>CAJQUN010000003.1:24869915-25469915 GCA_907163345.1 Haberlea rhodopensis | reverse complement strand
CCGTGAAAGTTCAGATGCAGAAATGTGAGAAGTGTTCCCGAGAGTTCTGTTCGCCTATTAACTACAGGAGACACATTCGAGTGCACCGTCGGTCTCTGAATGTGGATAAGGTTGTATAATTTACATGATTTAATGAGAAATTGTGGAATATGGACAGCCATTTTTCCTGAATTCTTAGCTTTCACCTTTTGTAATTATATTATTTTATCTGTTCTCTTTGTGTATGACAAAATTTTCCTAGTGTTACATTCTCCTAGCATATGTGGTGAATCTCAGATGTCAGAATTGTGGAAGACAGAATACGATTGATTTTGATTTTTCGTTTCTCGAATATTTCTGATTCTTGAGTTCACATTATGTAGGAATCTCACAAAAACCGGGATTTATTGGCTGCTTTTTGGGATAAGGTGACATATTACCCTTCCCCTGTTGCACATGTTTCTTATTTATTTCATCATTATTTAAATAATTTCTTGTTTTCCTACAGCTGTCACTGAAGGAGTTCATGGAAATAGTGTCGTTGAGTGATGTGATGCTAAAGGTAATTGCAACTTCATTCTTTTTCTGTGTGTGATGTTTGTTTCACACAATCTCTGACCTTATGTCCAATAGTCTGCATTGTGTCAAGGAAATTGCTTTGTTTGATGATACGCCAGTGTTGTCCATGGCAAAAATCTAACCTGGACTTGGTAGTTGAACAATCTGGACTTTTTAGCTGGATTACTTTTACGCTGTGTTACCCCCCCACCACGCCACCCCATCCCCACCACCACCAAGAGAGAGGGAGAAGGAGAGGGAGAGGGAGAGGGAGAGGGAGAGGGAGAGGGAGGGAGAGGCTTTCAGGAAGATAAACTATTCGGTTTTGTAAAAGTATTCTGCCAATTGGAAAGATGTTGGTGACTCCTATGATTTCCTTCCGTGTCAACGTGTTAACGTAGGATAGGATTGTCTTTTGCTTAGTTAACTGTTAGATTGTTTTAGATACTCCTACCTCACAATTTTTATTGTCTCATAATTTGGGCTTTTATTGGCTATACCAGGTCTTTACCTCAAACTTGTTTATTATGTCTCCTGTGATATTTTCATTTATTATGTCTCCTGTGATATTTTCATAATATTTTTAACATAGTTGTTGAATCTCTGATAGCAATCTAAACAAGTTTATAGGTGAATGGAAGGGTCTCAAATATTTGTTTCATCATGTCTAAAATATGAATATGTATCCCATGCTTATCATTTTCTAGATATTATATCAGTCTTACATTTTATCAGAATCTTTTTTGAATAGGTTGAACTTTAGTATTTTCTCATTTCGTAGAAATTTTGCTTGGCTAAGTACTAACTGAATTTGGAAGTCAATGGTTCTTGTCTTGTATATTCTGAGAAAACAACATTTGGCTTCTTCACCCATACTTACTCGGGGCTTGAAGATAATTTGCATGTTCATGACTTTTCTACACATCGATCAGAATCTTCTACCTTCTTATAGAAAATCTGTCGGCTTATCTTTCTGTCTCATTTCTACCAGTATTATGTTCTGATCGTTGTGCTTCGAATGGGTTCGGGTGTTGCATTTGTGATAGTTCTAGGATTTTCCTTAAAACCAGATCGCTCATTTTAGTATACAGATACATTTAAAGGGAAGTGCCACAAATTAAAATCATTTATAGATGCGACTATGGTGCTGTTGTGTGTTGTTTCATTGTTGTTGTCGACTGTGTTTGTGTATATGAAAATAGTTGAAATACTGTGTGATATTTTGGGCTGACAAAAATCACTAAAAATTGATGTTGCCTACAACTATGAGAAGCACACTATTACCGAGCAATTATTTAAGGATTTCAATAGCTGGTTTCATAAATTGAGTTTGAAATCTGGGGTTTTGTCTTCCTTTCATTTTTAAAATTTATTTGTGAATGGTTTCAGTGTCTTCGTTATCAGCAACTATCAATTTTGCTATAAAAAATATAACCTTTAAATTATTGCATCCTTTCAATTTTTCAAGAATAACTTGGTCTCCCTTTCATTGAGGTAATAATGTGATATCCTTCCTTTCTTTTTTGTTGATTTACTGTTCTTTCTTAAAACATGCACGGATCTAACTGCAATGTCATTGTTAGGATATTCCCGGATCATCGATAGTAAGGGCTTTGGCATCCTCTCTTTGCAAACCAGGGTTTTGGACTCTTCCGCCAGTTTATGTGAAAGCTGGCTCTGCATTATTGGTGAGGAAGCATTTTCTTATGCCATACTACCACCTGTTCAATCATCCCTACCTTTTCTACACTGCTATCGTTGCATTTCTTTTTTTCCTAAGTGAAACTTACTTTGTTCTCAGGACATTATTCATACTAAACCTTCCAGGCTGCCAATATCCTCACAGGAGTTGTTCAGCATCCTTGATGATGCCAGCGAGAGAACATTTTTATGTGCTGGGACCGCTGATTCTGTGCAAAAATACATTTTTGATGTAGGAGCGGCTAAAAAAAGCCTTGAGCTGAAGAATTTAGTTGCTTGCACTGGATTCCTCTTTGAACTGCAGCTTGTATTCACTCTTCTTCAATCTCTTCTTCATTTGTTACCGTGTTTAGGCACCATTGAATCACTGCTAGTTTATCACTGCTAGTTTATCTCACGATGTGCACTCTGAAACTAGTAGATTTTGTTGTTGAATGGTTGCTTCGTCAACCCTTTGTCTTCTTCTTTTGGAGGTGGATTGGTGGTTTACTGTTGAAGATTATTGCTCGTCCGTTAGACTATACCTTAGTCTGTTGGCTCAGTATTCTCTCTTAAGTAAATTAACATGGTATACATTATAGATGGCTTGTGCTTTTGTGACCAGGTGAAAGCTTGGGTTGCTGACAAAGATGCAGAGGCTTTGAGATGCCACAAGCTGCTTGTCGAGGAGGAAGAAGCTGCCCAAAAAAGGTATTGAGCTATGGATATGTTATGCATGAAACTGTGTACTTACATCTCTCTCTCTCTCTCTCTCTCTCTCTCTCTCTCTCTCTCTCTCTCTCTCTCTCTCTCTCGTGCGTGTGTAAGCATGTAATTTAATGTATGCAAATGTATGTTTATATATGATATATATGCATGTGTTATGGCATTGCTATGCCTTTGGAGTTAACCTTCAATTTGCCCTGGTTTATTTTTTTTGCAGTACCCCTCAAATATTATAAACGTAGTTAATCAAATATTTTTAATCATGGATTCTAATATAACTATAATCATATGTTTGATTCAAAATTATCGATGGATCTAATATAAATTAATTAAAACTGAGAATAAAATAGTTATTCAATTTTAAAAATAAATTACGTTGGAGTTAAGTTAATAATATGAGAGGACATTTGGTGCAATTTATTAGTTAATAATATAAGGGGTTAAGTGTTTATTGATATAGTTGGGAGGGCTGGTTTAAGAGTGCGAGGGGGTTAATTATGCATAAGGTATAGGTCAGGAGGCAAGGTGGAATTAACTCTAAGATTAACATAGCTTGTTTTCCTATCAATTCATGCTGTTTTATTTGTGAAAAAGCACAATCAATTGAGCCTATTTCTAAAATCTATTTGCTTTGATGTGCTTATGGTATTCAGGTCAATGTGCAAGAACTTAAGGCATCTTAAAGTAAACTTAGCCTCAATTACATAACCTAGACATGACTTGTGTTGATTGCTGATGGCATTACGGCCTTATTCACTCATTCTGGTTGTGATTTTGATAGGCAAGCGGAAATTTTGAAGAGGAAAAAACAAAAAAAGCTTCGTCAAAAGGAACAAAAATTCAAGGAACACTTGTACGAGGAGAATGGATACTTGAATGTCACTGTTGATGCAGTAGATGGACCAGTTTTGGCTGAAGCATCTCCTATTCCATCGCCATCTGGTTCTGATTCAAATTCCCCAAATGCGGACAAGTTTATCCAGTCCTACTTAGACTCCTTACAAAACCGTAGCAAAGAAGAAGAAACAGATATTGATGCACAGTTGGATTTTAACACCGAACACATAATCCTAGGCAATTTTCAGACAATTGAACCTGGCGCAAATGATCATCAGCATGTTGCCATCAATAATTGGCAGGTTCCAAAATCACACAAGGCCGGCCAAAATGGCTTCGTTGTTAGGAAAAATCTTCAAGCATTAAAACCTGAAGCCACACAAAATCTTCGACCTACCAAAGGCCAGGCTCTAGTTAATGGGAACAAAGTTTGGACAAAAAAATTTAAACCAAATAGTGCTGGGGAGAGCTTGAAAGCCACGTTGCCAGGGGAGGTTAGTCGCCAAATAGAAGATACTAATAGCGAGGTGATGATCGGTTCTATTTCTATCGCACTAAAAGTTTGTGATTCACGGCAACATGAGTGTCATCCATGTGAATCACAAGACACTCCTAACACGGAGTATGCCATCCTCGACAAGAATAATATGGTGGAGGAACTAACTAAAACAGAGAGTGTCCTCCAGTCTGGCACCAAAGGTGAAGCTATAAGTACCTCCCCAGTTGAGAGCACTAACGAGAAATCAGACGTGATGTGTGGTATGTCGAGTATGAATGATCGATTTTCATCCAGTGAAAGATGTGTGCCGTCACACTCGACAGATGATGATGATCGTGACAGTGGAAAGGACACCTGCATACTTTCAGGCGAAACCCCTCAACAAGAACATACACCGTTCTCCAGCATTACTGCAAAAGAATTTCTTGTACAGAGTACGCATAGTTTTACTGATTTCACCGTTCTGTCATCATTTTTACAGTTTGCACTTAAAAAATTCCCTTTTTTTTTTCTCCCTGAAAATACAAGTGTTATTTGTTGTTTTTCATGAAGGATGGAAGAAAGCTATATCTGCTGACCATGTGAGATTAGTCCTTTCTTCGGGACCAGAAATTCCCGGAAACTCTGACAAATCGATCACTCAAGCATCAGTTCTTGGAGAAATTAGTGTTCTCGTTAACGTTGAGAACCGGATGGGCAGACATTCTCAAGGTATGTCCGGAACAAAACCGGAGAAGAGCTTGAGAATTAAAGACAGACCCAAAGAAAAAGGTGTTGTCTAGTATAGAGGAGAGTATAATCAGCTTGTGTAGTGTTTTACTTAATTGCCCTTTTGTAGCAGAGGTTCCGTTTTATCAGTGGTCTTCTGTCACAAAATTGGAGTAAGTTTTGCGAAGGAAACATTTGAGTAAGTTTTGAGAGAAGGAAGTAGGCTCGTATTATTTATGCTTAAATAAGTAAAGTCTTGTTGTTTCGAGTGTCGACATTTTGTTCAATTTCTCATGGTCACTCTTTTATTTACATTGGACCAAAGGGTTCGAGCGTCATTCAATATAGATTTTTATTTGTTTGCTTTAGTTTCCGGTCATTGACAACGTTGTTGTCTGCGGTCTGCTAAGACTTGATTGTGATGAGCAACGAGAAATTTTATTCAAGTTATGGACTGAACTCGCACGTGGATTTTGGCCCACTTTTACTGGGAAAATCAGCGAAAGACTTTTTAAGCTTTGTATGCTTTCGGGGTTAAGTGTTTCTTGAGGTCTCTTTAAAAGAGTTCTTTTATAAAATATTGGGGAATGCAAAATATATGTAGATACGCTTTTTAAAATATAAAATTGGCTGTAACGGTGTTAAAGTAATGACTGTTAGGATTCTTTGGAATGCAAAAAGCTTTTTGAAAAAATAAAATGAAAATCAAGTAGTAGCATGGTTTCGTGTTTGCTTTTTTTTTTTTTTTTTAGATTTTTTTTTCTTCTGCAAAACAATAAGGTTGTATTTGGATTGAGAGATTTTAAATGAGTTAATTTCAAATTCATCACTCAAATTCATTATTTATGTTTGGGTAAAAAGTTGAAGTGGACATTTCAAATTCTTCATTTTTCTTGTATTCAATTATTTTGGGAGGATTTTAAATAACAACTATCTACGTGTCATTTTAAATACATGAATTTCAAATGATTATATTTCTAATCATTTCTTTCAAATTAAATCATTCAATCCAAATGTTACCTAAAATCAAGTAGTAGCATGGTTTCCTTTTTCCTTATTTTTTTTTAGATTTTTTTTCTTTTGCAAAACAATAAGGTTGTGTTTGGATTTAGAGATTTCAAATGAGTTAATTTCAAATTCATCACTCAAATCCATTATTTATGTTTGAGTAAAAAGTTGAAGTAGACATCTCAAATTCCTCATTCTTCTTGTATTCAAGTATTTTTGGAGGATTTAAAATGACAACTATCTACGTGTCATTTCAAATCTATGAATTTCAAATGATTGTATTTCTAATCATTTCTTTCAAATTAAATCATTCAATCCAAATGTTACCTAAAAGAACAAAGTCTTAGTATTGTTTTGGAAATATTTTAAAATAGTATTCGAGTAAGGGATAGATCTAAGTGGTTGGTGCTATTTTAGAAGATATTATTTAATTTAAATTATAAAAAGGATATATTAGGTTAGACTGGTGGGATAATCGCATGATTATATGATTCTGTTGGTTAATAGCTAATAAAGTGTGTGATCATTATATGAATGGAGAAAAATAAAAAAATATATTTTTATTGCATATGATAATTTTACTTTTACTGAAAAAAATATTACTTCTATTTTTTGTTTCAAATTTAAGTTCTATTTTTCCTTTTCTTTCCAAATTGCCTCTCTTACACATCCAATTTCTCACCATCTCTTCCCAAACTTTCTTTGCTTATTTCATATACAACTTGATCAAGTCCATACTTTGTTTTCTTCTATCGTCTTCGGCTTTTTACTGGTCCGTACAAATCACCTAAAAATGACCCATTGGCATGCACAGATATAACGATATGGATTTTTAAAAGTTTCATGATACGACATAGATGAGAGATGTTTGCATATTTTTATATGCATTATATCATATAATATTACGAAAAAATACCAAATTCATATTTTTCTAAACTCTAAAAGCATGTAAAAACATTTAAAATATTCTTACCAAATTCATGAAGCGTATAAATATTTATACATGTGTGTCACTATCATCATAATATCACTCAATAAAATACCAGAATTCATATTACTTTAACTAACATAAAGTTTAACAAGTGTCTATATAAAAGACTACAACAAATTATTTTTACCAAATTCAAGAAGAGTATAAAGAAATTATCATAGTATCGCTTATACTAACACCAAATATATATTACTTCAATTAGCATAAAGTTTAACAAACACGTTCAAATTTCATTTTAGTCAAACACTTTTTAAATTGGTGCATAACCACATTGATAAGCTCACACTAACCCGTCAATTTGTGATCCAATTCGATATTTTCGTAACCTCCAAAAGTGTCATTTTCGTGTCGGACAAGCCCCTCGATCGTGTCTGACAAGCGTGCCCGATTTTTCTTTTTCATTTTAAATTAAGGACACAACACATGACAAATATTTTGAATAAAATATCCAAATAAATCGGAGATATCTAGGCACCTCTATTATTATTACGTAGTTATAAAACATTCCACTCAAAGTTCAAAAGAACAAGCAACATAGACTTTAAAAAATAAGCATCAATTTCAACCATTGAACACATTCCCAGTCCCAACGAAGCCAAAGTTCCATGTGTAATTTGAAATTAACTGGACAACAATTAGCTAGGAAAGATAACATAAAAATCAACGTACAGTACGTGGATCGAGATAGAAGCTAGAGTTAGCCAAAGATCAATGAAAGATAGTATTTGAAGAGATATACCATATAATAGTGATGCTACACACATATGGTGTAACTTGTAAGTCGCTGTCATATTCCTCATCCTTTCGATAATTGTCTATTTATAATAACAGGTACAAAAACACGGGAGGGCAAGCAAATATATATCATATATCTGGTGTGGTTACAAAAAGATAAATAAATCTTTGTTTTATGGCGGAAATATACCATGTGTTTAGCGATATACTTTGATAAGATGTTCATGGTATTTGAGAATTGAGAGATTTCTCAATTGTCTAGTGTTTGTGGTAAACTTTTGGTCAAAATGGTTAGAATCTTTAGGTAATCTCTTATTTACACATCAATGTTGGGTTTCCGTACCCTGGCGCCAGATCCAAACGCAGCGGAAATAATACAATAAACAGATCTGACCCGGAGACGGTCGATCGCGCCTGATTCATATATAAACATGCAAATAACAAATATAAATGCACGAAAAGAGATTACCGTTCACCGACGTGAATCTGATAGCGGTAGTCCCTCGAGTCCAATCAACCTGACCAGATCTACAAGCCAACACCAGTGCTAGTTTGGTGTTGGCATTTCTATGAGAGTTTGTTTATTGAATGGAATTGTTATTTAACCCTAGAATCAATGTTATATTTATAGTGGTTATGAGTTAAGCCAATTGGGCTATGGTTCATAAAGCCCAACGGGCCAACGTTTGGCTTGCTGGGCATTTATGCTAACAATCTCCACTTGCCCAAAAGCCAACACAAAACTACAAACTCATAATCCAAGTAACTCAATCTAATTGAACAACTTGATGTACTATCCATGTACATAATTATGAGACATAAATATATCAAACGACTTAATTTTTGGAACTTTCTATAAATGAAACATTTTCAAATATAGAAACTCCACTAAATTGAGGAGCATTCAAAAATTAAATTCATCTATTCTAAATCACTCAATTTGAGCACTTAACATTTAAGTCTCAATTCTCATCGATAGATAGGCGGCCGGTTGATTGTGACCCAGCGAGGCTCAAGTGTATCATAGCAGTAGGATCACAACCTTTGTGATTTTAGAAGTTAAACAACTTCTTGGGCTTACCCTGAATGCCCCATTGCCAATTAAACTCCTTTTAATAGACAATGGCTGAAATATAATTCCAGCACAACCTACCGATCGTGGGTAGCGCCTAGCATCTGTGCTTCACGAAGACCTAGATACAAATGACTAGCAACGTACGAGAACCTGTCAGTCATAGTTAGCGTGCAGTACATTCCTTCCACTCAATATGTCCCGATTGAATCAAGAGCATTGGTTGATCGAGACCCTTTATGATTTCAATAACTATGTATTTGTTTCACGTTATATGATTCATTTGTGTGCGTATATGAAAAACTCTTTTTTCACAAGCACTACCCACTCTGGCCAGAGATTCCTCGAATCATATATAGAAAAACACATAGGACATCCTGGTTCATCAAGACCAGCGGTGAATCCCCAACGACAATCATAGGCCTCTGACATCATCACTGAATACCCAAAATAACAACTTTATGACCCGCATGTGATCAGTCATTAAATCAAAGTACACAACTATCTGTCAAGACCTCAATGATGCCTCGGGTCATGAGGAGTAATGGTGCACAACTATGACTAGAAATTCTATACTCGACAAGTGGTAACCACTTATAGAATTCCGAGTAGGGTCGTTCAGTGAACTCATTCCTAATGAGCACCTATTCATGTGTGCTGACTTCTCCAAGCCAACGCCGATGAAACGCGGCGCACTACACTAGACACATCATGAATACCAGTCTCTAGCGAGCATATATCGATATCCCATTCTCGAAGGCTCATCGACCAGGAACATTTAGAAATCGCAGTCGAGAATGTATTTCATGGTCACCATCATATGCGTAACCACATTCTATGGACTATAGCAACTTCAAGGACTTCATCAATACATCAAGATGCATGGGTAAACAGATGAAGAAGTGCCATATATATTAATATTCAAACAAAGATTTGTCATAATAAGATTATAAGTACAATCAATCAACTATTGATTTACTTAATCATGTATGACAACAATATCTTTCACTTTCTCAAAGCCAACTACTCATGTGTCTTAAGACCATCTTCCCAAGATGTCTGACAGACACCAATCGTTGTAAATGCTTTGTCAGTGGATTCGCTATATTTTCTGTTGAAGCGATTTTCTCGATAATAATGTCGCGTCTACCATCTATCTCATTAGATGATATTTTCTCAATATATGTTTGGATACTGATGAGATCTTGGCTATTCATAATAGCTCAAATGTTGTCACAGTACCAGAGACTGTGTCAATCGCACTAGAAATTACACCCAACTCTTGGATGAAATTTCTTATCCAAACTGCCTCTTTGCTGCATCGTATGTTGCAATGTATGCAGCTTCAGTGGTGGAATCCAAAGTGATGTCTTGCTTGGAACGTTTCCAAGAGACATCACCATCATTGAGCTTAAATACAAATCCGAACATCGATATGGTATCATCTACATCCGACTGAAAAAACAGCATCAGCTTAGACTTCAACTTTTATTTCACCACTTACAGATCCAAAAATCATGAACGTATCCTAAGTTCTTCATAAGCACTTGAGGATTATTTTCACAATTTTCCAGTGATCTTCACCGGGATCTGTCTGATGTTTGCTCATTACTCTAAGAACATACATCAGGCCAAGTACATAACATAACATACATTATGCTATTAAAGTAGAAATATAAGGTACTAATGTCATCTTTTCTCTCTCCTCATCAATCTTAAAACATATTGACTTGAGAGATGAATACTATGACATATTATGAAGTAACTCGTTTTTCGACTATTCTATGCTAAACCCTTTTAGCACAGTGTTTATGTACGTAGATTGAGATATCTCAAGCATCCTTTAGATCTATCCCTATAGATCATTACGCTAAACACGTATGACGCTTCCCCCAATCTTACATGGAGAAATTAGTAGATGATCATGCTTTAATTGATTAATCCAATACCATTCATAATGAGTATGATATAATCAACTTAAAGCATCACAAATGTAACCATGCTCCCACTAACCCTTTTGCACACACATGTCACTTCCGGATTTTTAACAAAACCAAACACTTTGATGATGTTATCAAACGGAGGTTCAAACTTCGGGATGCCTTCTTAGGCCCATAAATGGACCTCTGGAGTTTGAAAACATTTTTCTCACTCCAAGAAGTTGTAAACACATTTGGCTTCTACATTTCTACCTCAATGCCACCACTGAGAAATGTTGTGTTCACATCCATTACTCATATCTCATATTCATAATATAAAGATATAACTAATAAAATCTAAATAGACTATAGCATCATAACCGATGAAAATTTTCTCATAAACAACTCTTTGCCTATGAGAATAACCGTTTCTCGCCAGTCAAGCTTTGAAGGTCACTACCTTCCCATCCATTCCAAGCTTTCACTTGTAAATCCATGCAGCCAATGGGAACAATTCCCAAAGATGATCTACTAAGGCTCATACCTTATTGGAGTACATGGAGTCCATTCCAGATTTCATGGCATCTTGCCAATGTCCCGAATCAATATCTGACATCGCCTCCTTGAAAGTCCAAGGATCATATCCATGGTATATTTCTTGACTACTTTCAAGGAGTAGATTCATTCTATCAGGAGTTCTTGAAACATTTTCAAATCTCCTTGGTGTGTGTAAATCAAAGGTTGTGATTGACTAAATTAATTTCACTGTTTTCACTTTTCTAGTGGTTTGTGGTTCTTGAACCCTTTCAAGTTATATTATTTTGTCATCCTTTCTAATAGAAACATTTTCTCTAGAAAGATTGCACTTGCGAAACAAACTCTTTGCCTGCAATTGATAATATAATTTCCACAAAATAACATAAGATGGATCAACTATCCAACTCATCTCCCACTGGCTGCTTCACATAAGCAGAACAATCTCAAAATAAAAATTTTGATTATTTTTCAGTCCATATCGTATATGGAGTTTTGGTCACTGCATTGGTATGAATTATATTCAACAAATATGTACCTTTAGAGAGTTACTCAGAGAGAATCACATTCTCTTTAAGATAACTCAACATCATCTTGCACTAACATTTAGTGCTCCACATACGTCCATATGAATCAAATTCATTGGACATTCAGCATATGCTAAATATATGTTGGATTTAAGTTATCATTCTTTTTATATTCTTTGAATATAATCATACTAATCATTCATAAGTTCACCAGATTCAATAAGACATGCATTCTTAAAAATACTGCAAATCGCATTCGCATATTTAAAAGAATATCATTATCTATCAAAATAGGAACAATGTTCATGATTAAATCTAGAACAAATGAATAATTGCTCAAACCAGTTCCTAACAAGTTCAAGATTTTATATTAAATAAATGTTTCAAATAGCCTTTGCAACAACTCTTGCTACAATGCTTAGCCTCAGGTAGGTTTCACCTTCCTAGGGCTCTCTACTTCTTCACATCACATGCAACTCTTTGCAAAATGTGAGCACAACTGGCAGCATATACCAAAGAAGTAGAACCAATAGAAACATTTAATGTTAATATAAAACATACCCTTTCTAGAACGCTTCTAGTCTAGGTATTCCTTACAATTTTGCGCCAGTGACCAGCAGTGAAAACATAGATGCCTCTCCATTCATAGTTGCTACTATATCCTTTTTCGTCTTTTGAGGTTGGGAACCATTTCCCTTCCTCTTCTTTATCCTTGAAATACCATTGGTAGAAGATTCGACAAGAAGAACACGTTTCTTCTTTTGAATCAAGGACTCGTGAGTTTCCAACATTTTTACTATAAGATCAAATCTACAGCCAGTTAATGAGGTATTATCACATTCAGATTTTCCAATTTATCAAGAAGAGATATTTTTCTTACACCATGCTCATAGACCGAAGCCCCATCTTGCATGTGAAATGAAAATAGCTCTTTTGAAGTCACGAGTCTCAGTAATCGTGTCCGTTCACCAAACAACATTTGTAGGTGTTGGAAAATATCAGTAATGTGAACGAGTTTCTCATATCTGTGTTGAAACTTATTGGTGACATTGATGCTATCATATAGCACCTAGCCGAGAGATTATCGTCCCATCACTTCTCAAGTGTGGCAATCTCTTCATGAGACGAACCGGGAGACACTTCAACAGGAGGCTCCCACCAAGGGTATATAACCACCTTTTAGAAGCAAGCACTATTTTAAAATTAATAGTCAATCAGAATAATTTGGTGCGGTTACTTTGTTTGTATCGAGAATGGATGCAATCGGATTCACGGCAATCACAATACTGAGAATAAACAGAAAATACATGCAAACCGTCTGATTATTAATTAATTCAAAAACTATGTACTTTAGTTATTGAATGCTCCCACTAAATTTTTCGAATTCGTCACCCTCATGACAAATGAACGGAAAATCATATTTTCTTAGTGGGCTTGGAGTCCAACTAGCTCATGAAAAACCCCGGACGTGGGCCCACCGGCTTCATGATACTAAAGGTAGATCACAATTGCATCATATGCAACCCCCAAGATATTTGTCTCGCGATTGGCATAACCCTACGTGGGCAGGACAATTATGCCTTCTCACGTCAAACTAACCCATCCCACGGATGGAAATGTCACGCCCAAAAGACCCCACGTGGGTGAGTAATCTAGAAGGTTAACATAACCACACCCTTAATTAAGTGGCAGTTAAACGCACAGCTTTCCCATGCTAGATGCCCCCCACGTGGGTGAGTAAGGCAATATGACACAAGTAGCGTCTCATGGCTTAACTGTTGATGGAAGACAGGAAGCAACAAACCCTTTTGAGCTCCCCTTACAGTTTGATATTAAAATTTTTTGAATCATATTCAAAAGAGGGATTTAATAATTTTCAAATCTCATCAAGTACTCGTTTGTTTGTTTGCCGGATTCATACAACTATGCTTTATTCATGCATCACATGTACTAACAAAACATACAAACAAACATTTATCATACATCATATGCATAATAAAAATAAATATGGACGATTACGACCTTTTCCTAATTGATCCACATGAGCCATACGTGGATCACAAGTCTGTCTAAGGTGATGCAGGTATGCAATGCAATCCTATTACATTTTGTTTCCATCATACAAGTCTTGATCTTGGTGCTCCGTCTTCAATCTTGATCTCCCACTAATTCTAAAGATTTTACATTTAAATCGTGCAAACAAGAGAATAGGGATACAAATCCGGGGTGGGATACATCAGAAAATAGAGAGAGCAGGCTCGCAGGCCCGATAACCAAAAATCACAATAATAATGAAACAATAAAAACCTAAACATTCACCTAAACACATTGGTCAAGGCCCGTAATCATCCATCATGCAATCACAACATATGTAAATAAACATTAAACTATACAATTACATAATATGTAATTGTACTAATTACATCACATGTAATTAGAGCACAATAATTAATTTATTCTATCGTTTCCCACTAATCGCATCATTAATTGAAAATAAAATTAACAAATTAAATAAAACCATTTTATTTAATTTCTAATTAATTAAATTTTAATTAATTGGTAAAATCTCTATTTTACCTTTAAATCATATTAATCAAAAATAAAATTAACAAAATAAATGAAACACTTTCATTTAATTTCTAATTAATTAAATTTCAATTATTTGGTAAAATCACTATTTTACCTCAAATCATAATATTAGCCAAAAAATAAAATTAACAAATTAAATGAAACATTTTCATTCAATTTTCAATTAATTAATATTTTTAACTAATTGTAAAATCTACATTTTACACTTAATAAATTAAAAATCACATTTTTAATAAATTAAGTATTATGATTTATTATTTCAAAAATAATATCCGAAAAACATCTAAAAAGACCCAAAAAATTTTATGGACTTAAAAAATTTCAAACAACTTTTCACACCAATTTTCCAAATTTATGGTCCAAAAAAAAATTCAAAATTCGAAAAAAACCCCAAAAAGATTTAAAATTACAATTTTTGCCCAACCCACTATTCATCTTCTTCCCAAAAATAAAATCCAGCAGCTAGGGTTGGAAATTAGGGCTAGGGTTCCCGCCGCCTCCCATTGACCCAATGTCTAGGGTTTCTGAAATAGCTCTCGCGCCGCTGCCTCCACATCCTTGGAGTTGCACGCAGAAACGAGCTAGGTTACAGAGTTATTTTGGAAACGATTTCCAGAAAATCACGATTTTCAGGCCACGTTTTTCAGTCATGAATCCGAGCCACCACGTCTGCTACAACACCCTTGCAACAGGTCGCGATTTTCAGGCCAGATCCACGACGTCTCGCGCGAAGCAATTTCAAATTTGTCGCGATTTCAGTTCGTTCGTGAACAATCGCGAAACCAGACTCGCCTCATCGTCGATTTCATTTTGGGCGTCGCGCACGACCGTGAAGAACAGCCGCCCCATGATTGACGACGTGTGCTGGTTTTCCGGTGACGGGTATTTGGGTATCGATTAAAACATCTTTTAATCAATTTTCTATATTTTCCGGACTCCATAATTTCTGAAATCAAAAGCGATTAATATTGTTTTTGGGAAACAATATAATAAAAATTAATTATAAAATATACAAATCAAAGCGCAACCTGGCTCTGATACCACTGTTGGGTTTCCGTACCCTGGCGCCAGATCCAAACGCAGCGGAAATAATACAATAAACAGATCTGACCCGGGGACGGTCGATCGCGCCTGATTCATATATAAACATGCAAATAACAAATATAAATGCACGAAAAGAGATTACCGTTCACCGACGTGAATCTGATAGCGGTAGTCCCTCGAGTCCAATCAACCTGACCAGATCTACAAGCCAACACCAGTGCTAGTTAGGTGTTTGCATTTTTATGAGAGTTTGTTTATTGAATGGAATTGTTATTTAACCCTAGAATCAATGTTATATTTATAGTGGTTATGAGTTAAGCCAATTGGGCTATGGTTCATAAAGCCCAACGGGCCAACGTTTGGCTTGCTGGACATTTATGCTAACAATCAAAACATCGAAGAAATAAAAAAAATGTGCAACAATGTTACAGCTCATCAAGCCACTAGGTTGAACAATCGGCTTGATCTTGGCTTGTTCTATATATGCTTTAGAAGTCCCACATAACAAAATTTTGGATGTTGAAACTGATGAATCACTTTGTTGGATCAAAACATATTATTGTAGGTCAAATTAGAATATTCTATGATCCATATTGTTGTGTTCTCATATATGTTAGTCGAAGTTCAAAATATGATGTGAATATCCTAGAGCCTCTTATTATTATTATTTTTTTTTCTCGCGGAGGGGCATTTCAATTTTTTTGGCATTAGTCAACTTCGAATTTAAGACATCCTAAATGAGATATTGGGTGACAATCAGACGGATAGCCTGGGGTGTCCTCTTATTATTAAGGACAATGAAGAGCAATATTTTTTAAAAAAATTTGTTGATTATTTGTATTATTTAATTTTTAAAAATACTAGAGAACACTTGATTATATTATAATAAGATTATAAATTTAAATTATAAGTACGAGATCCTCTTTAATTTTCATAGTTATCATTGTAGCCTCTCTAGTTTGAATAATATCATCTATCTTTACCTCGTGAATTGCAAGAAACATGCTTGCCGTGGGGTGCTCGTGAATGGTGGATAGGCAAACGAAACATTAATGAATTGAACACCACAATTGGATAGACACGATCCCTTCTATCTCCCTTCTTATAAAAAACAGCAGTCCACTTTTTCTATCAATCCAACACACAATTCGAGATTATTCCTTCATGAACATCATTTGTTCAAAGATTTCGCCATATGTTTGTCTGAATAAGCCCTTTCCAAATTACAGAAAGATTGTGAGCGGGAGTGATTTCACTGATTTGTCTCAGCAAATGTGGCTGTTTAAAAGGAATGTGACATCTGGGTTTTCTTCTTCTTCTACAGCTGAAGAAGTTACCAATGGAATTGATGGGTCCGGGCTCACTGCCATTGTTACAGGTTCAGCATTGATTTTTCTCAGCAAATTCACCGTTTTGATTTAACTGCTTTGAAAAATGAAAGTGCTGGTTGTCCTACTGTAGTACTGTGTTCAAGTTTTTGTGATTGAATGGCAAGTCGATCGGTTTTGGTGCATTTTGTGGAAATCTTGAATCTTCTGAACTGTACTCGATTTCGGATGAGATAAATGAAACTGGCGCAATGAGCGAGTCGAGCTCGAACTTGAAAATTTATAATAGCTTAGAAATGTGTTAAAAAATTCGAAAGCTGGAACGGAATCACGTACCAGCATGCAATTGGCTGGCGAGGTTGTTTAGTATATTTTGTGGATAAAGTTTAAAAATAAAATTTAAAAATGTTCTATTTCACTGCCGCCGTTCGATTCACTGGTTTACCCTTGTGAGTTCAATCCTTGATGATTCTCTCGACGTCCGACAAAGAAAAATGGATGGAAAAGCTCTAGGAACGAGGCTGAAGTTATTTTTAAATTCTTAACTTTGAATTCCTAATCCGTGGAAAGCATATGTTGCTGTTATCCCAGAGTGCCTCCAAGTTTTGCTCTAATCCTCTTTATTCACTTGCAGGGGCTTCGAGTGGTATAGGTTCAGAAACTGCTCGAGTTCTTGCATTGCGCGGCGTGCATGTTGTAATGGGTGTTAGGAATGTCTCAGCTGGAAAACAAGTGAAAGAAGCAATAGTTAACGAAATTCCTGCAGCAAAAGTTGATGCCATGGAGTTAGATCTCAGTTCAATGGCATCGGTTAGAAAATTCGCATCCGAGTTTACTTCATCTGGTCGTCCACTGAATCTTTTAATGTAGGTAGACAGCATAACACACTTATGGCTTCAACTCTTGTCTTCCATTTGAATTGGTGAATCTTGATGTAGTTGAGGGGCGGCTACTTAGTATTTTGGTGCAGAAATATATGATTTTAGAAAATCCGTTTGTCAGATTTGATTTTTTTTTTTTGACAGGGACGAGTGTCACTAATTTCTCGTTTCTGTATGGCTAAGCATTTGTTGTTATATTAAAAGTTATATCAGATGGTATATTTTTAAACTATTTAACAATCAAGAGACACATTTAGAATGTTGTGCCACATGGTCAGCTACATATGATAACAGGGAAGGTTGTTCCTCAACATCTGCCACGTCCATTTTTCTATCAAGTGTTCGATTTGCCCCTAGCATGAAATTTTTCTAAGGGTGGATTTTGTATGATCCGCTGTCAGTAATAATGCAGGACTTATGGCAACACCGTTCAAGCTATCTAACGACAATATAGAGTTGCAGTTTGCCACCAACCACCTAGGTATCTAGACCTCTTGTTCCAGATGTGCTTTGTGTCTGTCCAGTGCAAGAAACAATTTTACTCCGAACTATCTTAAGCTTCATACATTGAAATATTCGGATAATCTTTCAGGTCACTTTCTTTTGACGAATTTGTTATTAGACACGATGAAACAAACGGTTGGCGAGACGAAAAGGGAGGGAAGGATAGTGAATGTTTCATCAGAGGCTCACCGCTTTTTGTATAGAGAGGGAATTCGCTTTGACAGACTTAATGATCAAGAAGGGTGGACCTTCTTTTTTTCATTTTAGCAGATTCTTTATGGAAATCAAAGTGTTTTAACTTGTAATATTACTTCTCTGTATGCAGATACAACAGATGGTTTGCTTATGGCCAATCTAAACTTGCTAATCTACTGCATGCTAATGAATTGACCAGACGCTTAAAGGTAATGTCTTTTCCTTTAGCAAGATGAAGAAAATCGAGGGGTGGAAACTTATGACTTGTTGTCTTCGAAACATTTCAAATAATATTTGGAGAGCTCCCCTGTTTCTGGACTTGATTTAGCAAAAAATTTGAGGCTCTGAAGACTCTTGGATTTCTGAGCTTTTATAGATTTTGAACAGGAAGATGATGTTGAAATAACCGTAAATTCACTTCATCCCGGAGTAGTCACGACTAATCTTTTCCGTCACTTTGGTGTTTGGGGAGGAAACCTCGGGTTATTTGAAGGTAGCACCATATCGTTTGACTTGGCATATAGACCAGATACATGCTCTCCCTTTGGACCTTGGATCCCTTCACATTTCCTTCGTTTCGTTTTTGACCAAAAAAATAACATGGTTTTGCACAAATATTTATCAAAACAAAATTTATCGAAAATTTGCGAACACTCGTCCATTAATCCAACTTATTGTGCAACGATTTTTCATGATGCAGGTTTTCTCAGCACACTTGGTAGATTGGTGCTTAAAAATGTTCACCAGGTAACCTTCTTTTGTAGTTGTAAAACAACTCACACTTCTCTTATAATTCAATATGGATGAAGTTATCATACTTGGTGTCTATGTCACTGATGTTGAGTAGAAATTATATGTCGAATCAAGAACATGGCCAATACCACAAGCTATGTTTTGATGTATTAAAAGTTCAATTCTAACACTCCATGGTTTAAAGGGTGCTTCAACATCTTGTTATCTGGCGTTACATCCTCAACTAAAGGGGACGAGCGGTGGGTATTTTGCAGACAACAACATGGCCAAAGCAAGTGCACAAGCTGGAGACACAGAATTGGCAAAGAAACTCTGGGATTTTAGCATGGATTTGATCAAATGATAGTTGTGATTCTCCAATCATCTCTGAAAACTTGAAACTGAGACTTTTATTTGATACACCCAATTTTATACGTAGTTGGATTTTTTTTAAAACGTGAAATCTGATAAATATAATGATGTATACATTGTAGATTACTTCTCCTAATGAGCGGTTAAGATTAGTATTTTTTCATCCAAGTAGACCAGTAATGTCTCTGTAAATCAATATAAAATATTTAAATTTTATCAATATTGATACCCAGCAGTAGAAAGGTATTATCTCACCTTATTTTACTCGACCGACCTCTCGACCTGACAATGAAAAAGTGATCAGATCATCAATGGTTATTTTCCCGACCTCCCGACCTGACAAGGTAAAAGTGATTAGATCATCAATTGTTATTTTCCCGACCTCCTGACCGGACAAGATCATTTAGCGTTGATTCCAACCTGCCGACCTAATCATCGTTTTGTCTCCGAGATGATCGCAACTTCAAAACAAAAAGACCTAATTCTCCGAGCTCCAATCTGATCGATCGGTGATGATTCTTATTAACCTGGAAAGTTCCAGACATCTTGCCTCTGAGAATAATTTGACCAAGTCCACATTGATCAGACATGTCCCGAGATTTCAGGAAGTGGAAATGAGTAATGACTTTATCAGTTGGCAGACATGCTCCGAAATCCCGGGAATCTTGTGAATCGTGGCCTTACTGCGTTAAGGCGTATCTTCATGAGGTAAACTCTATAAATAGGACACCAATAGAGGATTTCAGGTATGCTTTTTCACATATATACGCCTGCCTACATCAGCTATTATATTACGATTTTTCCCATTTTTCCCGTCATCTGACTTGAGCGTCGGAGGGGACACGCCGGAAAAATTTTCCGGTATCCTTCTAACATTGATTTCATATCTTAACAGGTCATTCAGAATCTATATCTTGTTATTTAGTCCACAAAAAAAAATAAGGAAAGGTAATCTCACTGCTCATTGATACTTTGCAAATCATCACCATTTTTGGGAGCATCAAATATAATGATGTATCCGATGAAGATGAACCTTCCGTTTGGACAGAAATCGGTGGCATTTGATATTTGGGATTCTGAATCATGCCAATTTGGATGTCTGTATATGAATACAGACTCGGTCCATACAATAATTTAGCGTACCAAGAGATGAAGAGCCAGGGAAGATGAGTTTGAGTACTTTCGAATATAAAACTGTTTTGTGAAAAATAGTTAATACTACTTTCTTTTATAATAAAGGCGATTTCAGAGATTGAAACAATAAACTGGTTTGTGAAGAAACCATATGAAGGCTAAAACTCATTCCATCTCTCACCTTTAAGGAAATAATTGATATTAATAAGGTCTTGGAGGATGATATTGAAATAATTCAAAAAACAGGGATTAATTTGGAATTTAAATGAAAAATGGGGGGTCATCCAAAACATCTGCATAAAGAGATTCCAATTCCAATGTGATATTATATTCTAGTAATCATCACCATCGTAGCCCAAATCATCCTCCACACGACCTGCCACGTCATCAGAAATCTTGTCCTCCAACGCATCGAACCCCTCCGCCAGTGCGAGTCCACCCAGGGCCCCTGCAACCGCCCCCACAGCCAATCCTGTTCCCATCCCCCCAAATTTACCTTTGCTCTTCACCTCCGCAGGCGGTGCTTGCCCGTAATAGTTACCCTGACCGTAAGCCCCCGGCTGACCGTAATAGGACTGCCCATAACCCGCCGGCTGCCCGTAACTCGTTGGCTGTCCATAGCTCGGCTGCCCGTAACCTACGGGCTGACCGTACCCCGGGTATACTGTCTGTGGACCATAAGCGGGTGGCGCACTGTATGGATTTCCATACGGCGGTGGTGGGGGTGGGGCGTAGTCCCTTGATCCAGGCTGAGGCACGCCGTACGGCGGCGCGTAATAAGGATCCTGTGCAGCACGGTATCGCTGTTCGCGTACGCTGACTTTCACCTCGACCTTACCATGTGGCCTGCCGGAGGGGCGCTTCAGCTCGAGCTTCCGATCGGCGAGGCCACCCAAACCGACATCTTCTACGACGCCTTGGAGGGGCAGCTCGGCGGATCCGATGAGAGGCTTGGTGTCCTCAGCGGCGTCAGCGTGGACGATGTCTATGTAGAGGGTAGAATCCTCTACGGGGGAGTCGAAGGGGATGGTGAGCTTTTGATCCCAGTAGGGAGAGGTGTCGCCTTCCTTGTCGATGCGGGAGGAGCACTTGTTCTTGGAGTTGATCCACACGACAACGTAGGGCTTGAGCTTGCCGTGTCGCCAGTTGACGTTCTTGAGGTCCCTGGCGGAGGTTACGATGACTTCAACCTCGTACCGTGACACCATTTTTTATTCTCTATTAATAGTTGAACATAGAGAAGAAGTGAAATTGGTCATTTATAGGGCGGAGATCTGTATGGGAACTTTAATCGGGCTTGGCTTTTGAATTTATCACCGATATGCCACTCAGACTTTGGTTCTTGCGGAAAGACTCTTTTGCCCTTTTCTGGTATACCTGCTCCATTTTCCGTGTTTTCTTCGTTGCATTTTCATGCTATCCTGAAAATATTTAATGTAAGGTATATGTAGGGGTGCTTATTGGCTCAATCCGGTCCGGTTTTGGATCCGCTAAGGCTGGAATTGATCCGATCCGGTTTCGATTCTACAGGTTTCGGGTTGGACCGGTTCCAATCAGGAACCGGTTTGTTTGAATTTTTTTTTTTAAAAAAAATCTAACGTATATTACCTTTAAAAAATAAAACTAAAAAAAATTGGATCCGATTCCCGTTCAATCCGGAATCGAATCAATTTTGTCCGGAACCAGTAAAATCGGTCTGGACCGGTATCTTACCGATTTCGGACCGATTCGAAACCAGAACTTAGCCTATTTCCGGTTTCAAACCGGGCTAATCCGATTTTGGGCCGGGTCCGGATTGACCCGGCCCGTTAAGCACCCTAGGTATATGCAAGGGTACTTGTACATAGACACGACATGGATATGGTTATATGAATTTTTAGGATATGAAAGGACTGAGACATATATATATATATATATATACACTACAAAATATTTAAATTTCATATTTTTTAAATTCTAAAATAATGTAAAAGCAACAAAAACCTAAATTCAAGAAGCATATAAATAACATATCACTAGAGTCATATAAATTAAAGAAAAATATTAATATCAAATTCAAAAAGTATATAAATAAATACATGTCACAAAAACAATCATAGTATTACTCATACTAACATTAAATATGTATTACTTCAGTTTACATTGAGTTTAACTAACACGACCAAATATCCGATACGGATGCCCAATTTGAGGGGGTGTTCGATACCGGTGTCCGATTTTATTTTTTAATAAAGATTAAATACACACGACATGACGTGTCCGACATGTGTCTGAGGAATATCGGTGTCATAAAATATCTGATATTATACCAAATAATTTTTAAAAGTGCCTGTACACCATAGAATATGCCTATAAAATTAAATTTAGGAGTATATTGTACGTCTTTTAACTAGATATTTGTGGATATTTCAAATTTAAAGTATATTAAGATAAAACAAAATTATTTGGTAGAAATAAAAAATTCAATTTAAAATTGTAGGAAAAAAAGAATGGGTAAGGGTACGGGTTTTTTTAATTATTTAACCTGAATTTTTATTATAGTTATTAAAATAATCGGATTTTTTTTTTTTTTTTTAAAAGTAACCTAAGTCGCCATCTGAGATGGCGACAATTACCAAATTCTTTTATTGTCGCCATCTCAGATGGCGACATAGTAAAAAGTTTTTTTTTTTATAATGTCGCCATCTAAGATGGCGACATTATAAAAAATTTTTTTATTTTATTGATGTCGCCATCTGGAATGGCGACATCAATAAAAATTTTTTTTTTTTTATAATGTCGCCATCTAAGATGGCGACATTATAAAAAGTTTTTTTTTTTATTGATGTCGCCATATGGAATGGCGACATCAATAAAAACAAATTTTTTTTAATGATGTCGCCATCTAAGATGGCGACATCAAATAAAAATTTTTTTATTGATGTCGCCATCTTAGATGGCGACATCAATACCATTATAAAATATTTTTTACGTGTTGTCGGCAGAAAACGACGTAAAAATATAAATAATTATAACATTGTCGCCATCTGAGATGGCGACAATAAAAAAAAATTCATTTTTTATTTTATGTCGCCATTTGAGATGGCGACATTAATCAATTTTTTCTCTATTTATTCGAACGAAATCAGCTCATTTCATATAACTCATTCAAATCTTCAGCTCATTTTATATAACTCATTTCATATCCTCCAGTTGTTTGCTCCGATCAGCATATTTTAGGTACGTTGTTATATAAATAATTATATTTAACAGCATTATATATCATGTATTAATTTATGAATTTTATCTTTATTTTTTAAGGTATGTCAATTAAAGTTTTGTTGTATTGGGGAGGCCAAATATTACAAGATTCAGAATCTGTTAGATATGATCGTGGTCCGTCAAAAAGCATGACAATATCTCGCAATATTAATTATTTACAGTTATTGAGCGATGTATATGATATTACTGGCATCGATCGTCACCAGTTCATTCTGAAAATATCTTGTAAATATATATTCAGTGATTTTTCGGGGATGAAACAAACAATTTTTCCCGTTGACAGCGATTACAATCTATCATGGCTATTGGATATTGAACAAAATCATACTTTTTTGGAGATGTATATACAAACAGAACCATGTGCTTATGATTTTAGTACAGAAATGCCAACAACTGGTAGTGATCCATCTGTAGTAGTTACAGAAAGACCAACTACCTCTATGATTCAAGATGATGCTCCGATAGTTGCTGACAATGTTGTTCCCGAGCCACTAGCAGACAGTTTTGTGGATTTTGGAGATGATATTCGGTCTGAACCGGAGGGGATTCCATCTGAGGATGAGTCTGCTGACGATGAGGTTGATATTGTAGAAATGCCAGTTACTGTAGCAGACACAACCACAACAAATGAACCTGAGCTTTATCAAACAATTCCATTTTTCTCCACGACACATGCAGAAGTATTTGGTGATTCGATCGACCTTCCAACTGGTAAGTGGGGGAGTTATTACGATTATTCGAAAGGAGATATCCATCTGAATATGGTATTTAAAGATAAAGGTCATCTTCAGGCAGCTGTGAAGGATTACTCCGTACGGATTGTAAAACGTGAGTATCTTGTTGTCAAAAGTACAAAAACTTTATGGAAAGTGGTGTGCAAACATAGTACACCAGATATGCCTTGCAGATGGTTTCTACGCGCCTCATTGGGGAAAAAACATGGAATGTTCAAAATAACAAAATTTGGGGGTTCTCACACTTGTCTTTTGAGTGATTTGTCGATCGATCATGCAAATCTGGACAAAAATATGATTGCTAGTTTGCTAGTGGGAATCGTTCGACGTGATCCATCCTATGAGGTAAAGTATGTTATTCAAACTGTTAAAGATAAGTATGGTTTTGAGATCTCATATGCAAAAGGCTGGTATAGTTTGAGACGTGCTGTTGAAAATGTTTATGGAACATGGGAGAGCTCTGTAAGAAAATTGCCTTATTACATGGGAGCTTTGCAAAAATGGAACTCAGGCACAGTCGTCGAATGTGACCACCTACCGAATGCTAGACCAACGGGCCTTTATATGTTCCTAACTCCGTAATTCCTTCAGTATACTCATCGGGGTAAGGCTGCCAAATAAACTACAAAATAACATTGCTTTAGAAAATATCAAAGTACTGTTGTTTGTATAAACAAATTTAACAGCATGTTTACTTGAGTTACTGGCTGCTCATCGAGAATGTCCCTCATGATACGTATAGAATGACTCCCAGTTTCAGTAAATCGTAAATGACATGACCACCTGTATATATTCAGATAAATGATTAGACGCATTAACATATACAAACAGTTATAAAACAAGACATATTCCTGTTACCTTGCACCATATGGAGCAGCAGGTAACACATTATTTGGACCGATCACTAGTGGCCCATAATCAGATCTTTCAACACCCAATTGAGGAGTCAAACTTGGGATTCGTGACCATGCCCACATCTCATTTATTGTAATGCCATCAATAATACAAGTTAGATTTATTTAAAATAAACAAACATATTTAATTATTTAAAATAAACAAACATATTTACCTGTACGATTTGCAAGGCACCACATATCACTTTTTTCCCTCTCTCTGATGACGTACACAACTGACGATACAAGTACGCCAACACAGCACTACCCCAACTATATGTATGGGCAGCGTCGATATCCTCCAACTTCTGTACATACAGTAACCTAACAAAATTACCTGACGTATCAGGGCACATAATCCCCCCTAACATCAACAACGCACAAGCCCGTGTAAACTTAACAACATCATCTGCTGTACTATTTTCAACCAATGGATTGAGCAGCAAATGATTATACAAAGCAACTAATTTCAAACGTGCGCCCTTAAGGTCTGTTATGGCTGGTAAAAAACCTAAATATGTATGGCAATATTCTTGCCAATCGGGTAGACTCCTATCAATATCAATCCCCGACACTACGATGCCATCTACCGACAATGACCATATTACTGCAATGTCTTGCAGTGTGATAGACGCCTCTCCCGATCTGAGATGAAATGTGTGTGTTTCACGGCGCCATCTCTCAACTAAAGCCGTGATCAGATGCATATCAAGCTCAATCTTACCACACCTATATATACCATAAAAACCTATCACGTGCAACAAATTAACAACACGTGTATCTAATGGACACAAATCCCAAAAATAACTATCTGGGTTTCTCCCACGTAGTATGCTATCCATATCACCTGCCCACACATCCTCGGATCGATGTGAAGACTGCAATGACAAAAGATGTGCGTCGATCGGGCCTGGTTGCCTCATTTGATCCATCCTGAAATATAACACAAAAAATTAAAAACATTAATCTTAACATTACAAACAATATCCGTCGACTACTTACGATCGTCACACAACGACCATCAACAACCGCCTCCCCCGCCGAACCGCCACCGCCGCCGGCCGCCATCGCGCCGGCCGCCACCTCGCCGGCCGCCACCTCGCCGGCCGCCACCTCGCCGGACAGATTAATTTTTTCACCCCGCCCACCGGAACCAACATTTCAACATCAATATCGTCAAAATATTAACCAACAACACATATACTCCCAATTTACATATCAAAATCATATTTAATCTAAAATTAAACAATAACAAAAATCAAACAAAAGATTCTAAATAAAATATCATGATTTATCTAAAATCAAAGCATAACAAAAATAAAAAACATACCTTAAATAAGTTAGATGAGAAATTGATTTTTACACTCCGGATCTTACGAGAAAATGCTACGACAAGAACAAAAGGAAATGGAAAGTGAGAGTGAAATGCTTGTTGAAGAAGAGCTTCTGCGGCGGCCGATGTATAAAAAATGAAGTAGGGTTTCTTATTTAGTGTTGATGTCGCCATCTTAGATGGCGACATCAATAAAAAAAAAAAATTTTGTTGATGTCGCCATCTGAGATGGCGACATCAATAAAAAAATTATTGATGTCGCCATCTCAGATGGCGACATCAATAAAAAAAAAAAATTTTTTTGATGTCGCCATCTGAGATGGCGACATAAGTTTAAAAAAAAAAAATTTCTTGGATGTCGCCATCTGGGAAGGCGACACATTAAAAACAAATTTATGATATTGTTGTCGCCATCTCAGATGGCGACATTAATAAATTTTTATTAGTGTCGCCATCTCAGATGGCGACTTAGGTTACTTTTATATAAAAAAAAAAAATCCGATTATTTTAATAACTATAATAAAAATTCAGGTTAAATAATTAAAAAACCCGTAAGGGTACAGTGTAATATAAGATGTCGGGGGTCAGGCTGGCCTTCGTTGGGACTTGGGACGATATATTTTTTTGAACAAGACTTGGGAGTTGGGACGATATTAGGGAGTCTTTAATGAGACAGGATTTTCCGAGGTGGAAATTATCTGGGTGGTTCCTTTGTAATTAAGATAAAATAATTAAATAGAATAAAAAATGTTGCGTAGAGCCGAAATCCTGTGTGTCAAATAATATTTTATAATATAATAAAAAAAACATATGCAATGAAATAATATAGAAATAATTGTATATATATTAAATAAAATAAGGTAATAAATATTAAGGAATTCAAAAAGTAAGTAGAAAGAATATATTAAAATTTGTTATACAAAACATCTTATAGTTTAGTTCAAATTTTACTTTGCAATCATAGTTTGAAAAATTACAGTTTACATCATAAACTTTCATGAATTGTAATATTTTGCATCCTCTTGACTCGATTTTGTATTTTTATTGAAAATTTATTGCCTCATTCGATCATCGTTTTACATACTCAAACTTTGGTACATTTACGCTTAGTTATTCAAAAATTTTCAAACGCAAAAATAGCATTTTTAGTATCGAAATTCTCTAGTTAACGATTACGAAAAAAGAATTTTGACACCCCAAATATTCATTTTGATTTTTTAAAAATCTGCAATAACTAGTTAAGTGGCTTTAAGTTTGAGTATGTAAGACGATGATCGAATGAGACAATAAATCTTCAATGAAAATACAAAATCAAGTCAAGAAGATGAAAAATGTTACAATTCATGAAAGTTCAGGATGTAAACTGTAATTTTTCAATTCCAAAGTGAAATTTGGACAAAACTATAGGATGTTTGTGGTAATTTCCCCTTAAAATTTTGTCCACCAGATGCAAAATTTCTGGTTCCGCTCTTGGGTGCATACAAGATTTTCCATCTTCTAGTTCTAGTTAATGTTGTTTAGTTTCCAATCACTTCAAGTAGGTGGCATTTGCAGGAAAGTAACTTTAAACAAAAATGTACAGCCATCGGCCTCTGGCCGCAAGTGCCATTATATATCTCAAAAAAATTATTAGTACAAAAATATAGAATATATTAATCTCGTTCGATGGTCATTTATATTCTGATATTTTGTGAATAGGTAAATGTTGATTAATGGTTGAGATCTTATTCAAGAACTAAGATGAAAGCTGGAGTGTTCAAGGGATAATAGCATGAGATTTATCTTTATCTTATAAACTAGCAATTAGTTGGCAGTTAGGAATCAGGATTAGATGTAATCTATTCAATGCTATAAATAGTTTGGAACGCTTCTAAGGGTTGTAACTATGTTGCACGGATACAGATATGCAGATAAGGGTACGATTGTACGGAATTTTTGAAATTTATAGGATACAATACGTCTGGATACACAATTTTTATTTATTTATTATATATATATAATTAATAATGTTTGTAAGAATCAAGTTTCAAGCATATAATTCAAGCATATAATTGACATTAAACACATTAGAAATCAGAATAAAGTTGCAAACTCACCAAATTCATTGACATTAAACACATTAGAAATCAGAATAAAGTTGCAAACTCACCAAATTCATGACAAATGATAGAATATTAATCAAGGACATCTAAAAATTTCAAGCATATAACCGACATTAAACATGTTAGGGTGGTTAGAAAATAGGGATTAAGTTATATAATTTAATTTTAATTACAGTTTCAATCCTATTTTTTAAAAAAATTCTGAAAGAATCCAGTCACATATCTCCGTGTCGGATACGGTCACCGGCGTATTTGACCGTATCCAAAACGTATCAGAAATAAAAACTTAATTTTTGTCCCCAGATACGCTACGTGGTGTATCCGATACATATCGGTGCCATATCCGCGAGTATCTGCATCCTAGAAGTATCTGACACTTGACCTTGAAATTTTTTGGAGTATCGATGCTACATAGGTTGGTAACTTTGAATTCATTTTTGTACTTTCTGAAATAATACAAGTCTTTGTTCTCTCTTCTAGTACATTCTCAGTGTATATATATAACTCTTCGCTCCATTGCACACTAAGTAAATTGATATAAGATTTCTGCTGCTAACAATTTGCATCAAGAGTTAGGTTTATCTGGGCGATTTCTTCGAACGCATTCGATACTGAAAATTTCATCGGAAAGAACAATTTCGGGATATGGAGACTCGAGATGAGATCACTCCTCGTGCAGCAGGGACTTGAAGAAGCATTGGAGGGAGAGAATAAATTATCTGATATCATGTCCGATAAGGAGAAGAAAGCACTTCTTGACAAAGCACACATCACCTTTGATATCACCAAAAAGTGTGATCTTTAATAAATGTCGAGCTACGATGCATCAAACGGTTTTCACCCATAAACCGAATGGAACCGCTCCCCAAAATATATCTGTGTATCAAAGAGAAAGGGTAAGATGACTCCGCCCGTAGGCGAAGCCACTCCGATGCTCAAGTCAGTATATGTTTCAATAGAAAAACATTGAAATTGCAGGCTTTGCATAATATGAAAGATGTAAGCAATAGAGTGTAAGTATTGCGTAAGTGAACGTACCTGAATGAGGGTTAGGTGCCCTCTATTTATAGATGTGGAGATAGAGTCTCAATCAATATAGAATAAGAGTTCTAGTCAATCTGGGAGAAGAGTTCTAGTCAATATGAAATAGTATTGTATATGGCAACTAGATCCATGTTTACCCCGAGAATATAGATGTCTTCCAAAACCCTACAACTCTTTGCTTAATCAGAGTGGGTCGGTTAAAACCCATTAGGTAGATCAATCCCCCATCGAGGGGTATCACAAGTCCCCCCTCCTAGTCGGACTGACGTCGAAGACCAGAAGTTCGTTAAATGTTTAACCGACCTGTTCCTAATGCCCCTGCTGTTTACTTCCACGGGAATATGAGATATAGTCGAGCTCCGTGATGAATAAACATGCGGTACTAATAACACTGGCTTCATAAATATTAAGCGTCCCAAGCTCCATAATTAATAGAAATCTCAAGCCCCAGTGATGAAAAATATACGATGCCAATGAAACTTGTTTGATTTCCAGCATCAATAGAATCCTGAGCTGAGCAGATAAGCCCGATCGGGCACCAGAGGTAATACGGAGCAAATAAAGCTCATCTATATGTGCAAATGACACTCGACTAAACTAAGCTCCAGAGGTAATAGGTATGCGTAGCAAATGATGTTCGCCTGATCCGAACTGAGCTCCAAATATAAATAGGGGCGAAGTGTGCTTGCCTGATCTGAACTGAGCTCCAAATATAAATAGGGGCGTAGTGTGCTCGCCTGATCTGAACTGAGCTCCAGAAATAATAAATAGAGGCGAAGTGTGCTCGCCTGCTCTGAACTGAGCTCCAGCGATAACAAATATGAGCGATGAATGCTCACCTAAACCGTGCTCCAGAGATAATAAATAGAAGCAAAAATGTGCTCCTCTGATCTGAACTGAGCTCCAGAGATAATAAATAGGGGCGTAGTGTGCTCGCCTGATCTGAACTGAGCTCCAGCGATAACAAATATGAGCGAGGAATGCTCGCCTAAACCGTGCTCCAGAGATAATAAATAGAAGCAAAAATGTGCTCGTCTGATCTGAACTGAGCTCCAGAGATAATAAATAGGGGCGATCATCTCCTGAGCGTAATCTTAGCTTTGAGTGAAAACTCCTGACGGCACTTGGCGTAACCAAGGCAAAGAGCTCGGCGTAACCGAGGCGAGATGAGCCATCGTAAACGTGCTCCTGAGGTAGGTTGTACACCCATGCTCCTGGCGTAACCAGGGCTGAGCTTGTGCTCCTCAGGTAGGTTGCACACCCATGCTCCTGGCGTAACCAGGGCTGAGCTCGTGCTCCTGAGGTAGGTTGCACACCCATGCTCCTGGCGTAACCCGGGCTGAGCTCGTGCTCCTCAGGTAGGTTGCACACCCATGCTCCTGGCGTAACCAGGGCTGAGCTCGTGCTCCTGAGGTAGGTTACACACCCATGCTCCTGGCGTAAGTGTAAGGACCCTAATCCTTAAGTGCGGAAACAAGGCATAATAGAGCTAATATAAATGATCAGAGTGAGAAATAACGTGTTGAGTCTATGAGCTTAAGCATTACATGCCAAAAATAAGGACTACCAAAAGGATTAATTACATTCCAATCAATGAATGTTCAATTATAGTTTTATACTACTCCTAGAGTAGATACTATCCAAAAAAATCCAGTCCTTCAAGTCTCAAAAGCATCCTCAAAAGCTCACCATCTCAACCCGTCTAGCCCTTCTATCATGCCAAACGTGTACCTACAAGGACAACCCCCAAACATGAGCAATAATAATCATTCATATTCAACACAATATGAAGATAAAGCGTAAATGCATAATCATAATAAAACACTTCCTGTTTTCCCCATGCATTTCAAACGCTTCCCGTTTGGTTGTCCCTGTACCATAACTCATGAGTATAATCAATGGATTATTTTTAATGGTCTAAACATGTCATGAACATATACCATTTCATCAATACCAAATACTGATCACCAATCCCTAGTCTGTCCATCACAATGTATTTTAATGCCCCTCGCTTATTTACATATAGGCGGCATAGGATAACCTCGCTTCAATGGACTGCGGGACTCCCACCCCTCGCCTCTCATTGAGCGGCAAATACCCTTTCCTCGCCCTATATGATAACCACGCTCAAATGTGACATGCGGCGCTCCCACCCCTCGCTTCACATTTAGCGGAACCAAACCAAATAGCGGCAAGCATTAAAATCATCAAGGGATGACCACGACTCATGGGATATGCACCAATAATCATATGCATCTATAAACATCATGCATAACATGTATTTGCATCCACAATGCAATACCACATATATACTTGCATCCACAATGCATAACAATAAGTATATAAGATACATGTACCGTTGGGGTGCCCGTACGTCCACTACGTACCTTTCCAAAATGTAGGGTATGGTAGGACTTCAATGCCTTGGCTGTGTTGCCACCTGGGATGGTTCTACACATTCACACAAACCAATATTAGAACCCAATAATAGTCCAATACCAAAAATCCTACAAAAAAAACCAAAAATACCAAATTTTGGCCTTCGCGATCGATCGCCCATCACGGCGATCGATCGCCAATCCTCACTGTCCGAGAATCAAAAATTTGCACCCTTCGGCGATCGATCGCCACCCCAGGCGCGATCGATCGCCAGTCCCGCCGATCGATCGCCCAAGAGTGGCGATCGATCGCCAAATGCTTGAAAAGCCCACTGCCTGGGCGCGATCGATCGCCTGGAATGGGCGATCGATCGCCAACCCCTGTTACCCGAAAAACCTCCATTTTTGCACCTCAAAACCATTCCAACCCATTCCAACATTTATACAATCAATCAATAACATAAATAACAACTTAAACCACCAAAATACACCTTAAAACAACCATAAATCCAACATCCAAACAAAACCACAATAACCCAACACAAACCCATTTCAAAACCTTTCAAAACCAACTCAAACTTAAACAAAACTTTACAAGATTAACCATGAGGTATCCATACCTCTTGGGGACCTCAAATCACCCAACAATCTCCACAAAACAAGATTTTTGAAAGGTTTCTCTTCACCCCCAAGCTTGAGCTCGAAAATTGGAAGGAGGAAGGGTTTGTGGATTTGATTTTGGTAAAGTTAAAAAGTGATGGATGGTAAGGTGTGGGGTTATAAAAGGGGATATAAAGTTGGGTTAATTAAAATATATACCAAAAGAATTCCATGGTGTATAAAACACCCCAACATGATATTTTCCAAAGCATTAACTCAAAATGCACCAAAATATCAATTAAACACATGATTTCCACAAATTGCTAACCAAGGCAAATAAATCATGTTCCCAACCATAATTCCCAACATGCACCCTGAAATGCTACCCCGGGTTACTCTAACATGTGACTAAGCATTTCCGCATAATAATTCCAACACATAATTAATTACCACCATAATTAATCTTATAAACACAATTAATGCACCAAATTGCAATTAATCATTTCAGGGATATCACAATACTCCCCTACTTATAAGATTCGTCCCCGAAATCACATGCACTTACCCCGAAAGGAAACTAACATAAACACATACCAGAGAATAGTTCCGGGTAGTGCTGCACCATATGCCGCTCCGTCTCCCACGTAGCCTCCTCGACACCCCTGCGATCCCACTGAACCTTGATCATAGGTATCACTTTGTTCCGAAGTCTGCGGTCTGCTCGATCCAGAATTCTGACAGGCCGTTCCACATAAGATACATCGGACTCTAACTGAACTTCGGAGGGCTGTAAAACATGCGACGGATCCGGCTCATACTTCCGAAGCATAGATACATGAAACACATCATGTATCCCTGATAAAGAAGGCGGCAAAGCCAGTCGGTAAGCTAAGGTGCCAATGCGCTGCAAGATCTCGTACGGTCCAACATACCTCGGAGACAATTTCCCGCGCATCCCAAATCGCACAACGCCTCTGAAAGGCGAGATCTTCAAGAAGACCTTATCTCCCAACTGAAATTCCAACGGTCTCCGCCGTTTATTTGCATAAGCTGCCTGTCTGTCCTGGGCCGCTTTCATTTTCTGCCTTATCGTCTTTATCTTTTCTTCCATCTCCCGAATCAATTCCGGTCCTCCGACCGATTTACGGTCCAAATCATCCCAACACAAGGGTGATCTACACCGTCTGCCATAAAGAGCTTCAAACGGAGCCATCTGAATACTCGCCTGGTAGCTATTGTTATAAGAAAACTCTACCAAAGGCACTGAATCTTGCCAAGAGGAATCGAACTCCAAAACACAAGCTCTTAACATGTCCTCGAGCGTCTGAATAGTGCGCTCGGTCTGGCCATCCGTCTGAGGATGATAAGCAGTACTCAATCTGACTTCAGTTCCCAAGGCTGACTGAAGGCCTTCCCAGAAATGAGATGTGAATCATGGATCTCGATCTGACACTATGGAAACGGGGATCCCATGCAATCTCACCACATCTCTAATATACAACTGCGCCATCCTCAAAAAGGTGAAAGTCATGCTATAGGGGATAAAGTGGGCTACCTTAGTCAATCGATCCACAATCACCCAAATAGCATCGAAGCCTGAAGCACTCCTCGGCAAATGAGTCACGAAGTCCATGGAAATGTGCTCCCACTTCCACTTCGGTATCTCCAAGCTTCTCAACTCGCCGCCAGGTCTCTGTCTCTCTGCCTTAACCTGCTGGCAGATCAAACACCTCTTTACAAAAGCGACGACATCAGACTTCATCCTTTTCCACCAAAACTGATCACGCAGATCTCTGTACATCTTCTTCCCGCCTGGGTGGATGCTAAGTCTGCTACTGTGAGCTCGTTCCAAGATCCCTTTACGCAACTCCGGCGTACTCGGAACCACCCAACGGTCACCCAATCTCAAAGACCCGTCATCGGCCACTCTGAATTTCGTTGGCTGACCAAGATGTACTAAAGATAACCACCTCTGAACCTCATCATCTGCCCCCTGAGCTCTCCTGATGTTCTCATAGATGTCTGGCTCGGCTAACAGAGTCGATACATACACAGGCGATGCATCTATGTCAAAATCATAGCCCAGATGGCAATAGGAGGTCATCATAGCATACAAATGAATGACGTCCTCAGCAGAACTCCTCACTTTCCGGCTCAAAGCGTCTGCTGTCAAATTGGCTTTCCCCGGATGGTACTCGATCTCGCAATCATAGTCCTTGAGTAGGTCCATCCATCTCCTCTGCCTCATGCTCAGCTCCGCCTGAGTGAATAAAAACTTGAGGCTCTTGTGATCCGTGTATATGGTGAATGAAGTCCCATATAAGTAATGTCTCCAGATCTTCAGGGCGAAGATGATAGCCGCCAATTCCAAGTCATGAACTGGATATCTGGTCTCACGCGGTTTCAACTGCCTCGATGCATAAGCTACCACATGCTTATCTTGCATCAGAACACACCCAAGGCCCTGAAGTGATGCGTCAGAATACAGAACAAATCTGGAGTTCTCCGTAGGGATCACTAACACTGGCGCCGTCGTCAACCGGTGCTTCAACTCCTGGAAGCTCTCCTCACAAGTTCTGACCAAAAGAAAGTCACTCCCTTCTGGGTCAACTGAGTCAGCGGCTTGGCAATCTTCGAAAAGCCCTCGACAAAGCATCGATAATATCCGGCCAAACCAAGAAAACTCCGGATCTCAGGCACAGAAGTGGGGGCAGCCCACTCCATCACAGCCTCGATCTTCTTGGGATCTACGGATATCCCGCTGCTCGATATAACATGCCCCAGAAACACTACACTGCTCAGCCAAAATTCACACTTACTGAGCTTAGCATACAACTGATGCTCTCTTAGGATCTGAAGCACTGTCCTCAAGTGTTTCACATGCTCTTCCTCGCTCCGGGAGTAGATAAGAATATCGTCAATAAACACAATGACGAACTGATCAAGATACTGCTGAAACACTCTGTTCATCAGGCTCATGAAGACTGCTGGAGCATTCGTCACGCCGAACGGCATCACTAGGAACTCATAATGCCCATATCGGGTCCGGAATGCTGTCTTCTACACATCTTCCTCTCTGACTCGAATCTGATGATACCCGGATCTCAAATCAATCTTACTATACACCCTTGTACCTTGCAACTGATCAAACAGATCGTCGATCCTTGGAAGAGGATACTTGTTCTTCACTGTAGCCTTATTCAGTTGCCGGTAATCGATACACAACCGTATCGAACCGTCCTTCTTCTTCACAAAGAGGACTGGTGCGCCCCATGGCGACACGCTCGGGCGTATATACCCCTTGTCCAGGAGATCCTGCAACTGTTCTTTCAACTCTCTCAACTCAGCCGGTGCCATCCTGTAAGGTGCACGAGAGATAGCGGATGTCCCTGGCAGCAACTCGATCCCAAACTCAACTTCCTAGCCGGTGGAAATCCTGGGATCTCTTCTGGGAATACATCAGCAAATTCTGCCACTACTGGCACATCATCAACTCTTAGTTCCTTACTCTTCCCAGACGTGTCCACGGCATAAATGAGATAGCCCGTGTGTCCACGTTCCAACAACTGAGTCATCTTGATCGCTGAAATCAACGGAATCTTCGCACGAGAACCGTTGCCAAAGAAGGTCCACTGACTGCCCAACTCAGGTCTGAACTTCACTGTCCTCTGCCGGCAATCTACCACTGCCTGATATCTGTTCAGAACATCAATACCCAAGATGCAGTCGAAGTCTGACATGCCCAATACGATCAAGTCTGCCTTCAACTCGTTGCCCTCAAAATAAATGAGGCAGTCTGCCATAAACTGATCAGCAACGACATTTCTTCCAGTGGGTGTCGAGACAAGGAGAGGCGTGGGTAAGGAAGACGTGCGCATATGGTGTCTTTCCACAAAACCCACCGATACAAAAGAATGAGAGGCACCTGTATCGATCAAAATAAAAGCAGGGTACGTAAATAAATGACACGTACCGGCGATCACCTCCTCTGGGGCTGCCTGGGCCTGCTCCCTGGTCAGTGCATACACCTGCCCCTGGGGTGGTCCTACTGTCTGACCTCCCGATGGTCGAGGCCCAAACTGCTGCCTCTGCTGCACTGTCCTATCCTCAAACCTCGGCCTGCTGCCCTGAAACTCAGACTGTCCTCCCCGTGTGGGGCAATACCGAGCGATGTGGCCCATCTTGCCACAGATATAACATGCAGGACACTTGTTTGAAGAATGTGGCCCTCCACAATTGTTGCACCTCGGCTCTCCCGGCCTATCCCCTTGTGAAGATCCTCTATTGGCCGACCAACTACCCTTCTTTCCATCCTGTTTCTAACCAAAGTGTTTCTTTCCACCATACCGTGAAGATGAAGAGGCACCACGGGGTTTAAATGGCTCACCCCGAGGCCTCAAGCTGTCACTAGTCTGCCTCTGTGGCGGGTACCGGTGGTGGCATAGCGTAAGCTCCCACTCCTAGCTCGGCAAGCTCCGCCCTTGTGAGAGCGTCATCAAAAGAAGTTGGGTTATTGGTGATAACCCGGTCATAGAGCTCCGGTCGCAACCCTTTCATAAAATTCCTCATCTTAGCGTGCCCACTAGTGGCAATGTGGGGAACGTACCTCAGCAATGAAGAGTACCGTGTGGCATAGTCTGCCACTGACATGTTCCCCTGCTTCAGACTTGTAAATTCATCCTCCTTCGTCTGTCTCGCCGCAGCGGAGAAATACCGATTCAGAAACCTAGTCCTGAAGAGTGTCCAATCAATCACAGCACCCAGTGCTCTTAGTTCCATCACCGTGCTCCTCCACCACATGAGAGGTTTCTTGGCTAATTGAAACTCTGCCAGTCTCAGCCAAGCTGTCACAGCACAAGGAGCCGATACAAAGATCTGTTCAAGTCTTTCCAACCACTGTTCAGCCTCTTCCCCGGACTCTGTCACATCGAACCGGGGCGGATGATAAGATAGAAATTGTGTCAGACTGATCTCACCCCGGTAGCAATAACTGAACCACTGGTTCCATGCCTACGGCCGGTGGAGGTAGAGGGTTCGCCTGTCCGATACTTGCATTCACACTACCAACATCTCCAACTTCCTCATTAGCAGCCATGCTGTAATACAAATGTTAACAACAATTCCAAAGCAGTATATATGTTATGCCGTTAGATAACAGGAATGAGAATACGCATGTTAGTATAACAGAATATACATTAATATGCACCACATGCATAAACATGCTTCAAATGTAAGCACCTAGCCTATCATGCTAAGGCTACCCTTCACTCGTTCCCGGGTTCTCTAACCACTGCTCTGATACCACTAATGTAAGGACCCTAATCCTTAAGTGCGGAAACAAGGCATAATAGAGCTAATATAAATGATCAGAGTGAGAAATAACGTGTTGAGTCTATGAGCTTAAGCATTACATGCCAAAAATAAGGACTACCAAAAGGATTAATTACATTCCAATCAATGAATGTTCAATTATAGTTTTATACTACTCCTAGAGTAGATACTATCCAAAAAAATCCTGTCCTTCAAGTCTCAAAAGCATCCTCAAAAGCTCACCATCTCAACCCGTCTAGCCCTTCTATCATGCCAAACGTGTACCTACAAGGACAACCCCCAAACATGAGCAATAATAATCATTCATATTCAACACAATATGAAGATAAAGCGTAAATGCATAATCATAATAAAACACTTCCTGTTTTTCCCATGCATTTCAAACGCTTCCCGTTTGGTTGTCCCTGTACCATAACTCATGAGTATAATCAATGGATTATTTTTAATGGTATAAACATGTCATGAACCTATACCATTTCATCAATACCAAATACTGATCACCAATCCCTAGTCTGTCCATCACAATGTATTTTAATGCCCCTCGCTTATTTACATATAGGCGGCATAGGATAACCTCGCTTCAATGGACTGCGGGACTCCCACCCCTCGCCTCTCATTGAGCGGCAAATACCCTTTCCTCGCCCTATATGATAACCACGCTCAAATGTGACATGCGGCGCTCCCACCCCTCGCTTCACATTTAGCGGAACCAAACCAAAAAGCGGCAAGCATTAAAATCATCAAGGGATGACCACGACTCATGGGATATGCACCAATAATCATATGCATCTATAAACATCATGCATAACATGTATTTGCATCCACAATGTAATACCACATATATACTTGCATCCACAATGCATAACAATAAGTATATAAGATACATGTACCGTTGGGGTGCCCGTACGTCCACTACGTACCTTTCCAAAATGTAGGGTATGGTAGGACTTCAATGCCTTGGCTGTGTTGCCACCTGGGATGGTTCTACACATTCACACAAACCAATATTAGAACCCAATAATAGTCCAATACCAAAAATCCTACAAAAAAAACCAAAAATACCAAATTTTGGCCTTCGCGATCGATCGCCCATCACGGCGATCGATCGCCAATCCTCACTGTCCGAGAATCAAAAATTTGCACCCTTCGGCGATCGATCGCCACCCCAGGCGCGATCGATCGCCAGTCCCGCCGATCGATCGCCCAAGAGTGGCGATCGATCGCCAAATGCTTGAAAAGCCCACTGCCTGGGCGCGATCGATCGCCAACCCCTGTTACCCGAAAAACCTCCATTTTTGCACCTCAAAACCATTCCAACCCATTCCAACATTTATACAATCAATCAATAACATAAATAACAACTTAAACCACCAAAATACACCTTAAAACAACCATAAATCCAACATCCAAACAAAACCACAATAACCCAACACAAACCCATTTCAAAACCTTTCAAAACCAACTCAAACTTAAACAGAACTTTACAAGATTAACCATGAGGTATCCATACCTCTTGGGGACCTCAAATCACCCAACAATCTCCACAAAACAAGATTTTTGAAAGGTTTCTCTTCACCCCCAAGCTTGAGCTCGAAAATTGGAAGGAGGAAGGGTTTGTGGATTTGATTTTGGTAAAGTTAAAAAGTGATGGATGGTAAGGTGTGGGGTTATAAAAGGGGATATAAAGTTGGGTTAATTAAAATATATACCAAAAGAATTCCATGGTGTATAAAACACCCCAACATGATATTTTCCAAAGCATTAACTCAAAATGCACCAAAATATCAATTAAACACATGATTTCCACAAATTGCTAACCAAGGCAAATAAATCATGTTCCCAACCATAATTCCCAACATGCACCCTGAAATGCTACCCCGGGTCACTCTAACATGTGACTAAGCATTTCCGCATAATAATTCCAACACATAATTAATTACCACCATAATTAATCTTATAAACACAATTAATGCACCAAATTGCAATTAATCATTTCAGGGATATCACAGTAAGCAGGGCTGAGCTCGTGCTCCTGAGGTAGGTTGCACACCCATGCTCCTGGCGAACCAAGGCTGAGCTCGTGCTGAGCTCGTTGTAGACGTGCTCCTGGTGTGCCAAGGGCTTATTGACAACGCCTTGGACTTCTGAATAAGGCCTTACTGCCAGATGGCACGCCCGAGCTTGATGTAATAGGGCCTCACTGCAAGATTGCATGCCCGACCTATCATAATATGGCCTTACTGCTAGATTGCATGCCCGAGCTTGATGTAATAAGGCCTTACTGCAAGATTGCACTCTCGAACTGATAAATAGGGGCTTACTGCGAGATTGCATGCCCGAACTCGATGTAATAGGGCCTTACTGCAAGATGGCACGCTCGAGCTCGATGTAATAGGGCCTTACTGCCAGATGGCACGCCCAAGCTTGATCTCTGAACTTGGTTTGACATCCCTGAAAGTCTTAATTTTGGATATCCAGTAACCCAAAAAGAGTGCTGAAAACATTGCAACAAATGTCATCACAGGTTGTAGAATAAATAAAATAGGTCTGGCATAAAATCGAGTAGCATAATATTGCCCATAAAGTCCTTTGAAATAAAATTCTCGGTTGGCATTCCTTGTCGGCAGTTTGGAGGGAGAAAAATAAAATTGTCATGATAAAATCTCGAGTGCGGGAAGCTCTTCCCGTAAATATGAATACAAGTATGTTTGATGGCTTCTGCATGCAAAGTTTTACGGAAATAATAATATTGACAAAAGGAAAGAAACAAAAAACCCTTGTCACTTGAAGGCCATATGCTCCAATTAAGGTTGGTGGAGAGTTATTGGTGATGTAAGAGCATAATTTTGACAGCCCAAAGATGCGCTGTCCGACCTCGAGCAGCGTGATTCTATCGGTTTGCCGCCCTTTTGCTACGAGGCAGCGCCTGACTTCGGAATTCTATCAAACATATAGAGTACAGAAAGAGGTGGAAGACCTAATAAATTCAGCGAGGAATTGATCAAACCCAACAAAATAATGTATCCCATCCACATAGCAATGCAACGAGCAATTACAAGATAGACATCCATAATAATGGCTCTAAAATGCTGCTTTAATTAACCCACACATCAAATTCAATAGATTTAATTCCAGTCATTGGGGGCAGGAAGAAGGTCTCCAAAGCGTCACTGAAAATGGCGGACTCGTGCACCGCCACAAAGTATCTCCTCCTCTTAACCAAGGACCACCTCCAGCAGCTCCAGTCCACATTAAGACAAATATCAACCATCACTGAAAAATCACTGCGGATAGCACCGGGAACAAGTTTGCACCGTACCTCCTACCTCGAAAGCAGCTCGCGCTGGTTGTTAATGTTGAACGAAGTGTGGGTGACCATTTGTCCATCGTGAAATCACTGTCTTCGTTGATTTCCATGCCGAATCCAGACTGGTGATAAAAATCTATGGAGATGTTTTAGCTGAAATTGATACGATTGGGCAGCTTAATAATTGGAGAAAGTGTGACCCAGCGGCACTCTAAACGGCCTTGTAGAGTCTGGAGGTGGTGGAAGCGAGATGTTTAGGCAGTTGATTAAAACAAGAGCTTCGCTTCTCAATGAAACCACTAGATCGTGAAACCATACAAAAAAATAGAACCAGATTTTCATCACACAACCCATCACCCGTCGCCCAGAGCCGCCGTACGTGAAGCCCGAGAAAACCTTAGGTACACCGCACTACACCCAGCAGCGCACATCTCTCCCAAACCAACGAAAAATGTTCTCTACGTCATAACTCGGTCAATCAATTTCCCACAGACGGCGCCAATTGATATCACCAAAAAGTGTGATCTTTAATAAATGTCGAGCTACGATGCATCAAACGGTTTTCACCCATAAACCGAATGGAACCGCTCCCCAAAATATATCTGTGTATCAAAGAGAAAGGAGGCGAAGCCACTCCGACGCTCAAGTCAGTATATGTTTCAATAGAAAAATATTGAAATTGCAGGCTTTGCATAATATGAAAGACGTAAGCAATAGAGTGTAAGTATTGCGTAAGTGAACGTACCTGAATGAGGGTTAGGTGCCCTCTATTTATAGATGTAGAGATATAGTCTCAATCAATATAGAATAAGAGTTCTAGTCAATCTATAATTGTAGAGTTCTAGTCAATCTGGGAGAAGAGTTCTAGTCAATATGAAATAGTATTGTATATGGCAACTAGATCCATGTTTATCACGAGAATATAGATGTCTTCCAAAACCCTACAACTCTTTGCTTAATCAGAGTGGGTCGGTTAAAACCCATTAGGTAGATCAATCCCCCATCGAGGGGTATCAACCTTGATCCTCTCCTTGGGGGATAAAGTTTTGAGAGAAGTTTCCAAGAAGCAATGCAGGATCAAAATCTATAGAGAAGAGGAAGTGTTTCATATTCAAAAAGGAGGGACACTTCAAGGACTGTCCCGTGCGTATGAAACTAAATCTTGACAAACAGAATGAACACGGAGATGCTGATGTGGTCTCTGAAGGGTATGAGAGCTCTGTAGTTCTATGTGTCGCAAGTGAAAAGACGAACCAAGAATGGGTTCTTGACTCGGGGTGTTCTTTTCACATGTGCCCTTACAAGAACACAGACGGTAAATCAAACTGGAAGATCACGAAAGCGATGCTGCAAAATGGGTTTTATCTACTGCATGCAAATGTTATCACTGCTAATGCCTCCATTTCAGCAGACGCGCAGACTCACCTGTCAAAAACTCAAATATGGCACATGAGGTTGGCCTACATCAGTGACATAGGTCTCACGGAATTTAAGTAAGCAAGGACTTCTTGGTGATGATCAAATTTCAGATTTAAAGTTTTATGAACATTGCATATATAGCAAGACTAAGAGCCTGAAATTTGCCAAAGGATTCGCACGAGTTCAAGCAGTTTTGCAAGATATAATCAATTTCAACTGAAGAAGATACTATCCGAATCAAATTTGAAGTTTATACACCAGAAACCTTTTCTTGTCTTATTAACGAGATAGTGCCCTAAACTTCTGGGAGGTGAATCGGAAGCAGAAGAGGCAGCCTTCCTGCCCCATGAGTTCCTTACCATCCAAGGGGAAGAGCCAATAAGTACTGTTTTACTTTTTCGGATTCATTGGGTTCTATGACTAGTTCAGTTTGATTGTTGGGATAGTTGAGCTTAATATCCCCGAGTGGTCCCTTCACATCCAATCGATTTATCACTCAATCACAGGCTTTCGACATTGCCTGATTTTGTGTTGTCTTGATTTTGTGTTGTCTCGAAATTATGTATTTAGGATAAGTTATTTTTAAACTTAGTTATGATTAATATTTTTAAAAAAGTTATTTGATTTAAAATGTATATATATTTTCAAATTACATTGTATAACTAATTAAAACTAAAATATTTATAAGACATATTTACTCAATTACTCATTATTATTATTAGCGACTCTTGCACGTGTTGCGTGCATTTACAATTAATTATTTTATATAATATATTTTTTATTACAATAAATATTTATAAAAATTACTTTATTTTTTAGTAAATTTTTGTCTTTATTTATTTGAATTATAAAATATAATAGTTTTTTTTATTTTTATTTATTTAATTTGTTTATATTTTTAAATTATCAATGAAGCTTGTGTTTTTTGTTTTAGCTTGATAAATTTTGTTTTTGTATGTGAAGCTATTTTTGGAATACAAAATATTGGCATGACATAACATGAGTAGGGGTGAGCAAAAGTTCGGTTTAACCGAATAAACCGAGAACTGAATTATTTCGGAAGTTCGGAATTTCTGTTAATTTTTTCCAAAATATCGGTTATATCGGTTCGGTTACGATTACAGTTTTATTTTTTAAAAGTTCGGTTAATCGATATAACCGATGTTTTGAACAAAATACAGATTTTGACTTTGGGCCACCATGTTACTGGGCTTCTTATATTGTTGGGCTGAACATTGTTGAACATACTCTTGATCTTGAATCCACTCACCACTCTTATCATACTGATTTATAGGGTTACAGTCACAAGTCACAGTCGCTTGAAAAAAAAATTGGCCAACTTTTTTTTGTTTCAAATAAAAATATCGGTTAATTCGGTTACCGATCGAATTAACCGATATTTTTATCGGTTAGGTTAAATCGGTTATTACGTAAAAAAGTTCGATTCAGTTATTGGAAAAAAAATCGGTTTAATCGGTTATTTTAAAGTTCGGTTCGGTTATCGACCGAACCGACCGATTGCACAACCCTAAACATGAGGGACAATCTTGAAATTATGAAAAATACTTCACCAAGATAATTATTCTATTATCCTCACATTTAAGTTGATCATGTAACCTAACTCGAGTTTGAGTTGCGTTTGTCCCAAAATTTATTAAGTGCTCCGAAAAACAAGGAGTGAATAAAAAATATAAATCCAATTTTGTAAAAATTAGGTGAGAACGGTCTATTCGGTAATTTCGACCCTTTCAAAATATGACCGTTGTCGCTCCTCCGCCCTTTATATTCGCAGAAGGCCAGAGTGCCAAGATTCATTCAAGCCGTTGAAAATTGGGAAGAGTGAAAATAATTCTTGAATTTAGTCTAACGCTCTTAAGTAAGTGAGAAATTTGTTGGAGCATTCCATAAAATCCTCTGGAACGTGAAAGAAATTTCTGCAAAATTAAAGATTCTGATGTGAGTTTCCTCCTTTTGATTTTAATTTTACTGAAAATTTCCATGAAAAGTTGGGTTATGATGTGAATATTTCATGAGTTGATATGTTTATTTGTAAATTGATGGTAACTTTCTTATTGTTCGAACATTTTTATCCTCAGCATGTCATAATGTAACGACTTCTAATTTGAGTGTTCGTGTTTTGTTCCACTGTTGATTTGGAAGAATTCTTGCAAAACAGAAGTTTGATTGCCTACGCTGGGATAAATTTGGACAGTTGGTAATCAATTATCTAAATTTCCCCATGTTTTTTGGTATTCCCCAAATTCTAGGGTTTTTTTTGGGTTGTATCTTTCTGTTTTTTCTTGTCCTGACTGTAAGCTATTTACGTATCTTGTGTGTTTTTGTTGATTCTTTTTTATTTGAGTGTTTTCCAAGAGACTTTGACTATGCATTGGGAGGTAATGACACTTCTTCAAGGGTCAAAAAGAATTTTGGAGGATGTGGCGAATTATTATGGATCATATATTGTGTTCTTCGTATTTCATGAGTAAAGAAGTTTAAATTCCAGAAATTTTAAGAATACAGTAAGTAATCTTAAGAATACAGTAAGTAAATACTGTCTTTGATTTAAGCAATCACAATGTTCTACACTAACGAACTATAGATATAGTAGGAGATACACAATAATTACGACTAATATTGGAGGGAAAGAGGAATTATTGCAGCAAACTTGTGGTTTGTTCCCATTTTAACAACTTTTATTTTCCGTTTGACTGAAATGACTCATGTTAATTTTGATGAAGTTAATACAATACTGTCTTATTCAAGTGTATTGGATCATCTAATGGCTTATGATGCGAATTTTGTAATAATTGACACACCACATGTCCTGGTGAGGAGTTTATAGAATTTTCGATTAGAAAATCCTCTGTAATTTTTCTTTTTTGATTGTGATTAGTTTGTTGCGTACATACGTTTGTTAAGCTATGAATCAATGTTTTGTACTATGCTTTTGAAAGAAAGTGGCAGATGTAGAAAATGTGTTGCAGTTCTCAATTGTATTCCGCACATTTAAAAAACTTTTGCATCCTTTTACCTCTCCCATGGGAGTAGAAATAGAATCGTGTAATAACAGTATTTTCCAGCCTGCTCTGAAATTTTCAGATCGTGGTAGCAATTTGTTACAGGAACAAAAACCCATGGCAACCCCAGTTCATTTCCTGATCCAAGATCAGAAATTAAATATTCTCCACAACGGTAAATTTACTCATTTCCTAACATCAATTGTTATTATAATATTCTGTTGATATGCATGGAGGAAAAATGCATTTATTTTTCTCTTGGAGGCTCTAGGTGGAAAGACTGATGTTACCAAGAAAGATAAGAAAGGAAGGATCAGTGGACGGAGAGCTCTGAATGACATATCAAATTCAAGAAAACCATCTGTATTTCACTCAAATAAGACAGACAATTTTACAAATGCTGTTTCCACTGGGAAAGATCTATTTGCTTCTTCTACTGCTACCACCAACAAAAGGGGAAAAGTAACTGAGAAAGGAAAAGATGGTGGAAGGAAAGCACTTGGCGACATTACAAACTCTGTTAAGACACCTTTACTACATGTGCCAAAGACAGGTGGGAAGTTAAGCGCATTTGCAGAAGAAACTGTTCCCATTTCTATAGTAGACGAGAGATTTCTTCACAATCATGAGGAGTGCATCAAAGCACAAACAAAAGTTGTGGACTTGGATTTCTTTATGAAGTCAGTTGGACTAGATAATGGTATTACCAATCAACTTTAAGAATCAATAAATTCGTTTCATATTTGTACCGTGCTCAGGCACTTTGATTGTCATTTCTTGATATGTCAGATATTCCCGGGAAGCCGTCTGCTATGGTAAAATCATCTCTAAAGAAGGTTGGTTCCTTCCTCCTTCGCATTCTGTTATTCATTTATGAAGTTTTGAACAATGGAATTTGAGATATTACTATTCAATTATAATCCAGCCTGAGGAACTGGTTAAGAATTTGGTCATGGAAGAGATGACCGAGCAACCGTTGGACAACCAAGTTCTAAAATTCTGGAAGACGGGGATTTCTGGCAACTGTTTACCTGCTTGTCCGTCACCAGAGTCACCAAAGCCACCATACATGAACTGGGAGGAGGAAAATTTTTCTGATCTCATGGTAATTGAGACACCTAAGCTGATGTATCCTTGATGGTCATATGAACTGTGCCAGTAGTAACTTGTGAGGATCTGGCTTGCCCCAGTGTGCCAAGATTATCTGATGATGATCAATTAGGTCTGAAGTCAATTAATTGTGACCACATTGTGGGATTGTCTTTACGATTTTTATGCCCGATGTGTATCTCAACAGCAGAAGCTCATTATTTTCTGCTAACTCAGTTGTGGTTAATTGATTCCAATTTCCGTATGTTAACCAATTTTTAAACCGGCTATTTGGGTGGTGCAGCCATAGCATGATACTTGTGGACGTGACCTTGTATGTCACCTCAAATCAAACTAGATAAATTAGTAGTCACTTTTTTTTCAAAAGGAAAAAAATATCTCAAATTTGATGAATAATTTGTTTTCTAATGTAATTATTATGTTTTAGGAAAAAAAATATGTGGTCATATAATATAGTGCACTTTTCTGTCAATGCTTGTGATATTTGGTGCTTGGAATATAACCATGGAAACGAGATATTTGAAAATGTAATTTGAATAAAAAATTTAATGCGCATGGGACTCGACTTGATTCTCTCTATTGTTCACGTATCCTACCTTAATTATTGAGATTAAAGTTTTAGTTATTGTATTGTTGTTGTTGAATCAACAATTTAATAACGTAGTTCGAAATCTCATATTTAAATACGATATATCTTAACTATAGATGCATTTATCAATTCTTTTTAATACTAAATATTTGCTGAGTGCCATATTATGTGTCATGTGGCGCATTCCAAAGCTAAAAATTCAAAAGTGAAGTTCCGTCGTAAATCTGACATATATGTCGAGGGCATAAAATCCAAAACTTAATTTTGAAGTTCCTTTTACAAGGAAAAAAAATGGTAGAATTGGCCTTTTGCTAGACTCCAGTGAGGTTTAGTAACTATCCCTTTTAATTTTGTTTTTTTTGTGATAGGCTTGGTTTGGATGTAGAAATGATATCGAATCGTGATTTGAAATTAAGTTTGAAAATTAATTAAAATTTACAAGAGTATATTCAAAGAAGCATATAATATAGCCTGATAAGATTTCATGATACTACTGTATGTCCTAGGTGAGAGTTTCTCGCAGCTTAATATTTACCAGTTGAAGCTAAAAGATTCATAACTCAGGTTCTTGGCCAAACTAGATGAACAGATTGCAGCTGCCTCCTGCCTCATCTTCTTGGGACCACTAACCAGTACTCCGACGTTGAATTCTTCAAACTCCAGTAGTATTTCTGCCACAGAAAATTACATACATTAACATTGCATATTCAAGGGCAGACACATGAAATTTCATAGGTGGGAAGCATGGAAAGAACTTATATTTGGAGATATTTTTTTTTCCCTTTCTTGGGGTAGGAGGCGCACTCTTGCCGCCTGAGTTTGACCCTATTAACCATATAGTGCAATTAATTTCTAGAAAACAAGAGGAGCTTACTTTGCAAATCAGGTCTTTGGCCAAAATGTACTGTTGTGAATTGCTCCAAAGATTGGTGGCATGGAAGGCTTTCTAATTCTCTGTCGACGTTGTAAGTGCAAGATTCTGGTGCTGGAGATGCTATTGATGTTGGGGTGTCAACACTTAGAATTTGCCTCATATATATAATATCCTGTTTCTTGTTCCAAAGAAACACTAGAGTTGCAGCAATCACAATAGACACACACAAAAACAACATATTGAGCATTGATCTTGAACTGTATGGGTATATCTGTTCAGTGTTATGGTCAATTGGGTAGATGTAGTATCGAGTCAGAACACCGGTCAGAATGAGAAAAATGAGAAAAGAACATGAAATTATAGCTCCAAGACAAATCCAGTTGTTCGAGCCTAAAATGGAAGAAACTGGTCTGTCAAGAGCATTTGGCTTGAAGTAGATGGTTTGAGGTTGTTTCTGGTTGTCTATTGTGGACCTTTTCTCTCTCGTCAAGTATGCTTGAATTTGTAAATTTAAGGTGGAAATATTGCTAAAAGTTCCCGAAACCGGAAGGAGAAGCTCTAGCATTGCGAGATCTTCTGATTTCTTGAAAGCTGATACGAGGAGAATTCTTGGAATGTTTATTTCCGATGTGTTTGAAAGGAAAATGAGTTCTCGAATGATGGAAATAAAAGGGGTGATTCCACTGCCTCCACTCACCATCACTAGCATGTCGTGCCTACATATGTAATGCATTAGTCTGCATGATATGTTGCTTGATCACAAAAAGAAGATGCAGACTTGAATCAAAGGTATGTTGTTTCTGATAAAATTTAACCTTAAAAACGAGGTTGATGCAGGACCATAAGGTCCTTCAATGGATACTTCAAGACGATGTATTTGAGAGGAAAGTTTCTGATAAAGCTTCTGAGACCATCTCCCTTCACATCTGATGACAACGCTGACTTGATCAGGATCCGTGTTATTATTCGAGATTACAGTGAATGGATGCCACTGGAGCTTAGATACACTCTTGACATTGATGAACATAATGCTTGCTGGTTTATAACTCAATCCTGGTATTGAATGGAAAATAAAGAAATGGAAGACAAAGTTTTGTTCGGTAATCTAAAGTACAGTCTGTAAAGAGAGGTGCATACTGAATCATAACTCACTTGGATCCTTGGAAAAGTTCAGTTCCATGGCTTGGCAAGGTAATACACGAGCGGAAACCAGACTAACTCCTTGCTGAGATTGTCAAGAAGAGGTAGAAACCGGGTAACATGATGCAAGAATAAGAGAATCCCACATGTAAAACGAAGAATACGACAAAAGCAATGTACAGATGATGTGTGTAGAAGCAGAGTTCAAATATTTTCCTCCTAACAGGAGTGAAGCTTGTGATCCACATTATTAATCCAGAGATCAAAGCTACTTCTCCAGCCAGGTTTGAAATCCCAATTTTATTCCATTTGATCATCTGAAAAAAGACCAAGAATCTGTTTTTTGAGCAAATCCCTTTAAAATTAGACCAAGATTTGATCATTAAATACCTCCGAGATCTGATGCGTATTAGCCCAGAAGGTAACATAGCAAAGGCCATGTGCAGTGAAAAGGGTTAATGCAGTATGGCCAAGCCAAATATGATACTTTATCGCGGACTCTGAAGTAAGGCCAAGCAAGCGTAAGATTGATGATCCTCGAGTCACTGGAAAAAAGAGGAAAGCCAAGCATACATTCCCTACGAGGCCTAAAAGCAAGGCAGCACTGGATAGCTTGAGTTCCCACCTGTTACAACTCAAAATATTGGTATGTATTTCGATATATTTCTCCCAAGCATTGATTACTGTAAGGCCATTTAGTTGTCAAATGCTTGGAAAACAGTAATCTTACACAGATTCCGTCATAGTTGAAGCAGCTTGTCTTGTTATATTCTTGAACATGCCATGTACATAGCCTGAAAACGACCAAATCAATAATGAAATGAACATTAATAGAAATGACAAATCTGCCAAAGATACGATTCCAAGAGGGCCTCTCATGAGTACAGGTCGATTCCAAGAGACGAAATGTGCAATCTTTCGAACTCTGTCAAGAAACAAAAAAGAAAATGTAACTGGTACAATATCCCTTCCCTGAATTCCTGAATAAAACCTGATAAGAAATGATTCTGTAAGAGATTATTCACATACCTAGTGTCTGTACCATCAACATACTTGTCCAAATGGAGATGTAAACATCCCAATGTAGCGATAAGAAGGATTGGAAATGAATATATAAGAAAATTTGCACCTAATGTAATCGAAGGATGAGTGAAGTTAGTACAAAACAACTGTTAAAACCAAGTTTCTCCCAACTACAAGATGTACAACACAATCCAAATGCAAATATTGATCATCCCTAACTCCAACTAGTCGAAAAATTTATTACCAAGCACCCTATTGTCATAATACACTACACCCTACTGTCATATGACACTACATGAAAATCAAACCTTGTTGTCCAAAGTAAGTCGAAGCAGTTGCCGTATGAATACGAGGCAACCAGTGTAGCCAAAATATATTGGTAGGCATCATAATCCATATCATCATGTACCCAAGAAAAATGAGCAAAACAAGAATCTTTATTGCAAGTTGGACATTCTTGATTTGTTCATTAATCTTCCATTCTGTTTTAATCAAATCCATATATGTCTCTGTATTTTTCTTCTTTCTGTAAAAAGTCCCTTTGTTGCAACAAACTATGTACCAATAGGAGTATTTATGCACAAATGAGTACAAAAGAGAAGCCACAATGTTCTAACATATGGGGTGAATGAAAAAGGACCAAGTTTCCAACTTTTAGCTAACATTCTCATGCTTTAATTTCGGTTAAGGTTGAGGAAGTTTACCGAAGAAAATGCTCCTTTGTGTCATTTAGTGTATTGACATAAATCCCCCTCTTGATAAATATTTACAAATCAAACACCATCCATGCTAACCGCCCATCGTTTTATTCTCTCCATTGGAAAATTAATTCTTTTTTTAAATTTTTTTTCCATATACAATTTACGTGTTCTCACTCAAGATCTTCATATAAAATCATATTTAAACCCCATCTGCAATTGTCAAATTAATTTTATGATACAATTTTTAAAATTTTTATAACAAAGCATGGACTTAAACAACTTAAGATGTTTAAACATTCGATACGCATGATTCCTTGTTATTCAGATATTATAAGATGTCCGAAGTAATTAAAACCTCAAGTTTTGCGAGCTTGTGACTTAGCCCTGACGGCCTTAATTTACGATAAATCAGGGAACAGTCAGATCCTTCAATAAAATATAATGGCACGCCATACTTAAGCTTCATTTATGGAGCCATAAATTCAGCAAAATATTAATTTTTGTGTAAAATATTTAGAGATTACATCAAAATTAAGAACTTTACGGATTAATTTTTTATAAATTTTTTGAAAATAAATTAAAAAAATATTTAAGCAAGATGGTTTTTTTTGTTATTTTTATGATTCATGAGGTTTTATAACATTTTTTTTTGTTTATTTAGGTTAGAAATTATATGGTTATTTTATTTTTAAATCATGGCGTCAAAGTGGTTATTTTAACACTCCCACCTATAATGAAATGAGTCGAATATTACGGAAATTTTAAGGCTTGAATTCGGCTCGAAATAAGTCTATTCGAGCTCGACCTCGATTCGAAGTTCGAATAATTTAAAAATTTTGGCTCAAGTTCGGCTCGAAAAATTCGAACATGCTGCGAGCTATTCGAACTGTTACTCGAAAATTAATACTCGAAATATATTTAACTAATCTAAAATTATGTATATTAATAAAACATTTAAGCTCGCGAGCCGTATATTCAATTAATCTAAAATTATATATATTAATAAAATATTAAAGCTCAAGAGCCTATCGAACAAAATAATTTGGGCTCGTGTTCGGCTCAAAAAAAGTTTGAACATGTTCGAGTTCGACTCGAATTCGATAATTCGGATACGAATCAAATATTTTTTGAGCCGGCTCGAAAAACTTTCGAATAGGTTAGATTCATCTATACCTCTAATTATCCACCCATATAACAACGGTCAACTTGTTGACCTGATTATGCAGACCATTGACCAGAGTCTGGTTTTGCGTCGAGGCCAGTTCGTTCTTGAACCTTGGCAGCTCCACTCTTGTCCACATAATTTTCTTGAGTATTGCCTTGAAAATGAGCTCAGAATCGTACGGGCAATCCGACAGCCTCCAATTACTTCTAAAATATAAAATCTTAAATTTTAATTTATAACAATATTTTGTAAAATCAAGAACCCTTAAAAATACATAAAACCGTAATCCCTTATAAACCTATAGATTCTTCTATGCATCGGGTGTTTGTAAACACCAATATATGTACAAATAAATACATACAATTTATGTGTACAGATATATACATATAAATTTATGTTGTTGGTGTTTACAAAGCCCCGATGCATATAAGAATCTCTCCTTATAAACCCATAGTCCATAACATTAGTTTACTGACATCCATATTTTCAAATCTGTCCGGATGACGTACTTGTGAGTCGCTACTGAAGAGCACTTTATAAATATTCTAAATGATGAAAATTGTTCTGCTACAAAAAAGAACACCAAATTTCCAGTACCAAATATCAAACAGCAAGAACCTGAAGTCAAAGTTTCAAAATGTCATAATACAAACCGCATTCTTAACAAAATCACACGCTAATTCAACTACGAGATGTAATATATGTACTATAACATTGTTCAAAACAATCAAAATAAAACTAGCAAGGCCCACAATTTGACCACACCGCAAAAAAAAAAATCTATAATTTTACCTTCTTAAAATATGGTTGAAGACATGTGCAACTACCCGTGCATCATCAGCTATTTTAAGCGATGAAACAGCTTGAACATCAACATGATCAGCAGAGCACAAATCATCCTCTTCATAACATAGAGAGTATAAATACTTATCCCAAGGATCAGTCGCCCCTGTAGAATATCCCCACTGATTTTGCATATGCCTATATATACAAGCATCAGAGGCACGTCCAATGCTTTCAAATGAATAATTTGGTTGGTCATGATAAAGAACCATCCCCTGTCTTCTCCCGAAGAGAAAGTCAATTTGTTGAGCATGATCCCACGAGGTCAGCCCCTCATCCTTGTTCAGCACAACATTGCTTGAATCTTGCGAGTCTTCACCAAGTAGGACATGAAGGGCAACTGCCTCAGCTATGGCAGCTCCTTCTTCATCGAGCCGCTCCTGTTCTTCTTCTTTCTTTTTCTGTTTCTTCTTTTCTAGTTTGGAACGGATGGCTGCAGAAGTAGCCAAAGCCTTCTCTAAAAGCCTCTTCTTCTTCTCGGCCTGTTTAAGGCGATCTAGTTCTCCCTTCACCTGCTTCATCTTGGCTTTCCTAACACTAGCTGTTATTTAGCACAATCCATCATGCCCAGTCACGCTCGACTATACCTCGTATCTTTCTTTCTTAAACTACCCTTATGCTTTTTTGAGAAAGCGTCCCTCAGCAGTAAACAGTATCTAACTACATGTTTCCGTTTCCTTTTGAACCTTGTTATCAAATACTTAATAATGGAAAAGAAATATTAAAATTGGAAACTACAGAAATTACTTAGATCGAGTAAACTTACACCTACCACCACTCCGGTCTAAAGGAGTACCTCATTTTACGCACACTACACTCCCAAAAGGAAATAACTGGACATAGGAGAATAGAGAACAAATGAGAACTTAATCGGCCATCCCTTGTCATTTTTCCAAATTTCCCACAACCTGTGCCACCCATATCACAGTCAAAATCAAATAAAAGGATGATTTGATTGATTTTAAATCAATTGTTTCTCTCTATTTTGAATAACTCACATGGCCTTCCTCCTGCATAAAGATCATGAATCATAAAAAAAACACTGAAGATCTGAATAAATGCAAAGCGAAATTCAAGAGAGAGATCAGAAAAATGACAGATAAAATAAAAATAAAACAATGAATAGCAACGACAATCCAAAAAATCATAACGACCATACTGATTAAGTAGGTAAGCGACAAGTAAAACATTTCATTATATAACATATAAATAACTTGGCCTTTACTAGAGACTGTAGTGCCCCTTGTTCCATGGGTTAAAATTGCGAGTTCAAAGTGGTTTTCATGAACTCCTATAGCAATTGTTTACTATTTTAATAAAACGAGGACATATACAAAGTAGTTATTACATGAGCTCATTATCCAGTCGCATTTGCACGGGTCCGGGCCTGGGCCTGGGGCATGACATAATGCTATCAGAGACGGTCACCAGCAAGAACACCGAGAAATAAGTGTTATAAAGTTTAAAGTGCTACATGTGTGATGATAACCTATTGAACATATGGGGAAAGCACTACATCCACGAGAGTCATCTCTTGGACCTCTAGGAGCCACCTCTAAATTCTGGTGAATCGATGAGTTAGACCGCAATGAGGACGTTACATTTTGAATAAGGGGTGATTGTAATGCCCCTTAGCCCCACATGGGTTAAAAATGGTTTTTAAGTGGTTTCCATGAACTCCTATAGCAGCTTGGTTTAACCCTTTTTTGTAAGGCGAGGACGGATACGAACTAGTTGCTATAGGATCGTATTATGTGGTCGCGTACAAAAACTGCCACAACAAATGCTCCTATAATCCATTCAAGATCCAAACAACGCTAGCCATGCCAAGCAGAGACAGCCTAATTAACAAGCAATCTCCCAACCAGAGACTTCCATATCAAGTGTAGATTAAGTAGAATTCTATTATCACTAGACTAAAGCAATTACAGTCTTTAATTTTTTTCCATAAAATTAAACAACCAAGTTTAAGTAATCAAATCCGCAACATACACTAAAATACAACTAGGTAACTGATCCAGGAACGTTAGTGCCTTATGACAGTTGTTGGTTTAAGTTAAACCATCATAGTGTAGTTCATCTATCCTCAATTTCAGACCCCCCTATAAATGGTATAATTATGGTATCCAACTAGCTAAACAATTTGAAAAAACCTAATCTACTTTAGAACCAAGATTAAACAGAAACCCAAATCAAATAACACTGATACAACAAAAAACCCACAATCAATCGCACGATTAGCCAGACCCAGACGCCAAAATCTAAATTCCAACAAAAATCAATCATTCATACGCTCTGTTTAGCATCAGATCCAAAAACCCACATAGAGAATTGCAAAATAATAGCATAAATCAGAAATTCAGAATAAAAATTAATAAGTAAAACCTGTAACGATCAAGGAGATTAAAAAAGGCCCCTCAACGAGATGTAACTAAAAACAACCGAACAAAAAGAACAACTTCAAGGAAAAAAGGGAGAAGACTGTGAATCGGTAAAGAATAATGTATGGATCTGAAAACAAGTGAGAGAGGGATAAAATAACCGATCGCATGAGATTGCTTGCCGGTTGGAAGGAACGAAAGTGAATAGAAGAAGGGTAAAGTTGGAAATGTGATGTTAGATGCACAGGTGTCAGCTGATTATAAGTCGACAGGAATTGCGGATTTCGCAAGGTTTATCTTTCAAAATTGAGTAAATCAATTAGAGATGTCTAATTTTCTACATTACAAAATAAAATTTGATTCAAACTAATCATATTAATTTAATTTATTCCATATTTTTTAGGAAAAACAATATAGAGAACTAAAATAATGTATATTTTTTTAATTTTTTTTATCAAAATATAGAATCAAATTAGTGAACTGAACGATTCGATTAGTTCCGCGGCCTTGCCGGGATGTATAAGAATTCATTCTCACGTTAGGCAGACTTGATTTAGCCAATCCTCACTAAAAAAAAAAAATTTGAACGATTCGATCAAAAAATATAAATAAATTTAATTGATCTTTAGTATATCTCTAGTTTCCATCCAATGCAATTTTCTATCTTATTCAATTTACATCTCTCCAATCGACTTGCAATTTCATCTCAATGTTGATGTTTTTTGAGAAATTTAATGTAAATTTTCTGGGCTTTCAAATTTGTGATGGATTAACATTTAATTGGTTAAGTAAGTATCTTCATCCTATATCATATTATCTAACCTATGAATATGTAGACACATTTTATTAGCTCATACAAAAGTTGTAGCAAAATGAGATTCCGGCTTTGCCGGTTTTAACCAAAGTGCACTCCTCATTTAGGGAAGACTCACGTTCGAATCCCACGATGTGCGGAAAAAATCGTTAACCCCTCTTTTTATTAAATAAATAAAAAAAATTGTAGCAAAATATTAAGACTAATATTGTTAAAGAATAACACTATTGATAGTTTCATTGTTCGTGAACATAAAGCTTTAGCATTGTATTAGGGTTAAGAGATCAAGATTCAATATTTTTATAACAATATTTATATAGAAAAATGAGATAACTTCAAAACTGATCTTCTTTATAGGAGATACGTCTCGAAGTCTGTCTCCTTACCACATGTTCCTGCAAGAAACATAATATTTTGTGAATCTAGATGTTGCATATAATGACCAAACTTAAACCTCTTATACATACTCGATGTTGATATTTGTCACACACTGAGAATTTACAAGCTATGATAGCTCTTTATAAAACACATGAGTTACTTCACTCATTACCAATTGGTTTTGAGTTGGAACTCTATGTATTTTTAATATAATAAAAGCAAATTTTACATGTGATTGACATGATCATCCGCGTTATTAATCTACGTGGTTGACTTATATAACGTCACACGTGAGGGGCGTGTTGAGAGTCGTACCGCTTTGACAATTTACAATCACCGTAACTCTTTATAAGATACATGTATTGTTACTCCACTCATTATCAATTGGTTTTGAGGGAACCCCATGTATTCTTTACACTCAAGAGAAAATATATATATTTTTTTTTCAAATCTTAATTATGCAAATTAAATAATTATTTCGTATAAGAGGTATAAATGCCTAAGCCCGATTTTCATAAAATACACTTGACAAAATGAAGCATACTTACATCACTGAGTAACAAGTCACGAGGCTCTAGCATATGGATAATCTCTCCCATTTTAGGCCTATTTTCGACTTCAAAATCCACGCAACGAAGAGCAATGAGAAGAATTCGTTTGAGTTCTTTCATTGGGGGAGATTCGGGCAGCTTAGGATCGAGTACGAGATCGTGTTTTTGGTCATATACCATGGATTTTACCCAGTCCACTAAAAATTCCTGCAAAAACCCAAGTTGTTAATACAAGAATCTTGGAATATTAAAGCAAGATATTTGATATTTCACTGGTCTCTTTGTCTATAAAACTGGGATGGTGGTAAGTGGTAACCTCTATTTCATCGAAACTTGAATATGTCGATCCTTTCCCGGATACGATCTCCATTACAAGAACTCCGAAGCTGTACACATCGCTCTTTGTGCTCACCAAACTCGTGTTTGTCAACTCCGGTGCAATATAACTACGCAGCCAACATTTAAATTTTGTTATTGTGGAAAATGCAGATATTTAATCAGTTGTAAGAGTATAATTTAGCAAGGAATAACCACACAAAAAAGGATTAAACCTACAACTGAAAATTTGTCTACAGCTACCCTAGCTCATCTTTTTTTAAGGGATCAGAGCAACACAGCAGGGCTTGCCTAAGCTAACCCTTCAATGAGACCTTCGCAAGTCCGGGTCCTGGTGCGCCTTAAAGTCTCTTGGACTGCTATATGGTTATGCATCATTGGACAATTTGGCTAGTCAGAAACAATATCATCTTTAAGATAAATCATCTTCAAGGGAGATAATCATGGATTTAGTGAAAGTGAAATCTTAGCAATGGTTCTCGACCAAGGGATGATGGATTAATTCTTATTCGACTAATGATTGGTTCCAAACCGGATTTTGTATTGCTTCGCTTTGAGTATTTGTTTTTTGGGAAGTTTGCAAGTGAGTCTTGTATCTTCGGGTTTTACTCATAATTTTTGTAATGTTGGGTTTCTCCACCCCTAATGCTCATTTTATAAAAAATTTGCTTATAAAAAAAAGTGTTCATCAGATAATTATTGTTTTTAAGTGAGATCATTTATATAGTCAAACCTCTTTAAATTAATAGACTTGGGATTGACGAAATCCTATTAATTTAGTGAATACTAAGCAATCGTTAAATTAATGTAACTAATAGATTAATTAATCACAGAGTTGATTATCATAATGGAATGAATGTCAAATATCTCTTGAACTACCCTGGAAAAATAACACAATCAACAAAAATAAATAAATAATTGAGTCAAATTTTATGAAATCTTCATAGATTAATCATAAATATACTATATATTAAGATTTTATTAATTTATATATTGCATGAGGTATACATGAATTCTTGAATATGTATTATATTATAAATTTAACGAATTATTAATTTAACACGTTGTCCCAAGTCGTGATCGCCCAAAAATATTATTTAAGCGATGTTATTAATTAATCGAGTATTAAATTATCGATGTTCTACTGTATTTGTTTGTGCACGAATGAATATCATATATATTAATGCTAAATGTTTTGTAAAATTCATATTAGATACTATATAATATACTTTTCTTAACATGTCTAAATCCTAAATGTTATTGCTCTAGTTCATTTAGGATTTCAATATCCACAAGTTCAAATTATATCGAAATTATATTAAAAAGTAATAAAATTTTATATAAACACAAAGGGTAGAAAAGTAAATATACCCGGTCATTCCCATCGGAGGAGCAATGACATGATTCCACTCAGGGCCTATAAGACTGGTGATCCCATAGTCAGAAATCTTTGGATTCCATTGTTTATCAACCAATATATTGGTTGCTTTCAAGTTTTGGTGAATCATCGCTGGCTCTATATCTTCATGGAGGTAAGCCAAACTGAGTGAATGTCAAACAAATCTTTCAAAAATCTTGTACAACTCATGTTAGTTGACACACATAACTAATTACACATGCATACAAGAAGAAGTTTTCAGGTAAAGATTCACAAACCCTTTTGCAATTCCTATGATAATCCTCATTCGAATTTTCCAACTTAGAGGGCTCACTTTGCTCATCGACTGGTGAAGCCAGTGGTTCAGATTCCCATTGTCAATATACTCGTACACAAGCATCCTGAAACGAAAAAAATTATGTGATTATAGGTGTTGGGAAATAATTAATTGGAAATAGGTGGATCGCCCATGTGGATCCATTGTATCAAGTTTGAGGGAGTAGTTTCTTCCTAGACTTGAGAATAACCTTCCATGATAACCTCTCCATAACCATTCAACACAATACATGCATGCAAAAGTGTTGGAAAATTTTAGAGTGGAAAATTCACCCAAAATTGAAAAACACGTTTTGACTTTTCTAAACATCAAACTTAAGCATTCAAAGTGGTTCTTGGATTGTGCAAACACAACACAACTCCTCGTGATTATATTCGAGGCTTTGGGCAAAGACAAAAGGTCCAAAACAATGACATAAACTCAACCCGATTTTTCGATCCACCAAACGAGTTAGTATCGTTTAAATTCAGCATTTTATATTTATCGAAATCCTTCAATATGCAATAAAGATTCAAAATTTTAGTTGCGGATGGAATTAAATATATGTTGGCAAAATTTATATTTTTCTAAAAACTAATTATATAGTTGAGAATTTTCTTATCCGAGAGAAAAATACTAATTTACTGACTATTCATCCATAACCCAATTTACAAGAAAAAATGTGTACTTAGAGGAGAAAACTTGTATAATTTTTATAAATTTATTACTTATAAATTTGAATTTTCATATCAAATATTCAAGAAGAAGGGAATGATACGTACCTATATGTTCCTTCAGCACAATATCCCATCAGCTTCACCAAATTCTTGTGTCTAATCAACAACATTGCCTCCGCCTCTTTTACAAATCCGTTCACTCTACTCCTGTCGATTTAATAAATATTATTTGATTTATTTTAGTTAGTAAGCTATGAGAAATTATTGCATATATCGGGTATAAGCCCCAATCTATACACCAACACACAGAGATAGATATATACATATATGTATATGTATTTTGCGTATTGGTGCATGGACCGAGCGTCCGCCAGCTATCGTGTTCTTCGGTGCTATTGTTATTTTATGAATAGACCTCAATCCACAGACGTTCCCATACCTGTTATTATATAGTCTTTTCACAACAATTTGAGTATTATCGATCGATAAACCAGGAAAAACGATACCATGATCGCCACTCCCGATCACATTCTCGTCAACCAATCCGCCGGTAGCTTCTTCAATCTCCCTCAAAGTCCAACGGTTCACTGATCCAGAATCCAACACGACTGTTTTCAAATCCTCCGCGTCGTTATTACCAATAATACTTTTCCCATTAATCCCAGACCATTTATCATCACAGTACATCACTTGTTTTTCTGGTTCATCCATGTTCGCCTCAATATCCCATCTCTTAATGGATAACAGCCTCTTATCCATGAAACTTGGATTGATCGGCAGTCCCGGGATTGATGATTTCGTGCTGTTTTTAAGGCATTTCTGGAATATAAGAACAAGGATGAGGATTAAAAGCAGGATTACTACGACGCCGATGATGATAGCAACCCATAATTTCATTCCAAAGACTGATATTTGTTCTGAGAGCTGGTGGCTGATGGACGATACATTGAATGCCATTATGTTTTTTTGAAAGTTTTTGGCGATGATTGTTGGGATTGGAAGACGGATTAAGATTTAGTGTTCTTGATTAAGATACTGATTGAGAAAATATTTTTGTTAGAGTAGAGTTTAGTGTTTTATCTCTACTCAATTCTCTAGATTTCGAATTTTTGATAAGTATCGACATGTTACTGTGGTATATCACGAGGGGCGAAATCATGGGTTTCTTTTTCCTTTTCCTTTTTTTTTTATATTTAAATTCTGATAATTTAAATATGGTCATAGAAAGGAAGATAATCTTTATCTTATGTTAAAAGATTATTATAGAACATTCATTCTTGGTATAATTATTTGAATATATAAAATATATTCAATTAGAAAAAGGATTAACTCCGGTGTATGAAGTTCCCGCTATGCGCGGGGATGTGGGAAGGGGTCTGGCCATTTTTGGACATCATGTACGCAGTATTCCCTTATTATGCAAGAGGTTGCTTACACGACTCGAACTCGTGACCTCTAAGATTACATGACAACAATTTTAACCGTTACGTCAAGTATCACCCATATATAAACAATAAAATATATGGAAGCGACGTGGTTGATTGGGGACGGGAACTTGCTGAGAACCAAAAGGTGTTATCAAATCAACTATTATTCAACTAAACAACATATGTTTATGACAGAAATAAATTTGTAAAATATATATTACTTTCAACGTTATATAACATTGTCATTCAAATATTTTATTCTAACCGCTCATCTAGTAAGGAATAATTATTGTTCTCAAAAAATTATATTTTAAAAATGAAGAATTAATATTTGATTTTATTTTAAGATAATAAATTCAAAAAATAAAACCAAATATTAGTTATATGGTTCAACATGTTTGGTAATAGTATGAATTTATTAACAATGACTCATATTAAAAATATCATTACTTAATGGAATAACTAATATAAATAATTAAATTAACTCGAAAAACTTTTTTTTATCTTCATTCTATTAATTTTCATACAAAAAAAAAACTCATGATATCAAAACTATTATTATCTCTTACTAAAAAAGTTACAAAATCACATATTTTGTCATACTCTTTTTTATCAAATATTTGAATCTTTCATATATTATATATTTTTTCATGCAATCATTGTCACAGAATAATATATACTATATATTTATTAACTGTCAAATAGAATTTTCATACCACCCGAAACAACAAGGAACCATGAAAAATTTACCTGGGTCCAAAAAGTCAACAAAAAAATAAGTAAAAAATAAATAAAATCGAAGAATTAAAAAGGTTTAACAATAGTTTATTATTTATGGAAACTTCATGCACGACATACTAGAATGAGTGCATAGTAAAACTTAATGCGCGATTTAATAAAACTTACTGTGTCTTAAAACACCGCACATGCACTCAATACGCCAGATCACGAACGAAACGCCAGTGCGCACATGTGGGTAGAATGATTATGTACCTTAGGTTTAGACTTGGATAAAATTGAGATAATTTTATATGCTAGTGAATTTATGATGATAAGAGTTTGTTTTTAATATCTAATATATATAAAATTTTAGATAGTATAGATGTGAGAAACAATAAAATCATGAATATATATATTTGGTTTAAGCAACCCTATCACGGTAAACTGACTACACAATAGTTATATATTACTATCAATTTTAAATATATGCATTTCACAGAAACTAGAAAACAGGACCAAAATTTGCATCACAATCCACATTCGATTTTTACATTCCCGAAACACAATTCTCCTCATGGTTTCATACCGAATTATATACACAGCACGATTTCTTCTTTCAACCATAAAAGACAAAATGGAATAGCTATACTTTTACCTGGTTTACTCTGGAAGGACTAGGGGTGCCAACCATTTCAAACTTAAATTATTTTGTTTGATAGCTGATGAACCACTCGCTACTTTCAATTACCTATTAATATTTTATAACTACACAAATTACCAGCTCGAGCCTTGCTACCATAAGACTCGATAATCAAGTCTTATGAAATGAATCGAGCTTGAACTTTAACTTTGTTGATTAGGACACTATTTCATTTGTTTGCACCCCTAGTCCAAACTAAGAAATAAGCTACTGATAGTCCACCTTAACCTTTTATTGTCCAGTGAATATGTACCAACACGAGAAGACATGATAACTGCCCAACCAAAGGAAAATATGCAAATATAGGATTTTGCCTTACTTTCTACATTCCAATACCAGTAGCTCCAAGCCAAGGTCCCGACCTGCTAAAATGAGCACGTTTTGGTTTTTAATTTAAAATCGAAGCAGCATCATTCTCGTGAAACAATAATTTTAGAAAACAAACTTCCAATGGAGTACCATATTATGCCGAATCGTCAAATTGATCAGCATTGATATATTTAACTGCATCATTGGCATTGTCCGTTTGGTCAATTTCATAGGTTGAAAGTAATTGTCTCTGAAAAAAAAAATCACAATGGATACGTTTCATGTAAGTAGAAACAGAGATGGTTAAAGCCCACAATAGCACCAGGGCCAATAATAGAGCGGAAGGCAGGGTAACCCCATTCCCCACTTCTGGTGAAAGACAAAATTTTACAGTAATTCTCTGGATGAATACACAGGTTTTGCCCCATCAGAGTTTTCTATTTTCTTGTCTCTCACATAAAACTTAAACTTATATAGCTCATTCCCCCACCGCCCTTCAATATTCATGAGTCCATCGTTGCATTAATAACATGTCTATAAAAAATTGTATCAGAACTTTACTGTAAGTAATTGCTGAAAATAAAGAGACACTGTTAGACAATAACGGAGGCTTATAGTACGATTCTCAGACTACTTGGTTCTTACATGCTCCTCAAAATCAGGACTGGACAAATTGATGGAGAGATTTCTCATCAACAATAAAACCTGTTAAGGAGTCCGGGAAAAAAAAGAAACAATCATTAAACATTAAAGCATACGTCAAGGGTATATAGAGTTGATTAAGAGCATCAAATTATATTGGTAAGGAAAATAGCACAATTTCTGACATCTCAAACTGTAGAAAGGACCAGAATATACTTCCTATTGCCGCGTTGTTTCACAAGCTTTAAAAGAGTAAGCTTAGCTTTGAAATAGAACATCTGAGTAAAATATTTATGTTTAACTTCATTAAAAGGTGTTCTTATGCGTAAATTAAGCATGTCACAAGAGAAGCAAAACCAAACCAAGTAAAAAGAGTGGCTTTGAAGTCAGAACGTATGTTCCAACAACAAAAAGGAAAACAACTTTCAAGTTACAGACCCCATCATCGAACAGAAAAAAAACCATTCTTGTGCATCAGTACAAGATCAGATATCACATTCTCACTCCTTTCCAACAGTTCAGTCCTAAGCTTTTAGATGATGCATCATTGACTTTTGCTTGATACACCAAAAAACATAATAGTTTACCACATAATGATGAAGTAACAAGATGAACATTTGTCATGCTTGAAAATCATACAGTTTCTATGTCAATTCGATCCATCTTCTTCAATGTCTGTAAATGGTCGGTCGCATTTGGGTCAAAGACACTGCCTATGAAGCTATACACTTGAGCAAAATCAGGAAGAACTGCATGAGAAACAGAAAACAATTGATGCGTTAATAATAGTAATAACCAGAAACCAGAAAGCACTCGGCAAGATAAGTAATTAATGAAGATCACATACATTAGAGATGGAATCAGAAAAGTGATAAACATGAAGAAGTTTTCATGATCGGATACCAAAAATAAAAACCTATCAAGCAGATGTTTGTAGAAAGGAATCACGCACGACGAATTTGGAGCCAGGTAAAAAAACTCATCTGAAAATACATTTGGTAGTGCCATCACTTCAAACCATATAAAATTCAACTATAGCGTAACACTTTATGTGATGATAATCAAATACTACCTAACTGTTATCTTCGTAGTGTGGGAGATAGCTTGTTGTTTCTGTCGTGGTTCCTACTTTCATTTTGTAACTTGTTAGGGTATTTCTTGTACTCTCATTTATAAAATTCTATTTTGCCTGATCAAAAAAAATAAAAATTACCTAACTGTCCATGAATTGGCACAAGATACTCATGGTTAAGTATAATTACTCAGCCATTACAGCTCAAGGAGCACAATGCCTCGCCAACTTTATTCTTAAAGGCTTAAATTATCACTGGACAGTAAGTCAAGGACACTAAAACATAAGCAACACACACCTCTCCTTCACAGTTCAAGATTTGTTGTTGGTTATCTTACCTGTTGGCCTCGCCCTTGGACTGCTGTCATTTCTACTGCAACAGTTAATACCAGGCAGTGACTGTCCACTAGATCTGGCATCACCTGCAACAACATAGATATATATATTCAGAAATGTCAGACAACAGTCTTGAAATTACGGATTAGGGAATCTTTATTTATACATACAATTAAGAATACCTCTTTTTACAGAATTGTCGATCAAGCAAGGTAAGGTAGCAGCAGTATCAGAATGCCTGAGTGAAGCTGAAGTATCTGGCTTACTTACAGATCCAGTATCAGGTACAACAGGGCATGCTTGGAGAGATGACAAAGGTTGCATATCACCCGCACCTGAGCTTACAATATATGGCAAAGAGTTTATACTCATTCAAACCTGGTTTCCCACAGGATTAGAAAAAAACAATCCATTCTTACCAATTTTTGAAGCTTTCTGTGGATAGGGATGGGCAGCTTTCCTTTTTGGCCGAGGTGGAGGTAGATGTTCCTTGATTCCACTCTTTTGAACTTTCAGAAAATACTTTTGTGCATGACTACGAATCTACAAAATATTATTCATCTCATATGCGTCACGGAACAAAAAAATATTATCTTCAAACGGAGATTGTGAAGTAAAAAGATGTCAAACGACCAATATCAACAGAAGTGTTACTTTCTTGTTCCCAGAAATTAAGCTCCAAAACAGTTGTTTCAATTATGTATTTGAAGTTCATGTGACAAATCCAATAAGTACAAACACAGGGAAGTAATGTTACACATGATATCCAACCAAGATTGAGATAAGAAGATTTTATGAAGATTGGATTTTTTATTAGGATTTTTTTATATCTATTAGGATTTGGTTTATCTATTATTTAATTTATAGGATTTGGTTTATCTAGTTTATCTAGGATTTCAGATGGATTTTTAGGTTCTTTGAGATTTTTGTGAACTCTATTTTTATAAATAGAGAGATTGTTGCATTATAAAATTTAAGAATTGAGTTTTGAGTTAATTTCTTTTGGTAACAAGGTGGCTACCTTCGTTATACAATTCTCTTTCTATCACTTTTCCCATAACGTGATCCTGCAATCATAACAAATGGTATCACAGCCAGACGTTATGGCAGATTTACAAGCACTACAACGACAGTTGACTGAATTCATCGCCTTATACAAGGCCAGCAAAGAAACACTCATGTCGCGGCTCGACGACCTATCACAACAGATCTCTTCTTTCACCTCTCCGATGAGCGATGAACTCTCAGCTGATCTCCAGCCGACGCACACAGTCCGGACCGTGCCTATCCACAACGACAATGAAGTGCAGGTTGTTCGAGGAACCGTCACTTCGAACCGTCGTGTACACGAACCTAGAACGGCGACACCGCCGCACAACCGTAGTGCACATGATCCTTGTGCAAATCCAAAAAACAAATTGCCACGACAGCAGAAAATTCCTCTTTTCTATGTTGTTTCTCTTTCTTACAACGAATTTAAAAATCAATATCACATGTGCTCAATATTTGGAATTCTCAAAAGGTGGTGTATATTCTCACTGCAATCCAAAGTGGTGTTTGAGGACAAACATCATTTCGATGAGGGGTGTAATGTCACACATGATATGAGTCCAATCAAGATTGAGATAAGTAGATTGGTTTGTTGATTAGGATTTTTTATATCTTTTAGGATTTGGTTTATCTATTATTTAATTTATAAGATTTGGTTTATCTAGTTTATCTAGGATTTCTGATGGATTTTTAGGGATTGGTTTCTTTGAGATTTTTGTGGACTCTATTTTTATAAATAGAGAGATTGTTGCATTATAAAATTTAAGAATTGAGTTTTGAGTTAATTTATTTTGGTAACAAGGTGGCTACCTTCGTTATACAATTCTCTTTCTATCACTTTTCCCATAACGTGGTCCTGCAATCATAACAGAATGTTTCCGGGAGAGCCAGAAAAATTATATGGCCAGAAAAGCACTGTTGACAGCATCTCTCTCTGCCTGATTAGTAGGAGTCACTAATGAATGCAGGTGTATCCTAATAATTTCGATTTCAGTACCTTATTATAGTTCCTAGTCTAAGTCATATTCCTGTAAAGCTTCCAACATGCCCCTCACCGAGTCAATGTTCCTCTGATGTTCAAAAATATAATGAAACTCCCTATATAGAAACTTTATACATGTCAAAAACACATATCCCAGTCACACAGCATGATAATACAAAAGAATTCCGAGTTTGGAAAATCAGCTTATTATTAAGTAGATTGAATTCAGCGAGTTCTGAAGTTCATCCTCGGAACCTATCCTTTGAAAGAAAATCTGCCTGTAGAATATTTATGTCATGCTTAGAAGTTGGGGAAGTAATTCAACAAAAACATAGAAGTAGCAGTCATTCAAAGAGGCATGACAGTAAATTACTAAGCAACAATTGTAGGAATTTGGAAATTACCTGAATGACAGACTTTGATCCAATGAATGCTTCAATCTTCTTCCAATCACGATCAAAGCTGAATTAATGAGAAAGGGCTCAAATCTTTAGTAAATCGAATCAATAGCAAATAAAATAACAATACAGAGAGAGCTATCTAAAATTATGGTTTGGTTCATTAAAGAGTTCGATGACACATCTTGCAGCAAGATCAGCAGCCACATAACAATTCTGAACACAGTTGAAAACAATGCATTACCTATCCACTCACTAGCGTTCTTGAAGGTACGTATTCATATCATGGTTTGCAGTCGCGCCGTGGTGCCCGAAACGGAGACCCCCGTTCCCGTTCCAATGGCATTTAACGGAACGGGCTTTTTAAAAAAATTATTTAAAAAATTCAGAAAATTTGAATATTTTAGGAAGTATTTATATTGTCTTAAAAAAAATAGTTGGGTCTTGCTTACAAAAACTTTGGGCTCATTGTTAATTTCATTCTCTCCCCTAACACACTTCTTCTCCATACATTTGTGAGATTTTTATAATTGGAAGGAATATCATGGTTATTAAAGGCGCATAGCACATTAAAACGCAAAGGGGTCCTGGGGCTATAGCGCATAGCGCGACGCGAATAGCTTATATATTTTTAATACATAAAAAGTATCCATAAAATTTAATCAAACTCATTAGCAACAATCAGCAATGTGAATAGCTTAGCAATTTATATTTTCTCAAGTATTTGTCAAACTTTGATTGAATGGACTCATTGACGATTGTGATGACTGATGAACTTTGTCACGTAAAAATTGAAGGAAAAGAAAATATAAAACAAGAAAGGATAATCAATCCAAAAATAAATAATAATTTGAGACGAAAAAAGGAAAGGAGATAATGCAATGTAATTTTGAAGAAAGAAAAATAGAGCACTTGAACACATCAACCTACTTATCGGTCGGATGCGATTGGAGGCTGGAGGGTTTATGCAACAAGACTTTATGTAACAATAACCCTAAAACTCTCTAACTTAACCATAATATTCTCTAACTTGGGCATATTTTTAATATGCCCAAATTTAAATTTAAAGCCCAACCTTAGCAACGTATTTTGAAAACATGTTAGTCACAATTTTCAAGCCTTAGCAAAGGCACGCTATAGCGCGCGACTTGACTAATTGAAAAAGCGCAGATAGCGCGCGCTTTGCCAAAACACGAGGCGCATGGGGCTGCGAGGTGCAAGACCTGCGCCTCGCTTCGCCTTGAGCTTTAGCGCGCGCTATGTGAGCTTTTAATAACTATGAGGAATATGAAGTATGCATTAAAATCAGATTGTTCTGAATGAAATACTTTGTATTCTCAATCTCTTGTCTTTTTTGTTATCAATAATCTCTTTGAGGGTTCCTGAGTGAATAGTAGCACAATTTGGGGTGAATCACTATAAATATTTGTTCAATTGTTGGCTCTGCAACATCAACGGGAAAATTAGGGTTTAGGGCATTCGCGCGTCATTCCATCACAAACTAGAACTTTGAAACGGGGGTCTTGTTCCGGTTCCAGAGCGGCCAGAATGGCTGTTCCGATACCGAATCGGTAAACCATGATTCATATAGTAAACCTTGGTTGTAGCAATACCCTCAATCAAAACACATGAAACTTCCGCAAGAAGAAAGAAATTACTTTCAAATCTGAAATCTCGTGTTTCACACTGCTTTTTTCATTGAATGGTGCAAATAAAATAAATAAACAGCCAAAAATACAAACAATCGTTCCTTTTACTGCTTGATCAAAGTACTGCTACCAAGGTCGGAAGACAAAAAGCAGAAAGCAAAGAGAATTTCACCTTAAAATTATTTCCAACTAAATTCAAATTAAATTACAGTAAATTTTTTCAAAAAAAGGTCAAAAACCCCAAGTAATCCGTAAGTCCCCGCAACCCAATTCACCCGAACCAGTACAAGGAACTCACATCCCACATATTCAACACCATACAAACCCTAATCCACGTAAACCGTTCAGATACGAATCAATAACTGCCAATTTCAAAATGTCGTACTTACAGCTGAATGGCTTCCATAAACTTGTCGTGCTCAGGTTCGGTCCAGCTCTCACGTGACTTGGAAATCGTGTAATTTTTCCGTACCTTCCTGTTCGGGTCGTCCTGAGACAACGTCGTATTAGAGGCCGTAACCACAGCCGTAGAAGATGAAAACGAGCTGAGGTTCGGCAAAGCCATGCCTGTAGGGTTTCTGTTGGAGCTTTCAGGATATTCCGGGCTCAGTGATATCATGCGCCGTAGCCGTATGTCTCCGTGGTCCCACCGTAGGTGTGGTCTCCGTTTTCTGCTTAGTTGCTAAGCTGGGCAGGCTGTATTGTGCTCTCTTTTATTCTCAGCAAAACCGACTTTTCGGAGTTCTATTAATCTGTTGCTGCGCTTATTTTTGTTACAGTAATAGCCAATATCATTTGGCCACGTGGCATGAACATGGGACTGATGTTTAAATTATAACAATATATGTTTTTTAATAATTTAATCAAGTATACTAATTATGAAAAACGAATATTGACGTAGTGGTTAAAGTTACTCTCGTGTTATCTTGATATTAAGGGTTCGATCCCTATCTGAACTCCGCATATAAAAAAGCTTTGTGCATTTGAATTTGTCATTTATAACTAATGACGATTTCTCGAAGTGTTAGGAGTTTGCTTGAACTAATGAATAATCAAAAATAAGCAAATTTCTAATTGTAGGAAGTTTAATGTTTGATTATTTGATGAATAAAAAGAAGGATGTCACATTAACACAAATAAGGTTGTATTTGGATTTTAAAAAATTGGTGTATTCAGATTTCAATTCTTGTTTCAAAAAATATATATATATATATTTCAATTCTCAATATAAACACATATAAATTGATTTGATAATTTTAGATTCATTAATTTAATTCTTAGTTTTTGGATCAAACTAAATATGTTCAAAATATGAGTTATTGGTATTATCTTGAGATGTTTATTTCAGATCCTTGTTCCAGTTGCAAGATTTTGATGCAAATGAAATCTAATGAAAATCAATACCAATTATTTGATTTTAAACTTTCAGATATTGAAATTGCAATAATCCATATGAAATACCATATGATGATAGATACACCTAGAGGTGTCAAACGGGTCGTGCCGGCCGTTTAATCGTGCCGGCACGGCACTATTCGTGCCGTGCCGTGCCGGCACGTTTCGAAAATGGGCCGTGCCGTGCCGGCCCATTTCCACAAGGGGTCGGGCCCGGCACGGCCCATAGGCACGGCCCCTACGTGCCGTGCTTCGTGCCGTGCCGTGCCGGCATGGCCCATTTCAAGTTTTTTTTATTTTTTTTTATTTTTTGGTGTAGCGATCGATCGCCCAACTGGGCGATAGATCGCCAGTTAGGTGGCGATCGATCGCTACCAGTTTTTTAAAAAAAAAAAAATTTACTATTCGTGCCGTGCCGGCCCACGGGCTGGCACCCTATGGCCCGGCACGGCCCATGCTACAGTGTCGTGTCGTGCCGCTCCTTGACGTGCCGTGCTCGTGCCGTGCCTCGTGCCGTCCGCTCCGTTTGACATCTCTAGATACACCATAGAACATTGTCCCTGATAGCATCAATATTTCCGCCTTTACAATAATTTGATAGCCTAGAAGTCATAGAATCACTACCACAATACCTGATTGAAGTGACATAATCCCGGTGAGTATTGGACTAGATGACCTAGAAGTCATAAAATCATCAACATCCCTAGGTTAAAGTGACATTTTTTTTTTTTTGAAAAGGTAAAAATATATTAAATAGAGTATAATGGTACTCAACCCAAGCAAGCAAGCCAGATACAAAATAGTCTCAAAATCATATGAATTTATGGCAAACAATCGGTTCTCCAAACCAATAGCTAAGAAAATAACTGAAAGTAATTTTATTTCTAGCTTTAATCCACAGTCAGTGCACAATAATCCTTTCTACCACTGCTTGGACATCACAATTCCCCTTGTCCATTGGGTTGCACCAAAAAAATATCAGAAAATCCACGTACGTTGTAAGCTTATACCGAAAAATTCACTAATTGAGATGTAAAATTTAAATCATCTTTCACCCCTCTCATCTTCTTCTTTCCACATTTCAATCCAATTTTTCTCTACCTGTTCAAGCCCCAAGATTGAGCCTTCTATATCTGGATCCAGACTCGTTGAAAGACTGCCAAATGCTATCCCAAGTGCCGAAGCTCCGAAGGTAATAAAAGTCGTCAAATATGGCAGCCAAATAGGCACATCCCACAATTTTTGTTCTTTTATTACGCCAAAAGCTTGCAGCAAAGTAAACCCCATTAACAATGGCACCCCTACGTACGTCAATATTCTTGAAATCATTCTCTTCCACACAATTTCAGGTATTTTATCATCTTCTTCATTATATCTGCTGCTTTCTTCTCTTCTAGCTTTTTTACCTTTTCTTGCAGGGCTTTCTTTTTTGTTGGGCTGTCTTGTGTCTGGTGCTGACTGCCCGGTGAACCCCTTTGCTCCGCCGTACACCCTCCATGTTCTTGGTTGTGGGAATGGCAACGCACGGCGGTTATGATGGAGGTTTGGGTTGCTTTGCGTCCATGGAAATGGTTTTGCTGTGTGTGAAAGTGTGATTTGTTGGAGGATGGTGAGTGTTTTCATAGCTTTTTCTCCTGCTTGTTATCTGAATGTTTCTGAGAGAAATGTGTGTGTGCAAAGGTTGTCATAGGTTGAAATCTTATCCAGATAGATGAATGGTTCTGTTTATGCTAAAAGAATTTCTCAATTATGAGTTGATTGGAATTTTGCTAAAAGATATTTTTTGCCCCCACAATTCTCGTCTTTATATGATAAACGAAGATAAAATACATTTGCATACCGACTCAAACCAGACATCTTCAACTTTTAGGAAACCAAATTCTATGTCAATGGGTGCTGTTTAACGTCTACCTATTTTTCCAAAGATTTAATCTTGAAAATATTGCAATTTGAGGGATCGTCTAGTTGCACGAACTAGGCAATCTCTCACCTTCACACGATTTTTTTTCGAATTTCATGCTCATTTACCAGGTTTTTAGTGTATTAAAAGATTTCTATGCATCTAACTGTGTGGAAGTGCTAATGAAAGATTTCCTACATAGCTTTGTATTATCTTTATCAACTACGTACATGAATAACGTAAAAATATACAGAAATCGGTAACATCTAACTTAAACCTAAGATTCAGTCTGCTGAGCTTCTTTCCGAGCTCTGGGAAACAGCATGTCATTCAGATGCCTTTGGGCACTATACTCCGATGAGGCCTGTGAAGAAGCAAGGGGGATTTGAGAGGTACAACAATCTTTTTGAAGGATGGCAAATTATATATATATATATATATATATATATATATATATATATATATATATATATCCTCTTAGAGATTCAGGAAAGAAGCAAGAGTTGCGTCAGGATCCTCCGAGTACAACAAGAAAAACGATTATTCCACCAATGCCGAAGAAAAAGCATCCGATTTTTCATTTTTTGAGTTCTTAAGCCAAATCTTCATTTATCTATCTATAGTGTGTTTAGTTTGACAAGTAATGTGAAATGTTCAATGTTAAATCATACTAAGAATTTCGTCTTCTTTCTACACAATCATATCTGCATACTATCAAGTGATATTCTTGTTCCCGAGTAATGTAATTGCATATATAGCTCAAGACCTGATACTCTAAATTAAAAAGAATTTCAGCCGAACTGCTGTGTAATGGCATGGAGATGATATTCTATTTTTAAAGAAAATCCAGCAAGGAAATTATAACAACCCAAAAGTAAGGGAAAGAAAAGCATGCACACCCGTTTTCTGAAAGGAAAACGCAGTGTTTGAAGTTGTGTTCCCGAGCAAACCCGCAATTCAAAACCGAGGCTGTCTACTCCTGTAAGAGCACATTCCTGTCATTGTTCAAGCTGTAAAAAATTAGTGCAAAAATCAAGCACTTGCATATTAAAATTTTCTGATGACCCCCACTAGATGGTTTTTTTTACTCGTTCAAAGACAATACATGGCTAGAGTGGATAATACATCATACAAGTAGATGATTCAGCCAAGTGAAAAAAATTTCATAAATCAATAAGAAATTTAACAAATTTTTGATGCTTTTGGGCGGGAAACGACTTATATCTAGGGCTACTTGTACATGGGCATGGAAAATGCGTTGAGGAATAGTATTGTTTTAGTTCCTTACATTTTCTTCATGCCATAAATTTCTACTACATATGGATGTGATAGAACCTTATGTCTAAATTTGTTGTGCAATATATATTACATAATGATAAAGCTTACATCACGTTTCCCAACAGATATATCTCTCAGGCTCATAATAACTGATGCTTTGAAAGTGTGATCCGTAGTTCAGAGTGTTACCTCAACTTGAATCCCTTTACATCTCCAACAAAGAGATTTAGAGCTTGTGTGGTCTTTTCTCCACCAGCTTTGAGGCGCGATATTATTTTTGCAGCTGAATGTGCTATAGCATCAGGTCGAGCCCTCTTATAATCTTCTATTTCAACAAAACTCTGCATGAATAATTAAATCACACTTTTCCTACCCAATACCAAATAAAATGCCACAGATAATATCTATCCAGTCCATTTATTCCAAGTTGTGAGTTTGACACTGAAAATATATCAGAATAGAGTCTGAAGAAACAGAATCAAATATGTCATCACCAGATTGAATAAGAGTACGAGACATATAATGCATCGACAACTTCCGTCTTTTTTTTTTCTACTCCACTTATGACAACTCCAACATGCTCCCCATTTTCCATATGTGATCGGAACAAAATTGCATTGCTCAACACTGCAGTAACATCAATCCTTGAGAGAATAGGGATGCCAAGCATAAGTTTTGTTCATTTCATCAATGTAAAAAATTACTAGCACGACAACCATGGCATTTTTTTGTCTAGTCATATACAGTATAAAACAGAAACTGAGTCTATGTCTCTTGTTCATGTAGGACCAGTTACTATGTTAGTCTCCAGAAATTGCCTCTTCATTATGTGGATGAAGATGTACTTGAAATGGTGATCGACATTAAGGAATATAAAAGGCAGGGAAAAAGAGAGTAAACATTTGACAGTTCTCTAGTGTTACATCCTGAAAACTATTCAACTTTAACAAGTACGAAAACAATTCTAACACAACAAGAAACAACATATACTGCTGAGATCAAGGAAAACCATAGGTTTACCTCACGTCCATGCGCTGACACGAACTGAATTTTAATAATCTCTAGTTTGTAAAATGAAAATCCACTTCCAAGGTTTTTTTCCTTTTCCAATTCCTCTGCCCAACTTGGATCATCTTGTGATTGTTCTTTTTTACATCTGTGGCCATTGATCTTTACAGTGCCTTCTTCCTGTTGTTCATCGTCAATGTTACTTGAATAAGTATCACTAGATTCAGGATCTGTTACATTCTTTTGGATGACAGAATGTTCTTCAATGAACGCAGGTCTCAGAAGGCCTTGTATAGCAAGGCCAGAAGAAGGCTGTTCCATAATATCTAAAGGATCATCAGAAACAACCTGTGCAATAAAAATATCCATAAAAAGGATGCACAGTTTTTACATAAAAAAAAATACGAGCATGAAAATACAGTATAACCTCCATAAATTAATATTCGATTGATTAATCACCTCTATTAGATAACAATCTTTCTTGCTTCCAACTTGGGCTAAAGGGACAAATTGATAATTTCGATAAATTGATAAGATGATACTTTTTTTCCGAAGACACTCATAACTCTATGCTACTGTTTATATCATAAACAAATAATTCAATAAAATCAAAATTATTAATATCACATTTTCTTAAATTACGAGTCTATTGCTACTTGTTTTATGTTCCTAAAATTAAATTTAAATGAATCTCATCTCAGCTGTTTCTTATTGTATCCAGAACTTTATAGTTGACTCCTCAATTTGTTACAAAAACAGTATTTCTGTTGGATGCTTTAGTCGCTTCCTTAGGCGTCACAAACTCCAATATTTACAATGTTATCTCCATCTTCACCAACAATAGGATTCTCTTTGATATGGCAATAATTTCTTCTAAATTTAGTCTCTAAGCTAGCATCATTTTCAACAGGATAATCCAAAAGATAATTTACATTCATTTTATCAAGATAATCCAAATTTTTAATCATTGTCTCAAATTAATGAATAGCTTCTCCATCCAGAGACTTATTTAAGTTATATGATGTATCTTCCACGAACGAATTTAGTAATGTCGAAAACAATTATCTATTGTCTTTGCATGAACTTCTATGATCCTAAATCAACTGTAAGTTTGATTGCATCCAACATACACATCCTTTCAGGATTCCTTTGCCCAAAATCATAGCCTTCCAAAATTCTATGATAAAATCACATATTATAATACATCTTGAAAGCACTTATTATACCTACATCATACGGTTGGATTTCTGATGTCCAATATGGTGGCAAAAAAAAGCTCAACATTTTGCAGACCTTCAAATTTTTTTGGATAACCTGGACAAATGTCTATCACCATATATCCTTTTCTTCCATTCAATTTTTTATCAAATCATTGAACTTATTCCTCAAAAAGAACCACTGTCGTTCACGATCTTTTGTTGACATCATATTGGCAATTCAAGCTGTTCACGTTAACATTCTTAAAGCAACATGGATTTGCATACTTTCAGATAATCCACAGAGTAATCTTTTCAGGGCAATCAATCATTACAACATAAAACAATACTTTGTCTTCTTTTGCCTTGTTTTTTTTAATTCTAGCTTGTTTAACTACAATGAACTAAATCAAGTACATAAATAAATACACAGTTAATGTTCATTATGTTATAAAATCTTTATTATGAATGTCATTTGGAGAAATATGTTTTTATGATTCATCTAGGTTTAATCACAGTACTTTTAATCATGCTAAAATTAGAAATTGATTTAGGGTGAGCCTTGGTGCAACAGGAAGTTGCTGCCATGTGACTTGGAGGTCACAGGTTCGAGTCGCAAAAACAGCCTCTTTGTGGCGCAAGGGAAATGTTGTGTGCACATAGGCCTCAACCCCGACCTCACGCATGACGGCAGCTTCGTGCACCGGGTTCGCCTTTTTTGGATGTCTGTGTTTATGTCTTATTTTCTACTTATCAAAAAATATATAATAATATAATTTTTTTCTATTTATTACTGAGGTTTGTTAGTGATTATTTTTAATAATTTTTAACATTTTAGTAGATTAGTTCATATTTAATCAATTATGTCATTAAAATAAATATGAATCTTAGTAGTTAAATACATACATACTTTATTGAATCGTGGATCAATTTTATAACAAATTATAATGCATCAATTGATCAATACTTCTTTTTAATTAATAGAGTTTAGATGGACGCAACATTATTAAAGTATAGAGGTTATGTTGTAGTTTCTGTCAATAAAAAGTAGACTATTTCTAATAAGGGAACCCAAAATTCAAGTTTTTCTGACTTATTCTATCATTAATGACCCCACCAAATTTGTTGAAAGAGTTACCTCTGTTAACTTTTTGGCAAAATAAATAGGATGAGAAGATCGCATGGTCTTCAATTTTGCCCAGTCTCCCAATGATCCATCAGATTCCTCATCTTTGTCCTCCTCCTCAGCAAGAATGTCAACCCAATCCTGCAGAGGAATGTGATCAGGTTTACATACTGCAGAGCTACAACCTTGAAACTAAAAGATAAAAGAATTGAAGGGAGAGTGCACACCTCAGTGTCTGCATCCCCAGCATCATCATTATCATCATCTTCTTCTTCATCATCTTCCTCACCATCATCATAATCGCTATCTTCACCATCCAACTCATCAACACCGAAATCAATATCAGAATGACCTAGTGCTTCCAACTCACTAATCATTTCTGCAGTATCTACTCCAACAATGACTTGCTGCATTGTGTTAAATTCAAGTAAGCATCTAAAAAAATTGCTTGAATTAGAATATCCTTAATGTGTGACAATACGCTTAAACATTGGGACTGGGGTATAAATTGATATGTTGGCAACTACTAGTGTCTCGACTCTACTAATGTTACACTCTTTCACTGGTCACTTCACATGATCCGCAAATAGAAATAACAGAAGCGTAAAGTCTCAAGAACTCTTGATATTATAGCACTACTCCAGTTACTAAGCAGTTGTAAGGGATTATGAATGAATTTTATAAGATAATATCATTCCTCTTTTTGTCAAAATCATGTGTATTGGATTTAAAAGATCTAAAATTACCACGATGGTTTCTTCACAAGTAAGAGTTTGCAAGATGTCTTGATCGTTTTTCACTTGAAAGTATATATCTGATCAGAAGCAATCGCACCTTTAGCAATGACAACACTTCTCATTGACAACCAAATAATGCCACATGCGAACAAGAAATTATTGCATCATACTTCCATGTTCATCGGTGACATAAGGCAGATCTGGCCAAAAGATGTTCTCGTGAACTTCTTCATTCACCAAACCGGAAAACATCAGTGTCGCCTTGCTATTCACCTAAAACAAAATCTTTACACGAAATCAACAACATTGATTTTCGCCCCATAACCAATTTGTTTCCATAAAATTAGCAATGCATCACCAACAAAATTCCTTGAGACAAAACTTGAAAACCCATACTACTATTTCTGTTTATACCTCAATTATGGTCCGAGTAGCCTCGGCGGAAGTGAGCCTAGCTTCCCCATTCTCCAAAAATTCAGAGTCCGAAAGGTCTTCGAACGGATGATACTTCATATTCTGTTTAACCGGGCCCGAACCCGAGCTCGACTGCTCTTTTGCAGTAGCTCTTATTCTATTTCCAGTACCACCCTTCACCCAGCCTCCACACATTCTTCCAACACACTTATCTCTCAACATCCAGTACTTATTCCTACTCACCGACCAAATTCAATTGGAAAACAAAACTCAGTTCATTGCCACAAACTCCACATTTTCTGAAGCACAAGCAGAAAACCAAAAAATTTTCACAAAAAAAAGAGAGAAAAATAATACCGAGGGATAAAAACGTTGGCGGCGGGGAGTCGAACGGCGGCTGTGGTGTGAGGTTCAATCACCAGCATATTCGATGACGGTGAGATGAGTGAGGAATTGAGTCTGAAATGCTAATTTTGCAATAGTTGAATTGTAGATTGGACTCGGTTGGGTCTGATCCAACATATTAATTGATTTAAATATGACTTATTAAAATTATTTAATAATTTTAATTCATTAAAACATAATAAAATTATATTTTTTTATTTTTTGGCGGGTTGACCCACCATCAACCCACCTCCTGTTAGCAGGGGTGCCCTGTAATTTTTTTGTTTGGGAGGATCCACGTATGTGGTCAAGGGCTATGACAATCTTTCCAAGTTTAAAAAGGAAGTTATCTGCGTTGGAAGATGGATATAAAAAAAACTGGCCAAGGAGAACAGGAAATTGAAGAGTATTCTCTGTGCTTTCATGGTTTCTTAACTTTGTAGTTGTTTTTAGCTTTATAAGTGTTTGCTTTGTAGGCTGAGTTTGGCTTTTTTTGTTGTGTTTTGTGTCACGTGTCGATTCTTTAGACCGAAATACCGTGCGGCACTTAAACGATCTTTGCCTGCGAAGATGCTAAGTAAGCCTTAAACCCACAAGGAAGCTAAGAACTTAGAAAGAAAGCTTTAAGATAATGAATGCTAGACACTTGGGTGGAAGACTTAGATTCAAACTTGGATGATTACAAATGAAGATAGTATGCCTATTTATACAACTCTCCCTACAAATGAATGGCTATGATCTAATATATTCTATGATGGAGATTAACTCTCCAGAATGTTCTAGGCTATTGAGTATTCTAGATTGTACCATTCTATTACATTCTAAAATTCACTACATTATAAAGGAATGTACAAGTGATGTCTAGAATCTTCCGGGTTACGCCAAAGTATTCGCCGAGTTTCTGGAATCTTCTGGGGTATACCAAAGTGTTCTTCAGGCTTCCGCAAGCTTCCGGAACATCCAAAGCCTCTAGATTTGACGGAATCTTCTAGAGAGTCACTGAACGTTATTGCAAACTTACTGCAAGGTCTAATGTACAATTTGTGCCTTTTTCAGTAAGCATGATGAATATTGTTCAATGAGCATGATTCATGAATTTTCTCTATTTCCAATGAGCATTACAAATGTTGCTATCTTGTTGTCATCTTTTGTCCAACGTTGATGTCTTTTTCAATGAAGCATGAATAAATATATATCCAAATGAATTATCCAATCGCAATGCAAAATCTCGTAGACTTTCACTTAATAATAAATTCCACAAAATAAATAAAATCCCACGATCTCCACATAACAACTCCAAATCCATGTTCAATAACAGATATTGAAGCATTGAAAATCAATATTCATTAACAATTTAAATCATGTTGCGTACTGAAATTAATATCAAAACATTGTTTAAAAAAATATGTGATTAAAGGAACTAAATCATTAATCGAGTAATAAATTATGAGTGCTCATTTCTCATTCAACCATAATCACGATATAACTTTGATACTATCAATAACTTTGCGCACAGTTCAAATGCACAATTACGAAAAATTGCATTATTTGTAGTCATCTAAATAAACCAAAATGGAACCTTACCAAATTATTACTATTGGATAAATGCTTAACGAATTAGAAATTAAGCTTCGAGAACCAAACGAAAGGAAAAAATCGAAGAAATACAAGCGATGAAGGTTCTAGAGTCCGCGATTGATTGACATGTGGCGTGATCGATGGTGACTCAACAAAATAGGATCTTGAATTCTATAGGCGTGATCCATCGCTCCTGGCAGAGTGTTCAAATAAAATGGTGAGGTTGATCGTGCCCTTTAGGGCGATTGATCGCGGGTTGAACTTTTTGACAGAATGGGTGTGTCCCTTCAGTTGCAGTCATGATTTTTCATGAAATTGTGGCTCCAAATGTTTTCTTTTGGTGACATGACTTGGCTTATTATAAATATAACATCCACCACTTGATTTAAACACCAATTTTTTAGATTAACAAGAGATTGAAATATCAAAATCTGAAGCATCTTGTTCATACTTCTTCATTTGTCAAGTTGTGTGCTTTCAAACCTTTGTGGTTTGAGGATTTGTAATTTGAAGTGCTTCTATCACAAATTATAAGTCGTTGTATTTTGGGAGGAAAATTGTCAATCGAACCGTTAGCACCGTAACGTGGCAATATTGTCTTAAGTACGGAGATATCAAATCTCATCTCGACATTCTTTATTAAAAGTCATTGTTAGTTTGCTTACTATTACCTCAAAAGATAAACATCCAAAAATATTTTACAACAATTACCACTACTAATATTTATAGCCAATCATTATAAATTTTTCAAATAATAAGTACTAAAAATCCAACGAAATTGTGCATGGATTCACGTGAGCAGGGAAGTATATGTAGAACCCGTGAACCAAACCACTGATTTTTCTTCTTCTTCTTCTTGAAAGGACCTCACTGATTCAGAAAATAGGTAAAGGACAACAAAATCTCTGCAATTTTTTTTTTACATGCGATTCAAGCTTGGTCACAATCGAGTAGGACAATTTAATATTGATAGTTATATTACTCAAATAAATACTTTATGGATTGCTATATAACTCAAATAAGTATTTTATCTAAAATGGGTCGCATAAAAAATTAAGGTTGCATTTGAATGGAAAATTTTTATTTCAACAATTGACTTGAAATGGCTTCAATAATTATAAATTTGAAATACCTTGGTATTATTAAAAATACATTAAAATTAAAGATGATGTATTTGAAATCTGTTGTTTCTGATCCTAGGACGGATGTATAGCGGGGAAGAAAATTGAAGAATGATGTTGATCAAATCGAGGCAAATGTTTTACACTTTCTCCTTAATAAGGTTTTGCCCCGCTCGCGGTGCTTACGATATTTGACAATTTTCTTTCAAGATACAACGACTTCCGCTTGTAATAGTTGTACTACAAATCACAAGCCTCACAACCACAAATATTGTAAACTCTCTTTTATCAAGAACACAATATGAATATTGAATGCAAGTACTCTTTGATCTTTAATTTCTCTCAAGAATGTAATGTTGATTCTGCATAAAAATTTGTTTTGATTCAAAAGGGAGAGCGCCTCCCATGCAGCACAATGGTGCCCAGATTTCACGTTTTCATAACTTTTTTCAACTATTCAACTTTTTATTTTGTCTTTCTTGCTTAATTTCAGTTCATTAAGTGTTGGGATTAATAATAATAAAATTGGGTTTAATTGATAAAATCCCAATAATTATTATTACTTTTGTTAATGAAAACAAAATTATGGTAAGTTAATTATGAATAGTCAACTAGGCTAAAGAAATCCCACATTGAGAAAATGAGACACTTATGGTTTGTTTATAATGAGATACAAATCATTAGAGTGTAGCTAAGTAGAAAGATGGGTGCCCCTCGCTCGCCGTCCGTCCGTCCGCTCCGCTCGGGTCGGGTCGTCGCATCGCGTCGCGCGTGTTGCTGCCGTGTTGCTGCCGCGAAGGCAGCCCTGTCTTTTACTACTCGGATTTCTGAAATGACTTTTCATATTCTGCTGGGTATTAAGTTTGAGATTTTTCACCTACCTGCAGAATTGATATCAGATCTAAGTGTGAGACTTAAATCCATATTAATCTGATGTTAAGTATTGAGACTTTTCATCTACCCCATTAAACTTTACACTTAATTTCTGAGACATTTGGAGTGGTCTGTTGCTCAGCTATATAAGCTGCTTCAGCCATATGTTTTGATTAATTCCGAAAATCTTCATACATACATATAGCATTCTGCTTTGAGAGTACTGCACACTGTTAGTGTTCGAAGGAGTCTGCTCGGAGTTTGCTTCAATCCGAACAGAGGTGATTGGGCGTTGTACCTTGAAACTCACTTATCCAGGAGGTCATAAGCTAAGGCGGGCAAATTTGAGTTTACGGGCACACGGCTTGATGTGGCATCGTCCAGAAATATTTCCAGATTCTTGCTGTGTTTTCCTTACAGTTTATAAACTGTTACTGTAAGTTCTATTTTTTTTTCTGTATTACAGTATAATTCAGTTGTATCACAATTGTTAAACTGATTCAATGTTTCGATATAATTAAACAGTAATAACATTAAGTATATTTGTTTCCAACAAACTCCATGTATTCCAAAATTAACCAAACAATTTGAATGAATTTATATTAAGAATTTGAAATCCAAATCCATAAAATACTTCGTATTCAAATGGAGCTTACATGATTTTCCTACTGGAATCTTATTCCAAGTGAAAGGGTGGCAATCATCCTATCTCTTGTTACTCCATATTCTCTGCACTTGGTGACTACAGAATTGCCCCCACAATAAGTTATACTTTGTTTTTTTGATGGAGACCCCAATTATAAGGCTTACATAATTTTGCCGAAAACGACAATCATCCATTAATTTGAATTTGTTTTGGCGTAGTTATATTCACTTTGGTATTGTCGGGATAAGGAGACCCGTGACAAGCGCACATATATATATATATATATATATATATATTAAATCAAATTTTAAGTGGTTACTAACTTAAATAAAAAATTAATTCATATAGGCATAAAAAAATATAATAATATTAATTTATTTTCTCAAAAAGGAACTATTTGCGTATGAAGACATATGCCATACATTCTTGTGTCGTTAATCTTTTTTTAATATTAGTATATCAAAATTCAATTGAATGAAAAAATCTTGTATATGACTCTACGTAGTGCTCTGAAATGGTTCTAGAAAACCTAAAGAGTGTCCTCGGGTATTATGAAAGCTCGAGGCATTGCATTGGCGGCGACAGTATATCACATTTGGTCTTGCCGCAATTTTAGGAAGTTTGATGGAACTTTAGGAAAGTAGCAAACAAAAACAATAAATGACTATGTATTAGAAATGTCGATGCGAGATTTGGAATCTCCGTCCTTAAAATAATATTGTACCGCTACGGTGATAACGGTTCAATTGACAATTTGTCTCCCAAGATATAACGACTATGATTTGTGATAGTGACACTCCAAATCACAAATCCTTTAAACCACAAATGTTTAAAAATACTCAATATTAAACAATGATGAATATCCATAAAATGACTCAAATTTTGATCTTCAATATGATGTGAATTTCAAAAGTTCCATGTTAAACAAGTGAGTGAATTGTTATATTTATAGTAAACCAAATATATGTTCAAATGGACATCATTTGGAGGCACCAGATCACGAAAAATCACACCCGAACATGAATTTACACACTATTCCGCGCAACAGACACAGAGCTCGATCGATCGAGTACCTGTTTCAAACGAATGGAAAAATTATGTCTCGCTCGATCGATCGGGGCCTTGTGCTGGATCGATCGAGCGCCTACATTTTTTTCTTTTAATTTACTCCAAAATTCCAACATGGCCGTCCCAATGCACATCTTTCATAGCATTCAAACTTTTGTTATCATGTTATGTACAAATTATTTTCAAGTGAGTGTACTTAGGAGATAATTTTTAGAATCTCTTCTGATGGTTGTATCGAACATTTGACAAGATTTTCCCCTTGCATATAAAGTTTTGATTCATTAATATAATTTATTTACAGATAAAAAAATATATAATATATGTTTTCTAGGTTTCTGTATGGTATATCGAAATTTTTGACATAAATCAACCATGCATTTATTGACATTTACAACAATAAAATCCCATAAAGTATTTCTTGACAACTGAAATTTTGTACACGAAATCTTTGTTAAACGGAAAGTGAGGACAAATGTGTTGAGAGATTCATTTAGCGTAATGCTTATAGTAATCTTGTTCATTTCTTGGATCTTGAAACTCTTCTTCTCAAACAATCAACCACAGCACACGATAAAGCACGAAGAATCCAAACAAAATGCAAACATTCGTCCACCTTTGTAATTCATTGATCCCTTTCTTCTCCAACACATTGCCACCATTCACCATGCACGTCTTCTTCGTCTCATCCAACCATATGAAACACCTTGAAACCAGGCAGGAATACTCGTTAATCAAAAATGCATCGAGCGCGTATTTGTACATGGACAAGTAGTGCATGAAGAGCCAGAACTTGGGTAAGCTGTCTTTCGAGATGAAGTAGCCGGAGAACAGGAAGAATCCGGCGAGAAGTACCGTCACTAATGAAGTTCCGGCGATGAAATTTGGAGCTACGGAGCTTAAGAATAGAACGAACGAGTTCGCCATTAGAAGTATGACCCAAATTACGAGAACGAAGTATGCAAATGCTTGCCATGTTGCGCAGAGACCCACTAAGAAATAGACTGAGATTGAGTAAACAATGGCAATCCAGAGTAAGTAGGGGAAGAAAACTAGTGTATTCGCCATGAGATAGGACGACAACCTGTAAACTCCACTCGAGGTTTCTCTCAGAAGAATTGGTCTTTCATTGATGAAGATTGTCAGGGTTTCGGTTGTGGAGGAGAGGAGGAATGTTAGAGTGAAAGCGAAAAGGCCAAATCTCTTCTCAATTCCTGGTTTACCAAATCCAATGTTTATGTAGATTGTTCCCAAAACAAAGCCAACGACCAAAGCCTGTAAAGTGTTTGTTAAAAGTAACTGCTTTGTTCTGTATATGATTTTCCAAAACCTGATGTATAATGTGACTATTTCGTGGAAACTCGAGCTTCTGTACCTTATTGTTTCTTTTGTTTTATCAATTTTGGATTGAGAAGGGGAAGAATTTTCAGGTGATGCTGCTGCCGGTGAAACGGGTTCGGGTTTTTGGAGCTGATTCAGTATTTCCATGGCATATTCGAGCGGATTAAGCTGTGCAGGAACTGTAAACCCATTGCAAAGCAAGAAATCTTGAAGGGAAGAAAGTGTACCATGGTGCACAACCGTTCCTTTCGCTAGGAGAAGAATCTTATCTATGGTGGAAAGAATCTTGAAACTCGGCTGATGAATAGACAGAACAACTGTGCGATGGCGTGAGTCTGCGATTGATCTGAGCGTACGCATTACATTCAAAGCTGAACCACTGTCGAGACCTGAAGTGGGTTCATCAAGAAGCAGCACCGCCGGGTCGTGGAGGAGGCTCAGCCCAATAGAAACACGGCGGCGCTCCCCGCCGGAGAGCCCACTCGCCATCCTAGTCTCTGCTAAATGTTTGAGACGAAGCTCATCAAGAAGGGTGGACACAATTGTTGATATATCAGAGGTTTTAGGGTTCAGCAAACGCGCAGAAAAGGCAAATGTTTCAGCCACGGTGAGTAAAGGAAGGCATGCATCATGCTGGGGGACATAAGCGGATAGCTTGCGGAAGGACGAGGGGTTGAGAGGGGAAGAGTTGAGGAGGAGGGCGCCACTCGTTGGGGCGGTTCGAGAAGCTAAAATGTCGAGGAGGGTTGATTTTCCAGCGCCACTTGGGCCGACTATTGCGAGGATTTGTGATGGATATGCGGTGAGTGAGATTTCTCTTAAGATATAAGTTGGTGGAGTTGAAATGCAAGGTTTGAAAATGAAGACCGTGGAGGTTGTGGTACTGGATTTTGTGTAGGAGATGGAGGAGGCTGTGATCGTGTAGGTTTTGTAAGGGTGCCGCGGAGATTCTTTATCCATGGCGGAGCAAGAATGATTGAGTAGAAAGAGCGAAGTTGATAATAAGAGAGGGCAATGTGGAAAGATATGTTAATAGTTTCCATGATAGGGAAGTAGTATAGATGCCAAGTGGTGGTTTTTTAATTTGCACATCATTTGGAAATTAACATCTAGGAGGATTTAGCAGTTCTATATTCCCACAACAAATAATCATGTGAACATTGGCTGAAATTTTATTTATTTTAGCACAATGTCACTGATTTGATTTATTGTGATTTTTTTTTTAATGATTTGGCATATATATTGAAGTTCTTAAATATGGGCTCACGAGTACCTCTCTCATATCCTAGAAGTAGAGTTCATCAGTAGCTCATCTGGGGCCGACCTCTTGACATATGTGGTCGGCCTCCCGACGCAACCGACCTCCCAAAATATTGTCGACCACTTGACCATGGTCGATCTCCCGACCTTGTAGATTCTTATATGCCCATATTGGTATGGCATGCCAAAATATGTGGCCGAGATCCCGAGCTCCTAGCGTATACTCAGGTGAGATCATCAATCAAGCACTTATGCCTACAACTCATCAGATAATCTCGTATTTTAACAACCAAATCTCGTATTCATGAAGAACAATATCTCCGAGATTTGATTGGGGCTTGATCTCCGGGATTTGGTTAATCTTATCAAAGATTGAGATGACCTGTCAGATATTTTTCATATCTTATCAGATCCCAATAAAATATTGAAAGAGTCAACACACATGGTAACTCTTTACCTATAAATTACTTACGTTACATCACATATTTTCCATATTCCCTTGAGTGACTTGAGCATCAGAGGAGAAACATCGAAAAAACCTCCCGCCTCCCTTCTCATTGTCGTTTCGCGATTTAAGGTCATACCGAGACAAGATTCTTTGAATTGTTATTGCTACTACACATTGAAAGGAGGAAAGATTAAGGGTGGGAATCGGGACGTGTTTCGGGGAATTGGGATATTTGGGTTCGTGGAATCGGGTATCAGGTTATACTAAAATCATACCCGAACCCGAATATTTTGGGTACCCAAACCTTGAACTATTTATTTTAAAGAAATGCTACACAGATTTTAAACCTGAAAAATCATTTTTTTTATTTTAAAAAGGAAATCGGGTTCGGGTACCCGAACCTGAATAATTTTTTTCCCAAACCCCTACCCAAATCCCGACCTGAACCCGTCATTACCTGGTCGGAAAAATACCCGATTATCCCGAAAAACCCAATTATCCCGACCCGATCAAGAAATACCTGATCGGGTCCAGTCGGGCCCCGCATACAGAACCGGTTGCCCACCCTTAGGAAATATTGGTAATATCTCACATTTCATCCGGTCATCGCATTTTTTAGTTACCATCACTTGCTTTATAGATATCCAAGAATTTATGGGCATGAGTGGAACGATTAATTACGGTTAATTATATTTTTTAAAATAATTTTGTTTGCTTAATTAGCTAGAAATTTGAGTTTTGATTCTTATAAAATGAATTGAGTTCCACAATGTACTATAATTTAAGAATTAATCTCAATTTTAATTATGCCCAATGTTCATCCAATTATGTCACACACATCACACATAGATTAATATTTTTATTTATTTTATTTATTATGAAATTTTAGATTTTCATTTGTTGGCATGAGGGGATGGATGTGTACTAAAGTGTAGGCTGTTTTCTTTTGCACAGAACAGTCCATGCTCTAGGTTTAGCTGTTGACTCACGGGTTTTCTGCATTACACATTTTTATACTATTAGTTTTGTTTTCTAGCCCGTACCTATATATGTTAGTTTTCCTTCAAAAAACTGAAAAAAAAAAAAACCCTTCTTGAAAGTATTTGCACATAGTGCATCCCTCGGTTTATCTGGTGACGGCGTTGAGGGGCCGGTTCCATCACCCAAGGATTAGTCAGGCTTTTGGAGATTGGAAACCTTTCACACGTGTTAGACTGTATTTTGTTGCAGTGTTGGTTCAATTAATTTTAATGTTCATATTTGTTTGATAAAATCAACAACTAAGCCTTTATGGGCTACTATATATGTAAAATAAAATAAAAATGAAGTGCTTTAACAAAAACATAGTTGCAAACAACATTCGAAATAAAAGATAGATTATATTAGTTTAAGCTTGTATATCAATTTTTATTAATGAGCTCAGCCAGCGAAAATGCATGGGTTGATACAAGGTAATATATATCAGATTAGTGGGGGGGGGGGGGGGGGGGGATTAAGAAATCATTATCATACGTGCAGCTGCATGTCCCTATACAGTAGAAACTTTATAAATTAATACTCATGGACCACCAAAATTTATTAATTAAAATATTAATTAATATTTTATTAATTATAATAAATACTCAATTTACAAACACCTTTCAAACTTCCACTTAATTATTGTACAATGCATGTACGTATATCAAATGAAGAGCCCAATTTGAAAGAACTCTTCAATCTCCCAAGTATCACTTTATGGACATTAAAAAATATTTTCTATACAAATAAATACAAGATCAAAATATGCTAACACAAACAAATCATACACACAATATGGCGTCTCATCTTAAAGGTGTGAAAAAAACAATAATGACCGACGAGATTCGAAGAGCATTATGCAAGCACAACAAGGATAATCCAAGTCTCACTCAAAAGCAATTGCAAAAATGGGTTCTTAGTAACTATGGTTTGCAGGTGAGTCAAGGGACAATATCGAATACAGTTAAGCGGCCTTTAGAGTATCTCTCACTTGCTCCCGAAAGAGGTGATGTTAAGTGACGCAAACCGGCAAAATTTCCTGACCTAGAAAAATCTCTCTATGAATGGATTCTTCAATATCAAGAACATGTGAATATGAGAGGTGAACTATTCATCGAGAAGGCGAAAAAGTTCATGAAGGATATGTATCTTGTGGATACTCCAGACTTTACTTTTTCTATTGGTTGGCTTGGAAAGTTCAAAGCAAGATATGGAATTAAAAATTTCCGGCGTTTTCGAGAGAGTGAATCAGTTGAAATGGAGGGCATGGAAGATAAATTAAAAACCATAAGAGACAAAGTGGATCAGTTTGAAATGAAAGACATCTTTAATATGGATGAAACAGGTTTGTTTTTTATTATTTTATTATTTATTATTTTGTATTTTAGTGATGTAATTATTTACATGTTTTGATCTTAAAAAGGTTTGTTTTTTAGACTTCAACCGGATCATTCCCTTGCAACAATGCAACTTGAGGGAAAAAACAAGACAATGAAAGACTAACTGTTGTTATTTGCTGTAATGAGGACGGTTCAGAGAAAATTCCCTCATGGATTATTGGGAAATATGCTAAACCAAGGTGCTTCAAGAATGTAAACTTGAACAGTTTGAACTATGAGTACCGTGCTAACAAACGAGCTTGGATGGCTAGGGTGTTATGTGAAGAATATGTTCGCCAACTTGATAAAAAAAATGGTTGGAAGAAAAATTCTCTTGATTGTGGATAATTGCCCTGCTCATCCAAAAATTATTGAAGGGTTGCAAAATGTTGAATTATTTTTTTTGTCACCAAACACAACTTCAAAAATTCAATCTTGTGACGCGGGGATTATACGAGCTTTTAAGATGCATTATGGTTGTCGATTTTATAGAAGTCTTTTGGAGGGTTATGAATTAGGGGTTCCAAATCCAACAAAAATAAATGTGTTACATGCAATGAATCTTGCATTCCAGCATGAACTATGGATGTTCGTGCAAATACAATTGCGAACTGATTTCGTCATTGTAAACTTCGATCAACAGATAACATGGCTTTTGAGAACTCCGATGAACAGGTAGGTGGTGAAAGCACTCAAGAACTCCGAAATTTGATCGAAGAGTTGGGTTATCGCAATGCAATGGATGTCGAAGATGTCCTGAACCACCCAGAAGAAAATGTAGTTGCACAGTTGTTGATTGATGAAGAAATTATTGAGAGCGTTATTGGAACTGATAAATATGATGAAGATGATGATGAAAGTTCTACCATGGAGCCCCCTTCGCGAAACGAGGCTATTAAAGCGGCAATCACATTGAATAATTTCTTGTTGAGCTATGAGAAAACAACTGTAATACCCCAAAAATCTCAATTACAAAATTAGACAAAAATAATTTGAAACTATCTTCAATGCTACTAAAATAATCATCCTAAAAATAATAATAATAATAATAACAATAATATAATTCTAAATAATAATAATAATAATAAAAACTAATCATTTTGAATTAATTTAAAAACTTAATATGTGGCAACTTACCCCAACACTTGTCCACCCTTCAACACCCTAACACATGCACAAAACCCCTATAAATACCCCCCATTTCATCAGATTTAATTCACAAATTCAATAGCAAGTTTGAGAGAGAGTGTAGGAAATAGGTAGAAAATATGTTGGAAATAGGGAAAATTATGAGGAAAAATACCAAATCTCTTCCAAAAAATCCGAAAATTTTACACAACACTCCTTATACAACCAGAAAGAGTTCTACAAGGGAGGTGTTTTAAAATCAAAAGGAGAACTTGCCCAGAAAATTCAAAACGCGAAGAACAGTGAGCTGTTCAAAGCTCAAGAAAACCCACTTCAAGGTATCAGTTTCAAGCTTCGATTACGTGCCTTTATAAAACGATTTTAAACTTGGATTCTAAATGAAAGTTGTTAAAACTGTGTTAAAGTTTATGGGTATGTCGGCCGATCGCCCAAACGGCCTCCGTACGAACATATTTCCGGCGACCAAAACACCTCGTTAATCATTGCAAAAAATAGAATTCTGGGCAAAATCGGTTTGGAATTTCAAAATGATTTCTGAACAAAAGTTGTAGATCGAACCGAGGCGATCATACTGTAAAAATCTCAGCCGCGCGTGGATGCCGGAACACTGCCACGCGCCGGCACGTGGAGTGTGTATCACATGCGCCGAACAGTTTCTCAAAATTCCGGCCGGCGAACGTTGCTGGACTGATTTAAGGCATTTCTGGAAAGTTTCGTGAAGTTTCGACTTAAACTTGATTTTTAATGAATTTTTAAAGTCTTATTTAGAAATTACCCGGACAAGTTTTGTACAAAAAATGATTTGCAGAAGATTCAACAACATATCTGGGTTTCTAAACACCAAAATTACTTATATTATGTTTATAGGCTTTATTTGACATCTGGGTTCAAAATCGAGCCAATCCAGTAAGACATCAAATAGTGAGGTGAGGTGTACTACCGAATTCTTGTTATATAGCCCTTTTGGCATTTGGCCTGGAATTTACAATATCTTGTTATTCATTATCTCACCTTTTATATATTGTCATCATATTGTACATTATCTCGTCCCATTGGTCATCTTGATCTGCATGTTTATTTATCTTGAATGTTATCGATTACTAATCGATTCCTTTGATTGAACGAATCATTTGACTGAATGACTGAATGAATGGAGCCCTGGATATTTATCCACTGGACAACGCGGCTTCGGCCCGGAAAGTGAGTCCAATGAACAACGGATGACAGTCCGGGTATATGGTTCATCTGAACAACGCGCACCGTTTTACGGTCCGGAGAATGGTTCACTTGGCTCGTAAATGACTAAATGTACAGATCCTATCTGAATATGTGGGGAAAAGTGCTACGCCGAACTGTCCGGTGGGAGCCACCTCTTTAGCCCACGATATTCACTCTGAAATCCTATATCGTCACTGTTCATTATTGACAATTACTTGACTGCAAGATCTTTGTTACATGACATATCATATTGAGAAATTGCATTATTTGATAATTACATATATAAAGCCATTGTTATTCCCTCACTAAGTCCTCAAAGACTTAACCTCTGTTTTCCTTGTAATTTATTGTGAGTTCCAGATACAGGAGTACCGGAGCCAGAACCGGAGGAAAATTAGGAAAATGGAAATGTTGGCTTACCGGGACTGTTATAGTATTTTCTCTTTTATTAAGTGTCGGACTATTATAAGGAGTTTGTACTGGGATGTATTTTGTTACTAATTAGAATGTATAAACGCTTCCGCTACTAAAATAAATGTTTGACTAAACGCTTCCGCTATTTTCAAAAAGGTTTTGAAACCCCATGTGCGTAATGTTCTTAGAGAATGTGGTACCGGATAAGGGATAAATTAATATGTGCCCGAGTCGGGTCCCACAACAACACCAGAAAGTTCTTACAATGATAAGGAAAATTAGAGACGAAATTCAAGGTGAAATTGATTTCAACAAAAAACAAAAGACAATTGAGTCATTTTTAAAGAAAGTTTCATAAATCATTCATGTAATATGTAGTATAAAGGAATTATTAATTTATATTTTATATGAGGTCTATAGAAATTATCAAAAATATATTATCTTATAATTTTAGCGAATTATTAAATTAGCACCCTACCCCCGAGTTGGGACCGACCAAAAATATTATCTTAAAGAGTTTATTAAATAATCGAGTATTAATTTATAGAGTTTCTACTGTATATGTATTCGATGTAGTCTATAGATCCTTCTCGGTTTAATGGCGAATTACCCCCATGGTTTTGCAAATCGACAGATAACCCCCTCTGAAAGTAGACATTTTATCCTCATTGGTTTTGCAAATATGTATATTACCCCCATGTGTTTTGAAAATAGACATTTTACCCCCCGTGATTTTGAAAATAAGCATTTTACCCATCGTAGTTTGTGAATAGGTGTAAAATACTCTTTCCGTGGATGCCATTTTTTTTTTGCAAACCACAAGGGGTAAAGTGCATATTTTCAAAATCACATGAGGTCAAATGCCTATTTTCAAACCAAAGGAGTGTATCTGTCTATTTGCAAAATCACGGAACGTAAAATCATTATCATACATCCTATATACGTATTCGATGTAGTCGATAGATCTTTATGGGTTTAATGCGAATTATACAGATTATTCCATGTGTTTTGAAATAGGCATTTTACCCTCGTTGATTTTGAACATATGCATTTTATCCCACGTAGTTTGTGCGTAGGATAAAAAGTAGTATTTTATTATATAATAATGTCAGTAATTTATAAGAGTATTTAACTATTACATTAAAATTGAATTTTGAAAAATTATATAATCAAAAATGATAATTAGTCTTTTAAATTTGTCACAAAAAAAAAAAAAAAACCTTATCGATGTGTTGCCGTTTCATCCTTCCTGGATTTCATTCTCCAAACTCCAAACCTACAAACTAATCAAGAATCTGGATTTCCCTTGTTATTCTGAAACATAAATCAAGAATCAATTATCCGATTGCAACGATTTATATTGAATTTCATTCTGGCAATCGAGGAATAGAATGGAGAAAATGAAATTCGCAGAGGAACTCGTGAGAGAATTTCTCGTGTTTAGAGGATTTACAAATACTCTACAATCTTTGGAGAGGGAGTTATCCACTGATATTGGCAAGGGGTTTCAAGTGGATAAGATTCTCAACCTAATTTTCTCGGTTTACATCCCCAAGTTCGAGGCCGAGAAGTTGATTGATTTACTTGACTTTTTCAAGAAATGCTTTTCATATTCAGATTCATCGTTGATTGCTACTATTTCGAAATTGGATGAGTCGATTTTGCGTTATTACATTGTTAATGCATTAAAATGTGCGAGAAAAGACAAAGTGCTGGAGTTTTTCGGGGTCCTTGGAAATGATTTGCTGCACAGAGACGAAAGATGGACTTCGTGGTTCGGTCTGTACCCTGTTTCTTTATCAATATAGCTTGATTACATGTCTCCTTCTCTTTCTGTGCTTTGTTTTTCAATTTTTTTTGTTCGAGGTACTATTCTATGAGTTGCCTTGTGGAGTTGAATTATGTTTTATGTTTGGTTAATTTCACGCAGCGATTCCATACCTCCAGAAGCCGCACTTGGATCCTCAATTTCGTGTTTACTTCTCCGAGGAGTGGTTCCGTGCATTACATCTTTCTGTCAGGAATTTCTTGAGTGAAATTTTCAATGGTTCTCATATCCTTCTATGATGTAAAGTTCGTTGTGCGCGTCAGCATAACCAGTAAAACTGTTATTTACTTTTCCACATGTCGTCGAACTAAATGTAGAACCCTGAAGTAGAACGAGGACGGTTCCCTCAGATAAATTGTTTTTTTTTTTAATTTCATACCTAATTTAATGCAACCCAAAATTATATTAAACGAACTTCATTTAATTTATGGGTTCCTTGTGACGATGTTAAGTGAAGTAGAGTTTTAAAAGGTTTTTTTACTTGTCCATTTTGTATTTATTTGTTGTGCCGGGGGCTCATTCTTCTTTCCTTCATTTAATGTCACATTAATTATGTTATATTCAGCTTCTTGATGTGCTACTAAACTGTGAACAAGTAATGGTTTATGCAGTTGAACATTTTCTTAATGTACTGCTAACCACTTACCTATTGGTGGGAGACTTAATTTCTCTCAATGGCATTTTCGTGGCTATAAAGGATGATTTTGATTTTTCCTTATCTTATCCACGAATCCCGGCCTTATTGAAGTTAAGTTCTGAAAGGGATACCGTGGACCATCTCAAGAAAGAAATTAAGCAACTTAATCATAAATTATCCCAAGTTCAGACTTTGTTACAAGAAAAAGATGCGCTGTTGTGTCAGTCAAGGAGGTATCTTCTATATTTTGATTTTGAACCATTTTTTTTTAATGTCTCTAGAAAAGGGGAGTTTGCTGTATATATATTGGTCACTAACTGCAGTTTTCTCTTCTTTTCTTTTTCTTTCTTTTTTAAAAAAAAAAATTATTTTAGTGGCCCTGAAGAAGCTAGTATTTCTCATGAAAGTCAAGCGCATTCGACTTCTCACATGGTAGAAAGAGAATCATATCTGGCCGAGGACAGTCTTCAAATTGTGGAATCTCTGGATGCAAGGGCCAAGTTGAATAATCATGCTGATGAGAGTAGTGATACTAGCAAAACAGTCCTTGACACAACTGTTGTTGGTAAGTTGCTGCAAATATTTAGGTTATATTAATCATCTACATGCTACAATTTTTCGATCTCAAACGTCTTCACAACCAATGAGTTTGGATTATGAAGGTCTTGGTTCCTTTTCTTTCTACGTGCTTTTGATCGACAACCCTGACTCCTCCAATATGAATTCTTCTCCTTTCAAAATCTTCGATACCCATCATGGTCAAGTAATTATTTGGATTTTATTGCCTAATGAATTGAATATTTGTGATGTATCACAAAGACAAGCCCTTACAAGGTGTTATTCTTCAGTTATTACGTGCATTCCGAAACTTATAATGAATCTGGACCTCTTTCTCTCTTGTAGCTTCACCGCATGTATTTGGCCGTAGAGCTTGATGGGATTTGGTTTTCATTGGGTTTGGCCATAAAATATGGAACTGTGGGTGATTGACCACGTATTTTGGAATCTTGTTAAAAAACAGATTATATGTGTGGAAGACGGAAAATAATGAGGGCTAGTGTTTCTAGCAAGAGCGAGAGAAGGATTTTAATTTTTTTATTGGAGGAGCCGCATTATTGCATCGTTAATTGGGTTATTCATATTGGATTAAATTAACATCTAGGAACATCTTAAGTGTCATGTCTCAAAATGAAATATGTACGACAATGGAATGCTTGCAATTGTATCAAGACTATGGTTTATCCTCTTTTTCTAATATTATATCTTATTTAGCTTGAAGTTAATTAAATCAGTTGCAGAATCAAAGAATTCATGCATATGTAGGAATAAACTATAAGTTTGTCTAATGAAGCATTTGGAATTAACTTTTATGTGGTGTTGAATTGTATGTGTGCGCTGCAAACAAGATGCCTTTACTGTGGTGTTTCAACTGTCACTCTCCATCCTGATGTTTTGTTAAATGATACCTGGACAGGAAGTGGTGATCTACAGAGGGAAGACGAGTTTCCAGAAGTAAAACCAGTATTTCAGGTAAATACTTTTTGAAATAGATTGTACTTGGTTGGCTTGTCTTTTATGAAAAAAATTCAAAGTTTTATGGCATTTCCTTATCTTTAAAACTGGCGATTTACCTTTATTATCTTAAAATTAACATGTTTTATACTGTTCTTTTGTAGGATACATTCGTGGGGCACACAAGTCCAATCAGTCAGTGCCGCTTTTCTGCCTCCGGTGATAATATTGCTAGTGCTTCTATTGACGGCACAGTCAGGTAGTTGCCATAATAATATTATCTTAGATTCTTTACTGTCTGTCCATGCAGTGTGTGGTAGTTGCTTCTGTGAACTGTTCAAAGGCTGCATTGTATTCCTTCGGAATTGTGGATACTAAAGCCATACATAAATACGCTTTGTCTTACAGATTGCTTGTTCTTTATTTTGTACCTTCTTTTTTTCTAAATTTTTGTTATTTTGTTATAAAATTTATTTGTTTTTTACTAACCTTCATTTTATCTCAAGCAAGCAGCAGAATTAATTTGGGCTTTTTTCTTGACTTTGATCTTGAACAAATATGCAAAACACAACAAAATAACAAAACTAAACATAGTAGTTACAGGAATACTAAAGGTGGTTGTACATAGAGAGGGGGGTTGGAAAGAGAACAAAGTCAGTTATTTCATGGTTCAAATTCTTGCCTTACCTTTAGATGAACTGTCTATATTTGGCCTTAATGCGGCTCTTCTTTTAATGAATGTTCTTTGGTGAAGGATATGGACATATGATTCAGCAGCTCCAACATCTAGAAATGCTACTATTTATTGTGGAGCCGAAATCATGTCCCTTGAGTGGGACTGCAAATCTGATCGCTTGGTATGCACTGGGTTTTATATTTAGAGAGCATATATATAGTTTTGAATTATTTGTGGTAATGAAGACTGGTCATTTGATGTCAGATTTTTGTCTATTTGACTAAAGCTACTGATAGGCACTTCTGATGGAGGCATTAAAGTGTGGAATGTAGATGCTAAGCGCGTAGTTTGCGATCTCAACTCAACTGAAGCATACCCCAGGTTCAGTCAGCTGATAAGTCGGCCCATTGTCTTTTTCCCTTTTCTGTGTTGTCTTGAACCTTGGTGAATCATTAGTTCATTATTCATCAAACCATAGATGGGGTTTTCGATTCTTACCCTCTCATGTTTTCTGTTGACCAGCATTCTGGATCTGAAATGCAGCCCTGTGGAGCCTATTTTTGTTTCGGCAGCAGCTTCCACGAGGTACTCGACACTTCTGATTTTGTATACCTTTTGCACTGTCAAGCATGGTGGTTTTTGTGTATGCCACTGGAGCTTCAGGGTGATTGTAATGTTTTAGCTTGCCGTCTGTTCTGACCTTAATACACCTGTAGCAGCCCTAAATATTTCATGCTTGGTAGTGAAGGATTGATGTTGAATGTTAAACAGTGGTTTTCAAACCTAGTGAAAAGATGTGCCCCAATTTTTTTACATTGACATTTAATCATGATCCTGCTATGGGATAGTGATAGATTATTTAAGCTGATTGTGCTTGAACTAAAATAACAGTAAGACAAGTAAACCACTACTTCCTCCACAACTATCTTGTTTCCTCTGTAGCAACGTATTCATGAGCAGTCTGTTATTCCAACTTGAGCAAATCGTGTTTCAAAATCGCAATTGTAAGATTTCTTTCTTAACGTGTACAGTGTGTTATAAAGTAGAAGTTGCCTTGAGAAGACGACCTTTTTGTTCTTTCTAAAATTTGTTTACAACCCTGTTATTCATTCTAAAAATAGTTTACAATCTTTCATCTAGTTTTCTACTTCTAATAGTGATGTGAGAAAATCTGCAGATCAATTGCTGCATGGAAAAGATACATGCCCCTCTGAATATCTTAAATTTGGTTGTGTGATATTTGTAGGCAAGGTACAGGCTATGTCAATTGCTTGGGGTTTGCTTCGTTAACTGTGTGGAACATGAGGACATGGAAATCTATGGTATGTAAATGCCTTTCTTGTGGATTTTGTTTGTGAGCTCAAATCCGATTTACACCAATATTTTCTCGTCTAAACAAGAAACACCGTACTCTTTTTTCATCTTCATCAAAGGCAGTCCTTCCTCTTGGTAAAGATCCGCCGGCAATTACCTCTTTGAGTTTCAATCACAATGGAAAGCTTTTAGCGGCTGCTGCAACTGATGGAATGATTCACATGTTTGGTATCCTTTTTCCACATATTCTACATAAATAACTTGTGTCACTTTAATCATAGATTTCAAAATGTATGAGTTTCGATAGCAAATACACACTTTAACTGGAGGAAGACATGTCTGCCGGCCAGCAAGTTACTGGATGGCCTGCTCACGATTGTGCGATCAACTCTATTCTTTTTGGGCCGGATGAGACTAGCATTTTCAGCTTTGGCGCTGATGGAAATGCAAGTATTTCTTATTCTCTTGGTTATCCTATGCAATCGCATGCATAGCTCGTTTGAGTAGTTAGCTTCTCTAAAATTGTTACTCTTTTAAAACACCCTTCAATTAGTAAATTTTTTCCTTATAGCCAGTGAATAAGTCTATGTTGTACTGATTTTCTGTAATCTAAATTGTATATTTGAACGCCAGATATTTGAATGGAGCTTGCACAATCAAGGAAAAATCATGTGGTCAAGAAATTGCAGCAGGTGTGAAGTTACTGAGTTTTATATTCATCTTATGTCCTATTTCTCATTTCTCAGTGCGTGGGCTGATAGCTCAGGTTTAATCATGCTATGACGCTATGTCAATTTTTATTTTCGGTTTTGCTTCCACTGGAACATGAACAACATTCACCTGAGTGTTTTTTTTTGTTATTTATTATTTAGTTATTTAATTTTGTTGGTGAGCAATGACAAAGAAGAAGATTTTCATGAATTCTATTAGAAGTACCAAGAATTAATAAGACCATAAAAACCACAGAACTATGGTCTTTGCCCGCTTGCATTCCTGCTGATTTTTTGACGAAGTCAGCCAAACTCTTTGACACCACATACCATATATATCCCTGACGAACTCGGTCCTCCAGGACTTAATTGGTGAATTTCATGTCTTAAAATTATCCGAAGGACCCCCATTATCCATGTACCTGTTACTGGTTGAAGATAATGTAGCATGGGTTTCATCGTGGTATTAGAAAGTTTGTCCTTTTTTCTTTATTTAATTTACCATAGATATGTTCATTTTGTAAAAAATATGTGGAATATAATCCAAGTTTACGGATAACAACGTGATAACGTTAGTCAATTGTCTGATAGGTTTTGTAACCCTGGGAACTCATCTCTCTATAGCCACGAAATGGCTTTAGATGCTAATGGGAGAAAGCTTCTGGTGACATCTGGTTCAGCAAGAGCACCAATATACCAGGTAATTGATGAGGCGTTCCCACTCTCATAGATTCTTGACTTCTTTTTTCCAGCGTGCATTTTTGCTATGTCTTGATGATTTGGAGGTTTGTATAAAGTGTTATGGATACGATGCTAAATTAGCGAAATCAACTTCTTCTTCTGTGTCTTTGACAGGTCCGAGGTAATAGGAGTGGCATGAGAACGCTCTCTCACCATGGATCAATCACAACAGTAGATTGGCATCCAACCTTGCCTATCTTCTTGACAGGATCGGCTGATCACTCGGTGCGAGTCACATCTATATCATGACTATCTCATGTCATGTGTTGTTTTAATGGTATTTATTTTGTGGGATTTTAGAGATGGAATCATCTGCAAGCCTTGTGCTCCATACTGGTTTATTTATTTATCAGTCTTTTAAGATGTGGTGTCTTCTGGGTGGGGGAGGGGGTGGTGGTTGCTGGGCCAAGTATACTGTAAAAATGAAGAACTTTATATTTGTTGAAGAATTATATATATTGGATCTTGAACTTGTGGTTGGTTGTCGAATTCTGTCGGAATGATGATTTTCCTAATACCTTTGAAGCCCATTGTCCATATAGACCTCGGTTAACGATGATCCTTGTAAGAAATTCTAGCACCAATATTTCTCTATCCTCGTCTCAGTCTGCTTTATATATATATGTTTATAATTAAAAATATTTTTTAATTAAAAATTTGGTTGGGAAATTAAGTCAGAAGCAATTTTTAAAATTGAAATAACCGATAACAATATCATGAGCATTTTCATTTTTTAGAACAATGCTTCAATAATATCAAGAAAAGAGAAAGAATTTTTTTTATCAATTGTGCACAAGAAATTAAAAGTTGATTAATTACAATGAAGTAAAAAATATAAAGAATGCTAAGATTAGTAAAAATAATTAACTATTTATTTTATACACTTTGAAAACTTTACCTTTTTAAATTTCTTCCATTGATCGTATTAGTTCGAACTCTTATGTTTCATTTCTATAACACCAGTATAATTTTAGTCGATGAATTTGATTTAGAGAAAAAGATTTGACAAATGAATTTCAAATATCACTCATCTTACACTTATTTAAAATCCACTGTAATTACTAACGAAAAATCCACGATGAATAAATAACTCCGAGGGCATTTTAATTTTTTTTTTCGAATCTATATTGTTACCTCATTTTCTGGTTCGATTTGATAACAAATGAATTTGTAAGCGAAAAATAAATAGACATCGAGATTTTTTACGTGGAAACCCCGAAGGGAAAAACCACGGGACCTAGTCCAGTTTGAATCTTCACTATAATATCAAGAGTTTACAATGTTTGTTGTTTTTTCTACAAAAATGGAGGACGGAAGCCATCGAAATTCCTTGAGGAAGCAAAGCCGAAGAGGTCTATCTGCTAGGGAAAGGAAGGAGGTGATCCAACCATTCTTGCATGCCATTAACCTACTGTTCCCCTCTTATTTTATGTTAGTGGGCTTTTTATTTAAGGGTTTTAATTAGTAAGGGTAATGGGTTAATGGGAAATTTACATTTAAGTGCTCTTACCAAACAAGTTTTTGACATAAATCTCCATTTTTAAAAAGTGTATAAATAAATGCAGGGAGGAAAAATATCTTTTCACATAAGTCCATTTTCCAAACTTTGTTTAAAAAAAGGTCTTTTTCCATTCCCTAAATACCCTTACTTTATGCAATCTCTCTCCTACTTGTTGCATTCTCTCTCTTCCTTTTTAAATGGTATATAATCTTTTTTAAACCTACGTTTTGTTTCTCTAACCTACTTTTTGCATTCTCTCTCCTCTATTTGCCATTAATTTTTTTTTAAATGATATTTACGATTGCCATTAAAATTTAAAAAATAACCGGCGCATGTAAATTATAACTGGTACAAAATTATAATTAAAATTTAAAAAATAACTTGCACATTAAATTATAACTGGTACAAAATTATAACTAAAATTTAAAAAATAACCTGAGGATGTAAATTATAACTGGTACAAAATTATAATGGTACATGTAAATTATAATTAATGCATGTAATTTTATATGTTGGATCGGAATCATAACTGATGCATATAAATTATAACTGGTGCATGTAATTATAACTGATACATGCAAATTATAACAGGTGCATGTAATTATAACTGGTGCATATAATTATAACTTATACATGCAAATTATAACTGGTGCATGCAAATTATAACTGGAGCTTGCAAATTATAACTGGTGCATGTAATTATAACTGGTGCATGAAAATTATAGCTCCTGCATGTAATTATAACTGGTGCAAGCAAATTATAACTGGTGCATGTAATTATAACTGGTGCGTGTAAATTATAACTGGTGTATGTAATTATAACTGGTGCATGTAAATTATAACTGATGCATACAAATTATAGGTGGTGCATGTAATTATAACTGGTGAATTGAAATTATAATGGGTGCATGTAATTATAATTGGTGCATGTAAATTATAAATGATGCATGAAAATTATAACTGGTGCATGTAATTATAACTGGTGCATGCAAATTATAACTGTTGCATGTAATTATAACTGGTGCATGCAAATTATAACTCGTGCATGTAGTTATAACTAGTGCACGTAAATTATGACTGGTGCATGAAAATTATGACTGGTGCATGTAATTATAACTGATGCTTGCAAATTATAACTGGTGCATGTCATTATAACTGATGCATTTAATTATAACTGGTGCGTGTAAATTATAACTGATGCATGTAATTATAACTAGTGCATGCAAATTATAAATGGTGCATGCAAATTATAACTGGTGCATGTAATTATAACTGGTGCATGTAAATTATAACTGGTGCATGTAATTATAACTGGTGCATTGTAAGGACCCCATATACTTAACCCTTGATTAGTGTATTAATCATTATGTGTGGCACATGCTTTCAATAAAATCATTCGGGAAACTCAGATGATACTTTACCATTGAATAGCAATTACAAAATTTTCTTTAACATACAATGTTATAAGTTCATCATCCTAACAACAATAGACTCATAGAGTTCGCCCATTACACCACCTTTTACATTGTGGACTTTTATAAAAATTTGGGCAGTGTCTCCCCATAAATAGAGCTATCCCGAAATAAAAGCACAACACATAACATAATTCCCGGCCAGGGAAAACATAATACTCATCAGAATACAGCAATATCAAGTAAATTCCCAGCCAGGGAAGACACCACACATATGACAACAAAAGTGGGTTTCAACACCCACAATACACCAATGACTCTCATATCATTTAGCAATTCTACTTCTAATTGCATACCACATAAATGAAAGAGAGGAAGGCTCATGCCTTTATATACAACACATATACAAGTATAATCGTGCTCACATGCGAGCATCATGAATATGTATATAATCCTCAGGTGTATATAAGTACTCTATACGATACCGTGCTCCATCAAGCCCTGGTACCACGATCCTGGGAGTACATCCAATCAACAGCTCGAGCTCTGCTCCACATCCATCGATGTGCCTGTTCACCTGTCCCAACAGAGACAGCCCCCACACGGGGTGAGCATACCAATTCCACAATTTCATAATCATAATGACATAATACATAATTTACAAAAATGTAAATGTTGTGGAACATATGTGATACTTCCTGGATGGTATCATCATCATCCTAGCGTACCCCTGTAATAACCCTGTTCTCAAAACAGATAAATCATCAAATCCTGAATATGCAGTTAATCATCACATTGGTTAACCCTAGCCGGTTTCAAATTAACAACATTTCATAACATCTTTCTTTATCTAGCAATTATCATAATTCTAGATATCATATTGAGATTTCCTTAACTTCGATACTAGTTAATCACTTCTCTGATTAACTACGTCTCTGTTCCTATTCACTACCAATAGGGAATAAAATACAGATATCTTAGATATCTAATCAAATACCACATTTTCATTTCTTACTTCAAAGTAACGTCATACTATCGGTGTTCGCTCCGTAGCAACCACACCCCATCATTTGCTCGCTTCATAGCGGCACCAAGCATTTCACCATGTGAATCAAAATAACGTAACCAAGTCCCGGTGCCATCATAGTAAAACATTTCATGTATATTAAATCATGCATCATACTTGTAAAACATCATTTAAGCTATGCTCGTACGCTAAACGTAACTTAAATCCTCGAAGTCCGAGCCAAACCTTGCTCGAGTTCCATGCCCCGAGGAACGATGTGCTAACACGATAAATAATTCACAATTATTTACGAACATGTAACACATGCTCAAGCACATCCATAACCCTCAAAATATTGTCAACACACGACAATAAATCATTTAAAAGACCCGGGGCAGGGTATATGCAGGGAGGGAAATAAATGAGACAATGTCGAAAATTGCCCAAGAACACCTTCAATAATTCGAACCCTAGCATCACGATTCGAACCCAACCAAGCATCATAAATCATCTAAAACATGTAATAAACGATCCCTAACATGAATCATCAACCCATAGCCAAAACCCCCAAAATTCGAAATCAAACCCTCACCAAATTAGGGCAAAATTCGAACCATAACATCTCAATTCGATCCCAATTAAGCATCATAACACATCTAAAATGTGAATTAAACCATCAATAGCAAGAATCATCACCCTTGCCAAAAACCCCCAATTTTCGAACCAAACCCCACAAAATTCGAAAATAGTTTCGAACCAAAACCACCAAATATAGCAGGGAAATACATGAGAGGGACGAAAAAGAGGTAAAGAACGTTACCCAATCGAAAATCGGAAGTAAAATCGACCGAAATCGAAGAACCCTAGAATTTGGGGATCGGCGCTCATCTGCAAAATCCGACTTCAAAACGCGACGAAACTTCGAATTGACGGAGGGGATAGCTGCGCCTCGACGAGACGAAGCCGGTGGTAGGTCGCACGCGCCGAACGGCGGCCGGACGGCGGCGGGCGCACCGCTTTTGCACGCGGAGGCAGGGCAGACGGGAAGGGGCGACGCGGGAGAGAGAGAGAGAATGTAAGGGCTGAAATGAAATTTTAATTTAAAATTTTGGGTTCAATTGGTATTTATAGCAAAAATACCCCGAAATACTAATAGCCCCACAAATACATCATGATTCATTAAAAATCATCTGTTTTCAAAAACTCTCTCTCTAACTCCAAAACCCCCTACCGTTGCTCACACAAGCACCCGAGATCCCGAGACACATCAAAAACCCAACTCTTAGGTTTTTCTCCCAAATGAGAATACAATCTCAACCTCTGGATCCAACGATCCCAACTACCCAAATAAACGAGCCCAGAAGGCCCAACATCTCGATTAAACTCCAAATCGCCACGTAAAACCACTTTATGGATTATTAACACTACGGGATTAACATCTATAATCCCTGGTCTTCACAATATCCCCCACTAAAAGAATTTCGTCCTCGAAATTAGCACTGGTGTATCACGTAACACCCAGGCTACACAACAACATGGAGCCATAACCTCGATTCTTGACCATATCAGAATCGTATTAAAAAAACGCGAGGATACTTATCTCTTTTCAAACTCTGAAACAGAGCGACTTACCAAAACCAACATATCACCCAAGAGGCAAAACGTACCTCGATGCGGGTCATCCCAAAAGTCAGTCTCTCATGACTGCAAAACAACCTATACTTACGACTGTAGATCGGACAGTCATCCTTAGTTCCAATACAACTAGTAAGAACGCATCCTGAAAGACACCTCAACCGTGAGAACGTTGACCTCGTGTCAAACTCTGGAGTGGAATAGGCTTCCAAATCCATCATAACGTCAAAGAGCGTCAGCACCACTCAACGCTAACAATCCAAAAGCAGTTAGCCAACTGAAACTGCAAGGATTCGAATCGCTCCCGATTCCATCGTAGATATCATTCAATGACATCTTTATCATGACTCACGATGTCTAACATACATCGTTACGAGGGAAACACTAGTGTTCCACGGTGTACACATACCAAACCTGGTTTCCACTTTCAAACCTCCTCTATCGAAGGAGCAGTCGCATCATTGCAACTCAAATTGGGCAACTCACGGCCACAGATTCACACAAAAGATATCTCATAATATGTCCACCTCCGGATATCCCAAGAACCACATCCTGGTCATAAATAAACAATCGAGACTCCACAGAGTTTCAAATTTGAAAGGACATGCAATAAACCCATTGCATCCCAAATGCATGGATTCCCAGATCGAATCAACGACGACTTGATGACTCTCTTGTTGGTACTTCAACATCATGAGCTGTCCCAGACAAGTCTCACCAAGATTTAAACATAAACGTATACACGTTTCGGTGAGGCATACACACTCAACTTCAAATGACGTGGTGACTACTAGAGTCCACCACAATCCACATCGTATCACCTTACGATTTGCCAAACTTGGTTCCAATGAGCAGTATAACAGCTCTAGCAAGCCCATCATGGTGCTACACACGCGCGGCAGACAAACTAGTCGCTGCCTCACTAGGTTCACCTCAAACCTACCAATCAGATGGACGTTTCCGCACGGCATACCATACCATGGGAAGAAAAATCAATAGTGTAGTGGATCTTTACCCAGCATTCCTCAAATGCTGATATACCCTGGACACTCCAATGTCCCCATGTACTTAATATAACCTGATCCTACTTCCTTAGGACCCATCTTACACCCTCATGGGTGGTGTGACCATGTCTACCATATTTCATATCGACAGGAAGCGAGTAATTTCCTCCATGATTACTCCTGTCGTCAAATTATATGGTCAAAAAGCCATTCCAATGGGTATCACCACTCGTAATATGATTACCTCAAACATATGCTGCGGTACAATCACATGTACAACGCGTCCATCCATCCCTCGAGCAGCCTGCTCGGTATAAGGGTCACGTCAATCGGTGACGCACACACCACCTTGTGCCCGACACTGGCACCCAAGGCATACAACTGAAAACGTATACTCAACGCATTGTTCGTCGTAATGATGATGCATGTCTAATAAGACATCTCCTACACCATCGTCATCGCCATCCCGTGACGACACATGCCCACTCATGGCATCTAAGGTATCGTCAACTAGCGACGATACATGTCAACAATGACATCTAAACAACCCAGTCAACTCGTGACGGTCCATGTACATCAACATATGTCATCCATCATCATGCTAGTAAAATAGTCATAATAAAACATGTATAACAACGCATGCCAGCTAGAATAATGCTAAATAGAATAGCAATATCTCATACCTCATCGCTAACAAGATAGCGGCATACCTATCTCCGTCGCTCAATAATAATACGTAATCAGCACCCATCGCTCGAAGGCGGCAAGATCATGTGCTGAATATATATCGGCACAGTCCATCGCTATAGAATCGACGGCATGATACCTCGTCATATAATAAGTGGCATGAAACCTCGCTATACACCTGAGCATGAATCATCGTCCACATAATAGCGGAAAGAGGCATCGCTATCAATACCCGGCGGTATAACCCATCGCCAATCAATATAGCGGAATGGACCATCGCTATCAATACATCTGGCGGAAAGAACCATCGCCAATCAATATAGCGGAATGAACCATCGCTATCAATACATCTGGCGGAAAGAACCATCGCCAATCAATATAGCGGAATGAACCATCGCTATCAATACATCTGGCGGAAAGAACCATCGCCAATCAATATAGCGGAATGAACCATCGCTATCAATACATCTGGCGGAAAGAACCATCGCCAATCAATATAGCGGAATGAACCACCGCTATCAATACATCTGGCGGAAAGAACCATCGCCAATCAATATAGCGGAATGAACCATCGCTATCAATATATCCGGCGGCATAAACCATCGCCAATCCTCATAAAAGAATGAGTCATCGTAAATCCACATAATAATATCGTATGGCCTCTTACCATATGGGCATCTTACCCCGTGGCATCTTACCACAAATAACATCGCATGGCCTCTTACCATGTGGGGCATCTTACCCCGTGGCATCTTACCACAAATAACATCGCATGGCCTCTTACCATGTGGGGCATCTTACCCCGTGGCATCTTACCACAAATAACATCGCATGACCTCTTACCATGTGGGGCATCTTACCCCGTGGCATCTTACCACAATTAACATCGTATCATTTTATCAACATCATATAAACATCATCATTATAAACTTATTCATCATAATCTTCATCATAAACATCATATCATTTTTACTCATCATAAACATCATATCATTTTTACTCATCATAAACATCATCATCATAACTTACTTATCATAATCGTCATCATAAACATCATATCATCTTTACTTATCATAAACATCATCATCATAACTTACTTATCATAATCGTCATCATAAACATCATATCATCTTTACTTATCATAAACATCATCATCATAACTTACTTATCATAATCATCATCATAAACGTCATATCATCTTTACTTATCATAAACATCATCATCATAACTTACTTATCATAATCATCATCATAAACATCATATCATCTTTACTTATCATAAACATCATCATCATAACTTACTTATCATAGTATAGAAGTATGGTTTACCGTCTGATGCCCGTACGTTTCTTACGTACCTTCCTTGCTTGAACATTACATGAACAAACGCATTAGTATATTCAATAATAATTGAGACCATACCGAAGTATTCCACTGTCGGTCGTCTACCCAGTCTGTCCTCAGACAATACGTCATATCTTTCTTTTCCCTGATTTTCTTCCAAAATCAGATTCCTTGGCACGTAGCATATAGAGTGTTAGACATCACTATTAATGTCATCCTATCGTGTTCCACACGATTCCTGCAACCACAATGGTTAGCAATACCACTTTTCATATCATAAAAGCACATAAACAATTAGTCATGTCGTATAACATTAATGCCATCATGCATAAATATGTGCTATCAGTAACTTCCTAGGCCCTCAACAGCCCCAATGAGCAACCACTGCTCTGATACCACTAATGTAAGGACCCCATATACTTAACCCTTGATTAGTGTATTAATCATTATGTGTGGCACATGCTTTCAATAAAATCATTCGGGAAACTCAGATGATACTTTACCATTGAATGGCAATTACAAAATTTTCTTTAACATACAATGTTATAAGTTCATCATCCTAACAACAATAGACTCATAGAGTTCGCCCATTACACCACCTTTTACATTGTGGACTTTTATAAAAATTTGGGCAGTGTCTCCCCATAAATAGAGCTATCCCGAAATAAAAGCACAACACATAACATAATTCCCGGCCAGGGAAAACATAATACTCATCAGAATACAGCAATATCAAGTAAATTCCCAGCTAGGGAAGACACCACACATATGACAACAAAAGTGGGTTTCAACACCCACAATACACCAATGACTCTCATATCATTTAGCAATTCTACTTCTAATTGCATACCACATAAATGAAAGAGAGGAAGGCTCATGCCTTTATATACAACACATATACAAGTATAATCGTGCTCACATGCGAGCATCATGAATATGTATATAATCCTCAGGTGTATATAAGTACTCTATACGATACCGTGCTCCATCAAGCCCTGGTACCACGATCCTGGGAGTACATCCAATCAACAGCTCGAGCTCTGCTCCACATCCATCGATGTACCTGTTCACCTGTCCCAACAGAGACAGCCCCCACACGGGGTGAGCATACCAATTCCACAATTTCATAATCATAATGACATAATACATAATTTACAAAAATGTAAATGTTGTGGAACATATGTGATACTTCCTGGATGGTATCATCCTCATCCTAGCGTACCCCTGTAATAACCCTGTTCTCAAAACAGATAAATCATCAAATCCTGAATATGCAGTTAATCATCACATTGGTTAACCCTAGCCGGTTTCAAATTAACAACATTTCATAACATCTTTCTTTATCTAGCAATTATCATAATTCTAGATATCATATTGAGATTTCCTTAACTTCGATACTAGTTAATCACTTCTCTGATTAACTACGTCTATGTTCCTATTCACTACCAATAGGGAATAAAATACAGATATCTTAGATATCTAATCAAATACCACATTTTCATTTCTTACTTCAAAGTAACGTCATACTATCGGTGTTCGCTCCGTAGCAACCACACCCCATCATTTGCTCGCTTCATAGCGGCACCAAGCATTTCACCATGTGAATCAAAATAACGTAACCAAGTCCCGGTGGCATCATAGTAAAACATTTCATGTATATTAAATCATGCATCATACTTGTAAAACATCATTTAAGCTATGCTCGTACGCTAAACGTAACTTAAATACTCGAAGTCCGAACCAAACCTTGCTCGAGTTCCATGCCCCGAGGAACGATGTGCTAACACGATAAATAATTCACAATTATTTACGAACATGTAACACATGCTCAAGCACATCCATAACCCTCAAAATATTGTCAACACACGACAATAAATCATTTAAAAGACCCGGGGCAGGGTATATGCAGGGAGGGAAATAAATGAGACAATGTCGAAAATTGCCCAAGAACACCTTCAATAATTCGAACCCTAGCATCACGATTCGAACCCAACCAAGCATCATAAATCATCTAAAACATGTAATAAACGATCCCTAACATGAATCATCAACCCATAGCCAAAACCCCCAAAATTCGAAATCAAACCCTCACCAAATTAGGGCAAAATTCGAACCATAACATCTCAATTCGATCCCAATTAAGCATCATAACACATCTAAAATGTGAATTAAACCATCAATAGCAAGAATCATCACCCTTGCCAAAAACCCCCAATTTTCGAACCAAACCCCACAAAATTCGAAAATAGTTTCGAACCAAAACCACCAAATATAGCAGGGAAATACATGAGAGGGACGAAAAAGAGGTAAAGAACGTTACCCAATCAAAAATCGGAAGTAAAATCGACCGAAATCGAAGAACCCTAGAATTTGGGGATCGGCGCTCATCTGCAAAATCCGACTTCAAAACGCGACGAAACTTCGAATTGACGGAGGGGATAGCTGCGCCTCGACGAGACGAAGCCGGTGGTAGGTCGCACGCGCCGAACGGCGGCCGGACGGCGGCGGGCGCACCGCTTTTGCACGCGGAGGCAGGGGCAGACGGGAAGGGGCGACGCGGGAGAGAGAGAGAGAATGTAAGGGCTGAAATGAAATTTTAATTTAAAATTTTGGGTTCAATTGGTATTTATAGCAAAAATACCCCGAAATACTAATAGCCCCACAAATACATCATGATTCATTAAAAATAATCTGTTTTCAAAAACTCTCTCTCTAACTCCAAAACCCCCTACCGATGCTCACACAAGCACCCGAGATCCCGAGACACATCAAAAACCCAACTCTTAGGTTTTTCACCCAAATGAGAATACAATCTCAACCTCTGGATCAACGATCCCAACTACCCAAATAAACGAGCCCAGAAGGCCCAACACCTCGATTAAACTCCAAATCGCCACGTAAAACCACTTTAGGGATTATTAACACTACGGGATTAACATCTATAATCACTGGTCATCACATGCATGCAAATTATAACTGGTGCATGTAATTATAACTGGTGCATGTAAATTATGACTGGTGCATGAAAATTATAACTGGTGCATTAATTATAACTGATGCTTGCAAATTATAACTGGTGCATGTCATTATAACTGGTGCATGTAATTATAACTGGTGCGTGTAAATTATAACTGGTGCATGTAATTATAAATGATGCATGTAAATTATAAATGGTGCATGCACATTATAACTGGTGCATGTAATTATAACTGGTGCATGTAACTTATAACTGATGCATGTAATTATAACTGGTGCATGTAAATTATAACTGGTGCATGCAAATTATAACTGGAGCATGTAATTATAACTGGTGCATGTAAATTATAACTGATGCATGTAATTATAACTGGTGCATGTAATTATAACTGGTGCATGCAAATTATAACTGGTGCATGTAATTATTACTGGTGCATGAAAATTATAACTGGTGCATGTAATTATAACTGGTGCATGTAAATTATAACTGGTGCATGTAAATTATAACTTGTGCATTTAATTATAACTGGTGCATGTAAATTATAACTGGTGCATGTAATTATAACTGGTGCATGTAAATTATAACTGGTGCATGAGAATTATAAATGATGCATGTAATTATAACTAGTGCATGTAAATTGTAACTGATGCATGTAATTATAACATGTGCATGTAAATTATAACTGGTGCATTTAATTATAATTGGTGCATGTAAATTATAACTGGTGCATGTAATTATAACTCGTACATGTAAATTATAACTGGTGCATGTAAAACTGATGCATGTAAATTATAACTGGTGCATGTAATTATAACTGGTGCATGTAAATTATAACTGGTGCATGTAACTATAACTGGTGCATGTAAATTATAACTGTTGCATGTAAATTATAACTGGTGCATGTAAATTGTAACTGGTGCATATAATTATAACTGGTGATAAATAACAACTGGTGCATTTAATTATAACAGGTGCATGCAAATTATAACTGGTGCATGAGAATTATACCTGGTGCATCTAATTATAACTGGTGCATGTAAATTGTAACTGGTGCATGTATTTATAACTGGTGCATGTAAATTATAACTGGTGCATGTAACTATAACTAGTGCATCTAATTATAACTGGTGCATGTAAATTGTAACCGGTGCATGTAATTATAACTGGTGCATGTAAATTATAACTGGTGGATGAAATTAAAACTGGTGCATCTAATTATAACTGATGCATGTAAATTGTAACTTGTGCATGTAATTATAACTGGTGCATGTAAATTATAACTGATGCATGTAATTATAACTGGTGCATGTAAATTATAACTGGTGCATGTAAATTATAACTTGTGGTTGTAATTATAAATTGTGCATGTAATTATAACTCGTGCATGCAAATTATAACCGGTGCTTGGAAATTATAACTGGTGCATGTATTTTATAACTGGTGTATGCAAATTATAACTGGTGCATGTAAATTATAACTGGTGCATGCAAATTTTAACTGGTGCATGGAATTATAATTGATGCATGTAAATTATAACTGGTGCATGCAAATTATAACTGGTGCATGTAATTATAACTGGTGCATGCAAATTATAACTGGTGCATGCAATTATAACTGGTGCATGCAAATTATAATGGGTGCATGTAATTATAACTGGTGCATGTAAATTATAACTGGTGCATGAGAATTATAACTGGTGCATGTAAATTATAACTGGTGCATGTAAATTGTAACTGGTGCATGTAATTATAACTGGTGCATGTAAATTATAAATGATGCATGTAATTATAACTGGTGCATGTAAATTATAACTGGTGCATGAGAATTATAGTTGATGCATGTAATTATAACTAGTGTATGTAAATTGTAACTGATGCATGTAATTATAACAGGTGCATGTAAATTATAACTGATGCATCTAATTATAACTGGTGCATGTAATTATAACTGGTGCATGTAAATTATAACTGGTGCATGTATTATAACTGGTGCATGTAATTATAACTGGTGCATGTAAATTAGAAGCGGTGCATGTAATTATAACCGGTGCATGTAATTATAACTGATGCATGTAATTATAACTGGTGCATGTAAATTATAATTGGTGCCTGTAAATTATAATTGCTGCATTTAATTATAACTGGTGCATGAAATTATAACTTGTGCATCTAATTATAACTGGTGCATGAGAATTATAAATGGTGCATCTAATTATAACTGGTGCATCTGATTATAACTGGTGCATGTAAATTGTAACTGGTGCATGTAATTATAACTGGTGCATCTAATTATAACTGGTGCATGTAAATTCTAACTGGTGCATGTAATTATAACTGGTGCATGTAAATTATAATTGGTGCATTTAATTATAACTAGTGCATGTAAATTATAACTGGTGCATGTAAATTATAACTTGTGGATGTAATTATAACTGGTGCATGTAAATTATAACTGGTGCATGTAATTATAAGTGGTACATGCAAATTATAACTGGTGCATGTAATTATAACTGGTGCATGAAAATTATAACTGGTGCATGTAATTATAACTGGTGCATGTATTTTATAACTGGTGCATGCAAATTATAACTGGTGCATGTAAATTATAACTGGTGCATGCAAATTTTAACTGGTGCATGAAATTATAATCGGTGCATGTAAATTATAACTGGTGCATGCAAATTATAACTGGTGCATGTAATTATAACTGGTGCATGCTAATTATAAGTGGTGCATGTAATTATTACTGGTGCATGCAAATTATAATGGGTGCATGTAATTATAACTGGTGCATGTAAATTATTACTGGTGCATGAGAATTATAACTGGTGCATGTAATTATAATTGGTGCATGTAAATTGTAACTGGTGCATGTAATTATAACTGGTGCATGTAAATTATAACTGATGCAAGTAATTATAACTGGTGCATGTAAATTATAATTCATGCATTTAAATTATAACTGGTGCATGTAAATTATAAACTGGTGCATGTAATTATAACTGGTGCATGTAAATTATAACTGGTGCATGTAATTATAACTGGTCCATGTAAATTATTCCTGGCGCTTGTAATTATAACTGGTGCATGTAAATTATAACTGGTGCATGTTAATTATAACTGGTGCATATAATTATAACTGGTGCATGTAATTATAACTGGTGCATTCAAATTATAACTGGTGCATGAAATTATAACTGGTGCATGTAATTATAACTGGTTCATGGAATTATAACTGGTGCATGTAAATTATAACTGGTGCATGTAATTATAACTGGTGCATGTAAATTATAACTGGTGCATGTAATTATAACTGGTGCATGTAAATTATAACTGGTGCATGTAATTATAACTGGTGCATGTAAATTATAACTGGTGCATGTAATTATAACTGGTGCATGTAAATTATAACTTGTGTAAAGGAAGAGAGATAATTCAAAAAGGAAAGAGAATGCAAATAATAAGAGAGAGAATCTGAAAAGGAAGAGAGAGAATCCGAAAAGGATGAGAGAGAATCCGAAAAGGATGAGAGAGAATGACAAAAGTATGAGAGATAAATCAAAAAGGGAGAGAGAGAATGTAAAAAGTAAGGGTACATTTGTCTTTTTGGTCCAAAGTGGACCTAAGTGATTTAATGTTTTTTTCCTTGACTAGGATCAACAATTTTTCACCACATTGTACCGGCCTGATTTTTTCCCTAATTTAATTAGTGAGCCATTAATTGGTAAATGGGTTGATAGAATATTGGATGTGATTAGTTAAATGGGCCAGTCTCTGATGATACCCAGGTCGAGTTCGTAGAGTCCGGGTCCAAACCGCACCGGTATCTTTACCCGGGTATCATATATTGTAACTTATTTTGGCTCTTTCCCAATTATACTTTTGAAAAGTCATATTTGGTCGTAGGTGTCATTGGTGTGTGTTAGTCTTTACGTATGTCACATGTATTTATTGTTTTTTTCGGTTGTTTTATCGTGTTTTATGGGCTTCGGCCGCTTCTTTATTGTATCGATCGTTTTATTAATATAATTACTAAAACAAATATTGCTTCCATAATCAACATCGCTTCCCAAAGACGTTTCTCTCCTAAAACCTCCAACTGTTTCGAACAGAGTAGCCTCCATAATTCGATACAAACAAGAAGCCTTCGCATACTCCAAATTTATCGGCGATTTCTCCAAACTCGCGCTCAATTTATACCCAGCCTCTCTCAATATCTCTCTCACACTGTTCTATCTTCATATCTATCTCTCTCAAAAATTTTGGTTGCAGCATGGCACAAGTGGTGGCGACGCGGTTGATTCATGGTGCATTTGCACCCAGTTCTAGCTCTGGATCCGTCCAAAGCCGATCTGAGAAGCTCAAGCCGTATTCTGGCTTCGCTTTGAAGGTTTTGGCTCAATCGGAGAAGAGCAGCCGCCGTGGGGCCATCCACGTCAGTGTGCCTGTATCTGCTCTGAGATCTTCGCGTGCCGAACCAGAAGTCATTCCTGTGACTCCTGAAGATGTTGTCAAGGTTTTGTGTATTTAATTTGATTTCGTTTGTGTATAATCTTGATTTTCAAGAATGTTGATGTGCTTGGCTGGTGAATGCGTGCTTGTAGATTAATTTGCTTTCTGTTTTGTTGGATACTACTGAGCTTTCACTCATGTTTTTTGAAGCATGCATGAGCTATGGGTTTGCAGTTATTGCGAGAATCGATTTCTTGTAAGATTGCACGTCTAAAATGGTGGCATTAATGCTACTGCGTTGAAAGCAGAAATTACCGTAAAGAGGTTCTCGGCATGTGATGTTATTTCTTAATTGTAATTGCTTGTAACCCTTTGGACTTTGTAATAATTCCATGTGAAAAACTTGTTTTGTAGTACCGTAAGTAGGTTATGTTGACGGCATTCATTTGGGATTAGATATTTAAAAATAGGAAAAAAAGATTTTTTAAGTTTGAAGGAAGTTTTTCTACTCTCATCTTTATGATGCACAAGCACACCTATTCCATGAGGCTATACGTGACTTGCTCAAGAATTGGAATTCCGATGTTATATCTGAAACTTGAAAGCTACTTTGGTTAGAACTCATGTTATTTCTCAATGTTGAGTTTAGTTGAACCTCTGACCCATAAAGAAAAATATATCAAATGATAAAACTTGAAGTACATCTTAAATTAATTTATCGTTCCTGTTGCTTATCTGTCGACCAGGTAGAAGAGAAAAATCAGTATTTACAGGAGATTCAACAACTTGAGAACACATCAGTTGGTATGTGGTCTAAACCTATAGTCAGGCGCAAGACAAAGATTGTTTGCACAATTGGTCCCTCTACCAACACGAGAGAAATGATATGGAAACTGGCCGAGGCTGGGATGAATGTTGCTCGTCTTAATATGTCTCATGGTGACCATGCATCTCACCAGAAGGTCATAGACTTGGTTAAGGAATATAATGCCCAGGCAAAAGACAATGTTATCGCCATCATGCTTGACACCAAGGCAAGGCTTTCATCCTTTGATTCACATGCATTTTCTTATTGTAGCTTTTAATAGTTATCAAGTCAGCCAAGCTTTTATAATACCTTCAGTCAAATTAAAACCATTTGTTAATTTTTCATTGATGGAAACTATGTCTTGCCTAAATGGCATAAATTTGTATGGTGGTGAATATGTTATGCAATTGAAACTTGTATTTGCTTTTAGACATAGAATTAATACATTATTATAGAGTGTAGCAATGTACTAGGTTTTGTTCGGTGCTTTCTATTCTCTTTTCCAGCACAATTAATAACGTTTCAACTATGGACAGTTTTTAGTTATACTGAGGCAGTTGTACGTGACAATTAAAATGTGAGCTATGTTCATATCTGAAAGAAACTGCCATTAATTTATAGTCGAAGATATTAAAGTACTCCCATATGGCATATCTGCCCTGAAGGAGGTCTAGTGCAAAGTACAGCAAGGGTAATAGTATATCATCTGAAGGGAAATATTGCACTGTGCTTTATGAGAGTGACAACTGTATCACAATTTTTATATGCTAACATTCATTGTTATTACGTGCTTATGTGGATGTTACAGGGTCCTGAGGTTAGAAGCGGTGATTTACCCCAGCCAATTGAATTAGAAAGTGGCCAAGAATTTACCTTCACAATTCGTAGAGGAGTGGGCACTGCAGACTGTGTCAGTGTCAACTACGATGATTTTGTAAATGATGTAGAAGTGGGAGACATGCTTCTTGTTGATGGTATAGTGCTTTTGATTTTTTTTTTAATCCTCTTATCAATGAAAAATTAAAATATCAATCACATAGGAAGGTGTGAACTATATGCAACAGGGTACCTCTAGATAAGTGTCTTAGTTCATGATGTGGGTGAAACGTGTTCAACTATTAGTCAGGTCATGTGGCTCCACCATATTATAGTGTAGTAAATTTTACATTCAGAATTTGAACTCTTGAGTTGTTTATATGTTATTTACCCTATTATCAAAATCGACTTGAGTAGTTTTGTACTACACAAGTTTACATAGAAACTTTCTTGTCTTGACATCATTTGGGTGTTAGGGATTCCCTATTAACCTATTAATTCTGTTTGTGGTGGTGGTGGTGTGCTGCCATAGACTTCACCTCTACAGGATTATTAAATTGGGTAAAATTTGTTGTAACTTGTCAAGGTATTCTTGATGTTACTTATATCTTCACTGCAATGTTGACTATCTCTTGATCATGTAGGTGGTATGATGTCATTGACCGTAAAATCCAAAACTGAAGACTCGGTGAAATGTGAAGTAGTTGATGGGGGAGAGCTCAAATCCAGAAGGCATCTTAATGTTAGGGGAAAAAGTGCGACACTGCCATCAATTACTGGTCTGACTCTTGGCAATCATATTCTTTGCATGGCCTCAGCACTCATGTTCAATAATCATGTTTTTTGCTGGGGTGTAATATTTTGCTTTGACCACTGGAGCATTATTCTTTTTTGCTTTTCTGGGTAACTAACCTTATGGCCCTAACTTGCACAGAAAAGGACTGGGACGACATCAAATTTGGAGTCGACAATAAAATTGATTTCTATGCTGTTTCCTTTGTCAAGGATGCGGCTGTAGTGCATGAGTTGCAGAATTACCTGAAAGGTAAATTTCAAGTTGTGTACAGCCTTACAAAAGCTATTTTATGCCTGATAGCTCAATTGATATATTTTAACGTAAAGTTTCATAACTTTTACCATGCAGATTGTGGTGCAGACATTCATGTCATTGTAAAAATCGAAAGTGCAGATTCCATTCCGAATCTGCATTCAATCATAACTGCATCTGATGGGGTGAGAATTTGAATATTTAAATCACATTTTTGAAAGAAAACTGCTGCTACATTTCAATTGATTTAATTCTCGAAGAACAAACTTTAATATGAAGAATTTGATTTTATCTGGGTAATTTCATATTTAAGTTGATCAAATTGGGATTCAGTTAATCCTAGTGGTATTAACTGGTTCATATATTCTGAAAGTGTATTGATAGAACAATATATATAGAATACTGGGGGCTCACCTGGGTGTGGGTAGGATTTGCCGTCTCCCAGTGGTCAGCTACATGGACTCGCTGAAACAGCTGGTGGGATGTTGAGACTGTACTTACTTGGAGCAAAATCAGCTATTGGTCGTCTTTTCAAATCATCGCTACCCAGTTTGTTTAGTATTTACCTGACACAGCAAGCTGATAGGCCTTTTTGTTTTCTTTCTCAGGCTATGGTTGCCAGAGGGGATCTTGGCGCAGAGTTGCCAATTGAAGAGGTTCCTTTATTGCAGGTAACAACATCATGACCCATGGTTATGAAAGCATTTATGTCTTCTCAGTCTGCTTTGCTAAATGGAGGGGACAGTGAGAGTAGCATTTTTATTATACCAGTTACATTATCAAACACAAATAACATCTTACACGGTAAATTTATCCCGTGAAGGAAGAGATTATAAGGATATGTCGCAGCATGGGAAAAGCGGTCATAGTGGCTACAAATATGCTCGAGAGCATGATAGTTCATCCTACACCAACCCGAGCAGAGGTATCAGATATCGCCATTGCTGTTAGAGAAGGTGCTGATGCAGTGATGCTTTCTGGAGAAACTGCTCATGGGAAGTAAGTAGTAATCGTTTCTTTGATTTTGATATTAGATAATTATCATTTTGACATGTATTCTTATGTATTATGTACCATAACCATTATATTTGTACTGATTTTGTATTTCACTTCATTGAAGGTTTCCTCTGAAGGCTGTGAAGGTCATGCATACAGTCTCTTTGAGGACTGAAGCTACCATAGTTGGTGCACAAGCTCCCACAAATCTAGGCCAAGCCCTCAAGGTTAGGGCAACTTTTTGGTTTGAGAATTTACAGCCTCATGCCATGTAATGCACCTGCACTCACACCTAGTGCCACCAAAATTCACTGTTTATTAGTGTTCCTGCAGAATCATACGAGCGAAATGTTTGCATTCCATGCCACAATGATGTCAAACACACTTGGAACTTCGATTGTTGTCTTCACCAGAACCGGGTTCATGGCAATTCTATTGAGCCATTATCGTCCTTCTGGCACAATATTTGTTTTTACAAATGAGTAAGTGCTAGAATTTCATGCAACATCTTCTTTTCAAAAGAAAGTCGGTGTTCAAAAGCACCAGATTCTACTGCTGTGGCTTAAGTGTCAAAGCAAGTACATCATTCTTATTTAAAAAATCTAAATAAAAATAAAACTAGCAAGTTACATCTAATAACTTAATGAAAAATGAATTTCCTGAAAGTAACAGAACAGCAGAGACTGGCTTTGTACCAGGGCATTAGTCTTCTGAGAAGCCTGTCATTGATAGACTTTTATCATCTAATTGTGTAACAGGAAGAGAATACAGCAGAGGCTGGCTTTGTACCAGGGCATTTGCCCCATATATATGGAGTTTTCTGCTGATGCTGAGGAGACATTTGCGGATGCATTGACTTTGTTAAAGGTAGAATTTCATTATGATTACCATCCGATTATCATCTAGTCTTTTCTACTAGTCGATAAAGAAAGCAGTGTCGAATGTGGTCTTGATTTTACATCAAGCTATGACCGAGTATGGTCCCAAAAATCTTAAAAACACTTTAAAGTGCGGGTTAGACTGGACCCGTACCAGTATACTCAAATATCAAAAGGTTGCACAATAAGACTGATAGTCGGGCCTGTCATGCCATATATCATGTGGAAATGCCAATCTAAGAAAAAGATTAAATGTAAAAGGAAACCCCCCCTGCATGATCAAACTACTATACTCTTGTAAAATTGACTTCTTGTCGACTTATAGAACCAAGGAATGGTGAAAGAAGGGGAGCCGGTTGCTCTTGTCCAAAGTGGCAGGCAACCAATTTGGAGGTTCCAATCGACTCATAATATTCAGGTCCGGAAAGTTTAGACAGGAAAGGAGTGGGAGATCTATGCTTGCATTATGTTGGTTGGTAATCGACTCTTGTTGGATACTTCGAACGAATAGACGTTGGCGCGATACCCTTAACGTGCAATGAAGTTTTTCAGTTTGTTCTACTGTTTTTTCGCCCTCAATATTAAACTTTTTTCTCGTGCCTTTACCTTCTTTTAAATATGGAATTTTGTTGAGAATATATTGTAGTGAATTTATTGATTTTGGAACATTTTTAATTAGAGCGGGAAGACTTCAGTCAGGTCCGTGAGGGTATATTTGGTTTAATCTTTAAATATTTCTTGTTTGATTAGAATATCAATTATTAGACAAATTGATATAATTTGATCGCTAAATAAATTTTATTTGTTTGAAATAACAAAATTAATGATATATTCGTTCTCTAATACAAAAACCTTATTTTCTCAATTTTTCGGAAATAAGTAAAATATTCCCCCAGTCCGCTGTCCACTCTCCCTATTCCAGTGAAGATATATAGTGAACGGGAAATGTGATTTGGACAACACCGGCGTAGTCGGACCCAAAAAATGGACTGCTCGAGTTTGAGTCCGTTGTTACATTCTCCACCCATCAAAAAAAATATTTGTGATTTGAAAATCGGATTAATGACAATATTTTATATTGAAATGGAGTCAAGAAACAGCAGATTATTATTTTTTTATTACAAAAATAAAAATAGAAAAAAAAAAAGCAATATTCGAATGCAAGTCAACGCTTTCAACTTCAAATTCAAACCCTTCTAACAATAGAGGTACTGTATCCACTCTGATCATCCCAATATTTTGACCACAGCATCACACCACCATACTTCCGTGATTTTTTTATTAACGGCAGAATCTGCCGAGTCAGCACATCCGGCTCGATAAACCCACTTCCGGCAGCCTGTGGCGCCGCCGGCAGCCCCAAAAATATCCTCCTAGCATTAACAGAGCTCGTCCAGCGCCTCCAAGAACTCACTAAGTTATCAATATTCCCCGAAGAATACTGGCATGGCGGGTTATTGTAAAACTGAACCCACACAAAATCGAATAGGCTTGTATTCAGAGCAGCCCCCAACAATCTGTCGGGAAATGGGCACTGCGGCGCGCCTGTTATGAACACCCTTCTGCCATATCTGCTGTAAGATTTCAGAAATTTTACTAGATCGTCGTAATACAGTGAGGATCCGAGCTCGATATCCAAGTCTATGCCGTTCAAAACGGCGTCGCCCAATGGTCTGGAACTGGAGTTTCTTCTTCCGCCGCCGAGAAAAGTTCTCCACAAATAAATGGAAAGATTCCTAGCGTCTTTTCTGGAGGAGAGCGAGTAATTCCCGACGCCTCCGCCGATGGAGAGGAAAACCCTTATCCCCCGCCTCTGGCAGGCGCGGATTCCGTCGCTAACGAAGTTACAGGCTCCACTGATAGAGGGGTCGCAGTGGCCAGCGAGGTTGAGTCGGGGGGTTTGGCCGCTACCGAATATGTAGAGGAATGCAATGTTGACGTAAGAGAATCTGCCGGTGGCACAGGTTTCTGCCAAGGTTCCTTCATTGCCGTTTTGGCCCCAGTAAACGGTTATTCCACCGCGGCGTGCGGCAGCGGTGTGGAGGAGGAAGGGTAGGAGAAGGAGCTGTGCTATCACTAGGAGCTTTGTAGCCATCTGTAGCGAGTGTTGGTGCTGAAATAGTTATAATATAATGATACTGAAACGGGTCTGCATGTGTTTATATAAATTGAGAATTAAAATTAAAAATAAAATTAAAATTATTTATGATATTAAATTATTGTAATTAATATTTTAACAATTCTATAATTCCCAGTCCATGACTTGGAATACGTTAAAGCTGGCGGGATGTTGGGGAAAATCTTGCAAGCTTGCACTGACACTTCGAAAAATAATTATATGTATCCGATGGATGTTATTTATGAATCAATTTAGTATGATTCATATAAAAATAATTGTTATGTTATTTTATTTAAAAAATATTATATTTAATATTAAATTGATGTATAAATAAGATTTAAACGATATGCATACACGCATTTCTCCTATAAAAGTCAACTACTCCCACTCACAAATATATATATATGAGATTATTCACTATTAAATACATACCATTTCTTTGTTTTATTCTTAGTTTTTTGGTGGAACGTGCCTTGTGTTCATTAATCGGTCATATTATTCTCTCCCCATTAGTTTTAATTTGATTATTTAATACCTATATATTTCTTTTAGATTAGTTCTTGATTTTGAGTCCTTAATTTATATCACGACCTTACTTCAATCTCTTTATTTATATTTAATTAAGTCAAAAATCATTATCGGGCATATCATCATTATCATAAACATTACCTTTAAATTACAATTTTAATGATCGATCCATCTATTAATACTGATCATACAACTGTTCGAATATTCATAATAATATTTCAATGTAGAAAATTGGACTCCAAATCTTTGATCCCTTCAAATTTCCCTGTAAAATATGTACATAGAATTTTTTGGAGCTAAATTGTACATGGATTTTTGTTGTTATCAGTTGTACGTTGTATGCATTCGTCGTTACTTCAAAACATCGTGCGTTGGAAATAATGACAGACATAATATTAAGACGAGGCAAGTGAAAGTTGGTGGATCAATTTTTTGAAAATTGATAACAATGTTAATGAGTCATGGTTCAAAGAAGGTCTTGTTAGAAGAGTTGGTAATGAGAAATGATGGCTATTTTGGTTGGATATTTGGGTGGGAGAATACAGTCTAAAAAACAGATTTTCAAGACTGTTTAGACTGTCATTAAAATCAAGAAAGTTACATCAGTTAATTATGAAAGTGGCATGAAGGTGTATGGCCTTGGGAGTTGAAGTGGAATAGAGTACTATGTGATCGGGATATATCAGCTGTTGATGAACTTCGAGGTGTTTTAAACAGGGTCAAATTGTCTGAATTTGCTTAGGATCATTGGCTCTGGAAGCACAGTACGGAAGGGACTTACTCAACTAAGACAGCTTATGGTGCGATGGTTAATGGAAACTTCAACCATGTTCCTTTTTCTCACTTCTATAATTTGTTGTGGTGTAAGGTAGCTCATTCTAAGGTAATTATACTTGCATGGAAAATTATTCAAAATAAAATTTTAACCCAAAGTAACCTGTTGAGTAAAGGTGTGGTTATCAATCAAACTTGCTACTTTTTTTGCAATATTGTTTTGGAGGATCATAGGCATTTATTCTGCACTTGTGATTTTGCATATAAGATTTGGTCTGAAGTATATAGATGGTTGTAACTTCTCTTCGTGGGTCATGAGGATCCTGCTCTCCACCTAGATATCCATAAAGAAATGCGTCCTAGTGGGTTTTCACAGAAGGTCTGGACAATGATTTCGGTGTGTGTAGTTTGGTGCATATGGAATGAAAGGAACAGACAGTTTTGATGGAATCGCTTCAAATCTGGTTATAGTGGTGGAACGTATCAAACTCCATTGTTGGATGTGGATCAAAGCATGTAATAAAGTGTCATTTTCATACTCTCTCAACGACTGGGTTTTGGAACCTGTTTTGAGCTTAAAGTCTGTGTAGTTTTTAGGGGTTTTTTTTCATGTTATTTTTTATTTAGAGTACCCCTTGTATTCCAACTTTGCTTTTTTATTAGTATCGATAATAAATTTTACTTTTCAAAAAAAAAAAAAAAGGAAGAGGCAAGTGATAAAAACTTTGTATTTAAGAAGATTTTGTCCCGTTCACTGTGCGTGCGGAATATGAGAATCTTCTCAGTAGATACAACGACTTCTACTTGTGATTGTTGCACTACTAAGCACAAGTTCTACAACCACAAATGTTGCAAACTCCTATCTTCAAGACAAGATATGAAATGATGCAAAATGCACTTTGATCTTGCTTTTTCTCTCAATAAATGATGTCTAATTTTCGAAAATTCTGATGTTAATAACTCATATGGGATGTTATAGTTATACTATACCAGTGTGTGTCATCAAAAGACATCATTTGGAGGCACCATAATGCAACTACACATGAAGAGTCGCGACTAGTGGAACCAACTGTATGACGCGATCGATTACGCCTCAGAGGCTGAAGCCTGCATGGCGCCATCAATCGTGCCCAAAGTGCCACTCTATCGCGCCGTCTCGATTTTTTCATATATGTTTCTTTCTTGGTTTTTTTCCTTTTTTGATGCTTAATTTCAATCAATCAAGTGTATGTATCCAACATTTTTTATATTCATCTTGAAACTCAACGAATATGACCAATTCAAAAAAGTGCAAGATCAAATGTTAGTGGAAAAATAGTGGTTTTAGAACCTATTCATCACAGCTTAAAAATAAGTCAACGTTGTATACTGAGTTCATATTTTGAGGAATTAATCAAATTTTCTAATTTATATTTATAAAGTTTGACATATCCTTTGCTTTGAAATCAAAGCAACTTTCACTCGATATCAATTATTATATTATTATTATATATATATAAGAAATTTGAAAGAGTCCATATAATGGGGACAGAGAAAGTCAAAGGGTAGTGAAATTATAAAACAAAAATATTTATATATAATATTTTTTAATATTAACTTTATGATTAAAAAGTCTAATGAGTTTGTTCATCAGAACAAGTAGCATCGTGCCATCGTGCATGCAGTCTGTTATTTGCACATCAGAACAAATAGTATGCTATTGAGAAGAGAAACCCACTAATACGTGAGTTTTTTTCCCTTTATCAAATAAAAGAGGATATATTACTTCTTTGATCTTGCATAATTCGAGAGAAAATTATAGTTTTGATACATTTTTTTGGTGATAATACTAGAAGTGAGTCATCATATGCTATAGCTAAAGCTTGACGCTATTTGTATGCGACTGATTTCAGTTAAAAAGTTGTGTACGTGCTTTGAGAGTGTTTTGGGTTGATTCTCAAAAGCGCTTATCTGATTCAAAAAATCAGATTTTGAATGTTTTGATTTCTTTTTTTTTATTATTGCTTCTCTAAAAAGCAGCAGGTAAAGCAGAAACAAAAAAAGAAGTCATGAAATATTTTTTGTTGTTTTAACTTATATGCTGGTTATTTTGTAATAGATTGAAGTTCATTACTTTTTTTTTTTTCATGGCAAACAGTCAATGTTTTTGTTTAAAAATAATTTTATCCAACTTTAAGCAAAAATAGTATATAAATGTTTGAATGAATGAACAATCCAAAACACACCTTATGGTGGTCATAGTCTGTTTTTTCTTAATTGATTTTAGAGATTCTAGAGTTGTTCAGTTTGATCTCTTGTTTGTTCATTGGCTTGATGGGGAGTGAACAATACAAGCTATGATCCATTTATTGTATTGGGTTCTATTAAAGATGCCAAAGCAGGCTGTCGTCCGTGGCACGATACAACCTGTTTTGATGCCGTAATGGCCATGAATAAGGGCCGTGAACACCTATTTTGGCATGTGGATTGGCCCGACCTGTAAATTCGTGGACCATGGGATATGCCAGACTTTGATCTTGGCGTTGACACATTGGTCAAACATTATATTTATGTAAATATTATCATAAATTACAACTATTCAGTCGATGTAATTCCCATCTCAAAAAATATTTTTGGACCCCTCTTGTTATCACCTGTGGATCCAAATTGATCCAGTTATCCAAATGTTGTGTGATTTTTGCATGAACTTATTAGATTTTGGTCTGAAAAAGAGTTGAACGCATTACAAACTTCATGAAAAATTCTTATGTAAAATTTGAGTAACGAGTATCAACTTAAAATTACTCATTTTGTTAATGTATGGTTATGAGTATTGTTGTTATTACCAATTTCATATAAGATCGAATTCAAATAAATAGCATTGATGTTGGAAAAGCCACTTCCAAAAAAGTTTCTTTATAGTATTTTTGTCTCTCAAGACCAGGGCATGTGTAAATATCAAATTGGAGTTATGGATTAAGACATTGGAATCAAATGGTTTTAGATTACGTAGGTCTAAAACGGAATATTATTTACTGGTCGTATCTTTCGGGATCCCAGTGTTGTAGCACTCGATGATCATGAGGTATCGATGAGCATCAAATTTCGATACCTAGGTTCGGTTAACCAAAATGATAGATTAATTTGCCAATGACATTAACCACATGTGATGACCTGAGATTAGGGATGTTAATCTCGGAGTGTTAATAACCCCTAAAGTTGGTTTACGTGGCGATTTGGAGTTTAATCGAGGTGTTGGGCCTTCTGGGCTCATTTATTTGAGTAGTTGGGATCGTTGGATCCCGAGGTTGAGATCGTATTCTCATTTCGGTAAAAACCTGTGAGTTGGTTTTTTTAGTGTGACTCAGAATCTCGGGTGCTTTGTGTGGGCACCGGTAGGGGTTTTTGAGTTAGAGAGAGAGTTTTGGAAAACAGATGATTTTTAATGAATCATGATGTATTTGTGGGGCTATTAGTATTTCGGGGTATTTTTGCTATAAATACCAGTTGAACCCGAGATTTTAATTATCGGAGCCATTTTCCTCACCTTCTCTCTCTCTCCTCGCGCACGCTGGTCTTCCCGTCAAACTCGACCCACGCAGCTTCAAACGCCGAGCCCGCCGCCGTTCGGCGCGTCCGACCCGCCGCCGTCTTCGTCTCTTCCAGGCGCTCCTCCCCATACCAACAATTCGAAGTTTGGTCGCGATTTGAGCTCGGATTTCTGCAGAAAGCGCTAGGGTTCGTCACTGGATTCTGTTCGATTTTGTGGCTTGATTTTGGTACGATTTTTGGGGCTTTTATTCAGGCGATTTTGGGGCGTTTTGTGCTTTGATTAGGGTCGAATATTTCTTGCTTTGAGGTTCAAAGAAATTCGTTGCCATTGGTTCGATTTTGGGTGTTCTATTTTTCGAAAAACCTTGCTGATTTTGGATAAATTATTATGCTTCACATGGTTCAGCTTTTGAGTCTCTTTGGTGATGCATTATGGTTCGATTTTCATGCTGTTTGATGAGTTAGGGTTCGAAAATTTGGGGATTTTTGGCAAGGGATGAGGATTCTTGTTGTAATCGATTAATTCATGTTTTAGATGATTTGTGGTGTTTAGTTTGGGTTCGATTTGTGTTGTGAAGGTTCGAAAATTATTGAAGGTGTTCTTGAGAAATTTTTGATAATGGTTGATTGTCGTGTGTTGACAATATTTTTGAGGGTTATGGGTGTGCTTGAGCATGGGTTGCATGTTCGTAATTAATTGTGAATTAATTTATCGTGTTAGCACATCGTTCCTCGGAGCATGGAACTCGAGCAAGGTTTGGCTCGGACTTCGGAAATTTGAGGTACGTGCGACGTACGAGCATTACCTTATATAAGAGCATTTGTGAAATGCATAATGTGTTTTAATTGCATTAGATGGTTGTGGGTATATATATATATATATGTGTGTGTCGATATGACTATGGAACGACCTAGTCTTGATATCGCTGCCACAAGTGTGCGTAGTACTAGAGTAGTATGACCATATAAGAGGTATGGGTACTGGGTTTATATGACTATTGTGAGACATGTGAGATGTCTAAGTATAAATGAGAATTTGTAAAATAAAGAGTAGGGCATTTGAGATGCCTGAGAATGATCGTGGGATCATGTATTCATTGCAAGACATGCGAGATGTCTAAGTGAAATGGAAAATTGGTAAAATAAATGCTAGGCATTTGAGCTATCTGTGATTGGTAGCAAAGTTGAAAATCAGTATTAGATATCGAGATATCTATATTTGTATGTATAATGAATTTGGAATCATTAATTATCGATACTTGAGAATCAGGCATGCTATGAGTTAAATCAATGTGTTGATTTACTGATTTATGAGATTTGATGAGTTTGATGATTGTGAGAACAGGGACAGTACACGGAATCCCGGATGAGGATGTTGCCATCCAGGGAGTATCATTTAAAATTCATTAATATTTACTTGTGTTGTAAATTATGAATTTCATTATTGTGATTATGAGATTTTGTGTATTGGTATGCTCACCCCGTTGGGGGCTGTCTCTGTTGGGGCAGGTGAACAGGTGCATCGATGGCTGTGGAGCTGAGCTCGAGCTGTTGATTGGATGTACTCCCAGGATCGAGGTACCAGGGCTTGATGGAGCACGGTATCGTATATAGTACATATATACACCTGAGGATTATATACATATTCATGATGCTCGCATGTGAGCACGATTATACTTGTATATGGGTTGTATATAAAGGCATGAGCCTTTCTCTCTTTCATTCTATGTTGCATGCAATTAAGGGTAGAATTGCTAATGATATGAGAGTCGATGGTGTATTATGTGGGGGTTGAAACCCACTATTGTCGTCTTGTGTGTGGTGTCTTCCCTGGCTGGGAATTTACTTGGTATTGCTGCATTCTGATGAGTATTATGTTTTCCCTGGCCGGGAATTATGTTATGTGTTGTGCTTTTATTTCGGGATAGCTCAATTTACGGGGAGACTCTGCCCAAATTTTTATAAAAGTCCACAATGTAAAAAGTGGCAAAATGGGGTTGGTAATGGGCAACTCTATGAGTCTATATGTTAGTAGAGATGATCTTATAACGTTGAATATTAAAGGAATTTGGTAAGCATCATCTGAGTTTCCCGATTGATTTGTATAGAAGCATGTGCCACACATAGTGGTTAATACACTAATCAAGGGTTAAGGGCTAGGGGTCCTTACATTAGTGGTATCAGAGCAGTGGTTAGCTCTTTGGGGCTGTTGAGGGCCTGGAACATGCTGATAGGGATGAGTAGCACATATTTATGCATGATAGTAGCTAGTGTTGTGTGACACAACTATTTTGCTTATGTGCATTTGTAACATGTGATCATTGTGAAACGATTATATGTCATGACATCTATAGAATCATAATATAACCTGTTGATTATGATTGTGAGTTGTGATACAGGGACAACCAAGTGGAGCATATTGAAATGCATTGGGATACAGGAAGTACTTTGTACTCATAATTTATGCATTACTCATTATAATCATATTGTGGGGAATATGGATTATCGTATGCTCATGGTTTGGGATTGTTCCTGTAGGGACACTATGACGTGGAAAGGCTAAGGCCATGGTTGAAAGGCACGAAACGGTAACCTGCGTTTTATATACATCCTGAAATTATGCATTGTGGTTGCATGTATACATGTAGTGATGATTTTAATGCTTTGCCGCCAAATGTTGAAGCGAGGGGTGGGAGTAGCGCATGTCGCATTTGAGCGAGGTGCATTAAAATACACTCATGATGATGTATGTTGGTATATGGATTATGCTTTGTGATGCAGGTATGGATGAAATACTTGGTGAATATCCCATGAGTCATTGTTATGGATGAGTGATGATTTTAAATGCTTGCCGCTATTTATTGTTTTGTGCCGCTAAAATGTGAAGCGAGGGGTGGGAGCGCCGCATGTCACATTGAAGCGTGGTTAGCATATGAGGCGAGGAAAGAATATTTGCCGCTAAAATGTGAGGCGAGGGGTGGGAGTACCGCATGTCCATTTAAGCGAGGTTATTCTATGCCGCCTATATGTGAAGCGAGGGGTGGGAGTACCGCATGTTTTATTTGAGCGAGGGGCATTAAAATACACTACCGTGACAATGACTAGGGATCGGCTATATTGATTGGCGATGGTTCTTGCCGCCATGTGTATTGATAGCGATGGTTCATTCCGCTTTATTGATTGGCGATGGTTCTTGCCGTCATGTGTATTGATAGCGATGGTTCATTCCGCTATATTGATTGGCGATGGTTCTTGCCGCCATGTGTATTGATAGCGATGGTTCATTCCGCTATATTGATTGGCGATGGCTTGCCGCCATGTGTATTGATAGCGATGGTTCATTCCGCTATATTGATTGGCGATGGTTCTTGCCGCCATGTGTATTGATAGTGATGCCTCTTTCCGCTATTATGTGGACGATGATTCATGCTCAGGTGTATAGCGAGGTTTCATACCACTTATTATATGACGAGGTATCATGCCGTCGATTCTATAGCGATGGATTGTGCCGCTATGTACTCAGCACATGATTTTGCCGCCTTCGAGCGATGGGTGCTGACTACGTACTATTATCGAGCGACGGAGACAGGTATGCCGCTATATTGATAGCGATGAGGTATGGCATATTACTTGTGTTAGCATTATTGTGGATACTATGTGTTGCTATATATATGCCATGTGTTTGACGATGAGATTATGGATGTCGTGTATTGACATGTACCGTCGTATGTTTGACGATGTTAGTTGTATGTCATATGTTGACATATGCCGTCACGGGATGACGATGACATAGTTGATGTTCTATGTAGACGTGTGGCGTCGTTTTGATGATTAATACATTTATGTTATGTATTTGGTTATATGGTTTGAGTGCCTTGGTGGGCACATGGTAGTGTCTGAGTCACTAGTTGACGAGACCATTATGCCGAGCAAGTTGCTCGAGGAACTATTGGGTGCGCCGTATAGGAATTATACCGCAGCACATATTCGAAGCATATATTTGTCGAGCAATGATACCCTTGGGTATGCTCGTTGGTTTGGCTAGGGCCAAGTGTTTGGTGGTAAGAGTAGTCATTGAGGAAACTACTCGCTTGTGTTGTGACGTAGGGTAGACATGGTTACACCCACCCTGAGGGTGTGGGATAAGTCTTAACGGATTACGACTGCATCATAAGTGAGCAAGGACACCGGGTTGTCCATTGTGCTTGGTATTTTAGAGATATGTTGGGCGATGACCCATTACTCTAACGGTTTGTACGGTATGGCATACCGAGATGGAACATATGGTTTGTTGGTGGGCTTGATATGAGCCTATGGAGACAGCGCTTTGCTAGCCAGATATCGTGGTAATGATATAGTGTGATTGTTGGAGCCATGATACTGCTCGTTGGAATCAAGTTTGGCAAATCGTAAGGTGATACGATGTGGATTGTGGTGGACTCTAGTAGTCACCATGTCATTTGAGGTTGAGGTTGTGCATGCCTCACTGAAACGTGTATACGTTTATGTTTAATTTTGGTGAGACTTGTCTGGGACAGCTCATGATGTTGGAGTACCAACGAGAGAGTCATCAGGTCGTTATTGACTCGATCTGAGGGAACCCGTGTATTTAGGATGAAATGGGTGTTATGGTATCCAGTTTTTCCGAACAGTGGTTCGAGACTTGTGAATCTCGAGTTCGATGGCATTTCCCTTGTGGGGAAGGAGGTAGTATTATACCTATTTGGAAATCTTTGAAAGATTCGGTGAGTTGGTACGTGTGGTGTTGATCTTGGGAATCACACCGTGTTGTTGATCGTCGATTATCATTCTTCACTGGATAGGGAATGACTCAGAATTGACGGTTGTGTTTGGGGCTTAGGGGTATGTTGTAGATACCCGAGCCGAGTGCATTGAATATGCATGCGATGTCAGTACTTAGGCAGGTATACTGGTGAGTATACAGATGCCAGTTATTGATTTTCTTTCTGTCAAGCATAGGTTATGCTATTTTTGGATGGTTAAATCTCTGGTGAGAGATATGGAACACCTTGAGATTGGAAATCTCCATGGCACGATAATTATGAGGAACAATCGTGAAGTTAGTTGACTCCCTTGAAGAGGGATTATCTTGTGTGGGTTAAGGTATTTCCTTATTGGTGTTTTCCTCCGAGTTATGCGATAGCCTTCCTAAGTTTGGATTGTTAAATCCTAGGATTATCAAGGGATGACAGGAATTCGGATTTATTGGGTGTCGCTGTCGACACAAGCGTTGAGGATGCAATGGGTTTATTGCATGTCCTTTCAGAATTTGAACTCTGTGGAGTCTCGATAGTTTATTTGTGATCAGGATGTGATCCTTGGAATATCCGGAGGTGGACATCTTGTGAGATGTCTTTTGTGTGAATCTGTGGCCGTGAGTTGCCCAAATTGAGTTGCAATGATGCGACTGCTCATTTGATGGAGGAGGTTTGGAAGTGGAGACCAGGTTTGGTTTGTGTACATCGTGGTATACTAGTGTTTTCCTCGTAATGATGTGTGTTAGACATCGTGAGTCATGATAGAGATGTCTTTGAATGATATCTAAGATGGAATCGGGAGCAATTCAAATCCTTGCAGTTTCAGTTGACTAACTACTTTGGGATTATTAGCGTTGAGTGGTGCTGACGCTCTTTGACGTTATGATGGATTTGGAAGTCTATTCCACTCCAGAGATTGACACGAGGTCAACGTTCTCACGGTTGAGGTGTCATTCATGATGCGTTCTTACTAAGTGGTATTAGAACGAAGGATGACTGTCCGATCTACGGTCGTAAATATTGGTTGTTTTGCAGTCATGAGGGACTGACTTTTGGGATGACCCGCATCGAGGTACGTTTTGCCTCTTGGGTGATATGTTGGTTTTGATATGTCGCTCTGTGTCAGAGTTTGTTGTGAGGTAAGTATCCTCGCGTTTATTAATATGGTCAAGGATCGAGGTTATGGCTTCATGTTGTTGTGTAGCCTGGGTGTTACGTGATACACCGGTGCTAATTTCGAGGACGAAATTCTTTTAGTGGGGGATATTGTGATGACCTGAGATTAGGGATGTTAATCCCGGAGTGTTAATAACCCCTAAAGTTGGTTTACGTGGCGATTTGGAGTTTAATCGAGGTGTTGGGCCTTCTGGGCTCATTTATTGGAGTAGTTGGGATCGTTGGATCCCGAGGTTGAGATCGTATTCTCATTTCGGTAAACACCTGTGAGTTGGTTTTTTTAGTGTGACTCAGAATCTCGGGTGCTTTGTGTGGGCACCGGTAGGGGTTTTTGAGTTAGAGAGAGAGTTTTGGAAAACAGATGATTTTTAATGAATCATGATGTATTTGTGGGGCTATTAGTATTTCGGGGTATTTTTGCTATAAATACCAGTTGAACCCGAGATTTTAATTATCGGAGCCATTTTCCTCACCTTCTCTCTCTCTCCTCGCGCACGCTGGTCTTCCCGTCAAACTCGACCCACGCAGCTTCAAACGCCGCGCCCGCCGACGTCTTCGTCTCTTCAAGGCGCTCCTCCCCATACCAACAATTCGAAGTTTGGTCGCGATTTGAGCTCGGATTTCTGCAGAAAGCGCTAGGGTTCGTCACTGGATTATGTTCGATTTTGTGGCTTGATTTTGGTACGATTTTTGGGGCTTTTATTCAGGCGATTTTGGGGCGTTTTGTGCTTTGATTAGGGTCGAATATTTCTTGCTTTGAGGTTCAAAGAAATTCGTTGCCATTGGTTCGATTTTGGGTGTTCTATTTTTTGAAAAACCTTGCTGATTTGGATAAATTATTATGCTTCACATGGTTCAGCTTTTGAGTCTCTTTGGTGATGCATTATGGTTCGATTTTCATGCTGTTTGATGAGTTAGGGTTCGAAAATTTGGGGATTTTTGGCAAGGGATGAGGATTCTTGTTGTAATCGATTAATTCATGTTTTAGATGATTTGTGGTGTTTAGTTTGGGTTCGATTTGTGTTGTGAAGGTTCGAAAATTATTGAAGGTGTTCTTGAGAAATTTTTGATAATGGTTGATTGTCGTGTGTTGACAATATTTTTGAGGGTTATGGGTGTGCTTGAGCATGGGTTGCATGTTCGTAATTAATTGTGAATTAATTTATCGTGTTAGCACATCGTTCCTCGGAGCATGGAACTCGAGCAAGGTTTGGCTCGGACTTCGGAAATTTGAGGTACGTGCGACGTACGAGCATTACCTTATATAAGAGCATTTGTGAAATGCATAATGTGTTTTAATTGCATTAGATGGTTGTGGGTATATATATATATATATATGTGTGTCGATATGACTATGGAACGACCTAGTCTTGATATCGCTGCCACAAGTGTGCGTAGTACTAGAGTAGTATGACCGTATAAGAGGTATGAGTACTGGGTTTATATGACTATTGTGAGACATGTGAGATGTCTAAGTATAAATGAGAATTTGTAAAATAAAGAGTAGGGCATTTGAGATGCCTGAGAATGATCGTGGGATCATGTATTCATTGCAAGACATGCGAGATGTCTAAGTGAAATGGAAAATTGGTAAAATAAATGCTAGGCATTTGAGCTATCTGTGATTGGTAGCAAAGTTGAAAATCAGTATTAGATATCGAGATATCTATATTTGTATGTATAATGAATTTGGAATCATTAATTATCGATACTTGAGAATCAGGCATGCTATGAGTTAAATCAATGTGTTGATTTACTGATTTATGAGATTTGATGAGTTTGATGATTGTGAGAACAGGGACAGTACACGGAATCCCGGATGAGGATGTTGCCATCCAGGGAGTATCATTTAAAATTCATTAATATTTACTTGTGTTGTAAATTATGAATTTCATTATTGTGATTATGAGATTTTGTGTATTGGTATGCTCACCCCGTTGGGGGCTGTCTCTGTTGGGGCAGGTGAACAGGTGCATCGATGGCTGTGGAGCTGAGCTCGAGCTGTTGATTGGATGTACTCCCAGGATCGAGGTACCAGGGCTTGATGGAGCACGGTATCGTATAGAGTACATATATACACCTGAGGATTATATACATATTCATGATGCTCGCATGTGAGCACGATTATACTTGTATATGGGTTGTATATAAAGGCATGAGCCTTTCTCTCTTTCATTCTATGTTGCATGCAATTAAGGGTAGAATTGCTAATGATATGAGAGTCGATGGTGTATTATGTGGGGGTTGAAACCCACTTTTGTCGTCTTGTGTGTGGTGTCTTCCCTGGCTGGGAATTTACTTGGTATTGCTGCATTCTGATGAGTATTATGTTTTCCCTGGCCGGGAATAATGTTATGTGTTGTGCTTTATTTCGGGATAGCTCAATTTACGGGGAGACTCTGCCCAAATTTTTATAAAAGTCCAGAATGTAAAAAGTGGCAAAATGGGGTTGGTAATGGGCAACTCTATGAGTCTATATGTTAGTAGAGATGATCTTATAACGTTGAATATTAAAGGAATTTTGGAAGCATCATCGTAATATCCCGTTGAAATTGAAGGGAAATTTTATAGAAGCATCACTAAACATGCAATGTTATATGGGACGGAATGCTGGCATCCAAGAGAAACCACATCTAAAAGATGAGTGTCACATAGATTTAAATGATTCATTGGATGTGTGGTAAGACCAGAAGATATAAAATAAGGAACGAAGATGTTCGAGTTGGAGTAGGTGCAGCTTGTATAGAAGGGAAGATGGAAAAAAAGTCGCTTATGTTGGTTTGGTCACGTATGACGTATGTCCATCAATGCACATGTACATCAAGTGGAGTCCATTGATTTCGACCATTTCACGAGAGGGAGAGGCCGATCGAAAAAGACATGACTCGAAGTTATATGAAAAGATTTGGAGTTCAATGGGATTAAAAATGATATTCTGATCGATAGAAACGCTTGGTGAAGACTGACGCACGTGTCCAACCCTATTTGATTATCTCTATTGTGCATGTAGCATACTCCAATTCATTGGGAATAAATACTTAATTATTGTTGATGTTATTGGTTCGAGATTTTATATATTGTATCGCCAAGAATATATATATATATATATATATATATATATATTTATTAATTTTGAGTTTTTTGATGTATTACCCTTTAATACATTTTTTTATATATATAAATAATGAATAAGTGAAAAAATAACTTGCGTCTTATGAATACGTTAACAATTAATGCATATGTTAGTAGTTATGAAACATATATCGGATGTCCATTTATCTTCCACATTCCACACTCATATAACTCATAATCTTAATCATATAAATGGAGGCTTATGAAACATATATCGGATGTCCATTTACCTTCCACATTCCACACTCATATAACTCATAATCTTAATCATATAAATGGAGGCTTAAGGTGAAATAAAAGATATATGAAAAACTCTCTAAATTTCTCTATCTAAATTCTCTATATATAATATAAAATTATTAGTTATAATATTTCATAATACGTTATAAGCACGAATCTAGCCAAGTTTGGGTAAGCACGAATATCTCTCCAAAAGACGGTTATTCTTCCAAAAGCTCGTTATGAGTGGATGCACTTATGCTTACAAGATTTTAAAACTATAAGTGAGTATAAGTCAGCAATTTTCCAAATCAGTTCAAAGTTGAAATTATGTGGGGAAAAGGTAATTGATGAGGATTTATTGGAAACATTATCAACTTTTCGCGCATCCAACGTGCTCATGCAGCAAGAATATCGTGAAAAGGTTTCAAAAATATTCAGAATTGATTTATTGTCTTCTCGTTGCTGAACAAAATAATGAGCTTTTGTTGAAAAACCACGAGGCTCGTCCAACTGGTGCTGCTCCATTTCCTGAAGCAAATGCGACAGCTATGCGATATAACAATGATCAAAACCAAGGCCGAGGTCGTGTCCGTGGTCCTAACTGTTACAATAATAATCGTGGTGGTCATATCAAAAGTATTACGCACCACCGGAAGTGAGAAAGTAACCATCGTTTCAATAATAATCATGATGGTCAAATAAAAAACATTACACACCACCAGAAGTAGGAGCGTAATGATGATAAAGATGGAAACCAAAATAAAAGGGATGAGAATAAGTGCTATCATTGCGGCATGAAAGGCCACTGGACTTGTACTTGTCGTACGCCAAGACATCTTGCCGATCTCTATCAAGAATCATTGAAGAATAAAGAGACAAATATAGAGACAAATTTCATTGACAAAGATGTTAATCTTAACCATGATTATGTTGACAATGACTTTAATGATTTTACTTCTTTTGATGTTGCTGATTTCTTTGTCAATCACCCTAAAGATGATACTAGTCATGGAGATGCCTAAGAATATGTTTTCTTTTTACTACTACTATGATATAATGAATTCTCATTTGATGTTTGCAAATAAATATTTATCATAAATGTTAATTATCAATATTTATTTTATTATGTAAATATTTTATTTATGATAAAAGGAAAACTCATTTTGAAATATTTATTTTTTGAAGAAAATGGACGTTTTAATGATTATTGACGAAGAATTATGTTTGGCAGACAGTGCAACAACACAACGGATAAGAAGTATTTTTTTATCTAATAATGAAAGAAACTCATGTTAGTGCCATATCTGGTAATGTAAAATTAATGGAAGGCTCCGGAAATGCAACTATAATTTTGCCTGAAGGAACAAAATTTTGTATTGATAATGCTTTAAATCTCAAAGAAACTTATTGAGTTTTAAAATATTTGCAAAAATTGATATCACATTGAGACTAAAAATGAAGATAATAACGAATACTTGTATTTACAAGTATTAGTTTCGGAAAGAATGTTGTGTTGAAAAAAGCTACATTCTTATTTATTTGGATTATACTATACATATATAACTACAATTGAAATATATGCAATGGTAAACCAGAAGTTTACTGATCATAATGATTTTATGATTTGGCATGATCGGTTGGGTCATCCCGTTCTATAATGACGAGAAGAATATTAGAGAATTCATGTTGCCACTCTTTAAAAAGCCAGAATATTTTCAATCCAATGAATTCTCATGTGCAGCTTGTTCTCAAGGCAAGTTAATTATAAGCCGTCACCATTAAAAATTAAAACTGAATGTCCTGTACTTTTAGAACGCATACATGGGGAATTTGTGGGCCTATTCACCCACCTTGTGGACCATTTCAATATTTTATGATTTTAAATGATGCTTCAACGAGATGGTCACATGTATGCCTATTATCAACTCGCAACTTGGCATTTGTAAAATTACTTACGGAGTTAATTCTGTTACGAGCACATTTACCAGATTATCCTATCAAGAAAATTTGTCTTGATAATGCTGGTGAATTTACATCACATTCTTTTAATGATTATTTAGGTCTGTTGGAATAATTGTTGAACATCACGTCCTTTATGTTCATACACAAAACAGTCTTGCAGAATCGTTTCACGACCATTGCTCATGAGATCTAAACTCTCAATATCTGCGTGGGAACGTGCTATTTTGTATGCATCAACATTAATTCGCATAATGCCAATGAATTATCATGAACATTAAAAACTGCGGAAGAGTTTCCAGACATGACAAATAATAAACTCTCAGAAGAAATTCAGGTACCTGAATATTTTAATAACAATGAGATCTCAATAAATTATGTCATGATTGGAAAATTATGGAACCGATATACAACAAATGTTGATGATAAATTTGCCTATACTACAACAATTACTATTATGAATGAGAACGATCATGGACCAAAGTATGTGGATGAATGCAGACTTAGAAATGATTTGCAAAAATGTAAATATGCAATTCAAACAGAGTTGGATTCAATGGCTAAACGTAAATTTTTCGGACCAATAATACGCACACATGAAGATGTGCAACCAGTTGGTTATAAATATGGGTCTTTGTGTGAAAACGAAACGAGAAAAATGAAATTGTGCGGTATAAGACACGACTTATTGCACAAGGTTTTTCCCAAATACCTGGTATTGATTATGAGGAGACATATCTCATGTGGTGGATGCAACAACTTTTGGTTATTTGCTTTCTGACAACAAATGGACGACTTGAAATGCATCTTATGGATGTTATTACTGTCTGTTTGTATGGCTCACTTGAAAATGACATTTATATGAAAATCTCTGAAGGTTTAAAATTACCTAAATGACATGACCCTGGTTCTAGAAAACTTTACTCGTTCAAATTGTATAAATCTTTATATGGCTTGAAACAAGCTGGACGCATGTGGTATAATTGCCTTGGTGAATACTTGATGAAACAAGGCTATATGAATGATCCTATTTGTACATGCGTTTTTATTAAGAGGTCTTGAACTGAGTTTGCAATCATTGCAATATACGTTGATGATGTAAATATTATTGCGACTCCTGACGAGCTCAAGAAAGCTATGGATTATTTGAAGCAAGAATTTGAAATTAAAGATCTTGGAAAGACAATATTTTGCCTCGGCTTGCAAATTGAGCACTTCAAAAATGACATATTTTTACAACGGTCTGGTTATATAGCTAAAATGACGATTCTATATGGATAAAGCTTCACTGAGCACATCTATGGTTGTAAGATCACTTGATGTGCACAAATATCATTTTCGACCTTATGAAAATAATGAAGAAGCCTAGAAGTATCATATCTCAGTGCTATTGGAGCATTAATGTATCTTGCTAGTCGTGCACGCCATGATATATCATTTGCTATGAATATGCTAGCAAGATAGTTATTCACCTACACGAAGACATTGAAATGTTGTTAAACATATATTTCGCTATCTACAAGGAACAATGGATATGATCCTTTATTATCTTAAGACACTCAAATATCATCTCATAGGTTATGCGGATGCTGGATATTTATCTGATCCTCATAATGCTTGGTCACAAACGGGTTATGTGTTCACATGTGATGATACAACTATTTCATTGGCGTTCTATGAACCAAACAATTATTGCCACTTCTTCTAATCAAGCTAAATTATTGGTGATCCATGAAGCAAGTAGGGAATGTGCTTGGTTAAGATCTGTAATCCATCATATTCGAGGAATATGTGGTTTGCATTTGGACAAAAACGTTGTTCGAAGATAATGCTGCATGCATCGCTCAATTGAAGGAATGATACATCAAAGGCGATAGAACGAAACACATTTCCCCAAAAAAAATTTGACCTTCAAAAGAATGGTGAGATCAATGTTCAACAAATTTGTTCAAATGACAATGTTGCAGATTTTTTCACAAAGTCTCTGTCGACTTCAATACTTGAAAGGTTGGTTCACAAGATTGGAATGCGACGACTAAAAGATGTCAAATGATGACTCAAGAAGTGGAATTATTTTAAAATGTATTATTTTTTCCTTAACCATGCTTTTTCCCTAATGGGTTTTTCCTGGTAAGATTTTTATCGAGACAGCACATAAACATCCAAGTTGAAGTGTTATGAATATGTTTAATAACAATTAATGAATGTGTTAATACATTGTGAAACGTAAGTCTACTTTAAATTGTAATGCCTCGATTTGGTTTACACACGTGTGATATGATTATGGTTTAATTATATCCATTGGCGGTATAATAATGGGGGTTCGGGTGGAACCAAGAATGAATGAATACATGTATGGAATGATATATGGTAAAGAATGAAACATGGTGGTGTATCATAATTTGAATAGGAACATATCAAGCAACATGAACTAGTAGGCCTTTGATTAAGCATGTGAATTTCATTGAAATTGGAGTTGCATTTGAATTTGGATTTCATTGTCATGTACATGTTCCTTAACATGTCATTACCTCCAAATGACATGATAGCAAGTGATTTAGGGAACTAATGATCTATATCAAGTGACTTAAGGGTGAACTCACATACTACACCACTTTTCACCTAAAATTCTCTACAAAGCTCCTCTCCAACCCTTGAAGATTTTCTTAGTTGAAGCTTGGTTTTTCACTTGTGACTTGAGCTAGGAAGTTGTATGAAGTGAAATTGTACAATCTTGGTAAGGAATTTATGCTTTTAGATTGATTTGTGTAGTGGTGTATGAAGTATGTGAAATCAAATCCAAACTATGCAAGCTTAGGATCATAACATGTTTATATGCCAAGAATTGGATTCTAAGATGGTGGAAACATGTTGTTAGGGTATTAGAGAATGCATGAAACTTGTTCACATGTTGAATTTCGAGTTGTAGGAGAAGAGCTAGGAAGATAAGCTCAAAATCGCCATGTTCTGAACTTTCTGGACATCGGCGATCTATCGCGAGCTTTGTGGCGATCGATCGCCGCGACCAGAGTAAAAATAAGGCGGTTCAATCATGTGGCGATCGATCGGTGAAAATGTGGCGATCGATCGCGAGCAACAGAACATTTTGGCGATCGATCGCGAGGGAGTGGCGATCGATCGCGAGGGGGCAGAACAGTATGGCGATCGATCGGTGAAAATGGCGATCGATCGCCAGTGCCAGAATGTTGAAAAATGTTATATTTTTGTAGAATTTGATTTTAATGCCTATGATAACATGATATATTGTTGGCATTGTTGTAGCATCATCTCAGGGGACGGGACAACGAGGCGCTTAGCCAGTGACGCCTAATTTAATTCGTTTGTGTCGCAGTACAGGTACGTGTTGACGTACGGAGTATAGATAGTATGTGATGATGATGTTATGATTTTGATATCATATGATTTATGTTAGCTTGTGTCATATGATTGGTAGTATCATATGCATGTACATACATGGATTTCATATGATTGGGATGATTGCCTTGATAGATATGTGTATATGCTTTGGTAAGATCATTGCCTTGATAGATATGCCCAGTTTGGTATATGCTTTGGCTGGGATCGTTGCCACGATCGATATACTACATATGCTTTGGCTTGAGAGATATACGCCTGGTTTGGGTATATGCTCTGGCTATTATCACATATGAGTACGGTACTATGATATGTGCTGCTAATATGAAGATGTGATGTGGTTCCACTGACATATTGAGCTGAATAGGCATATCATATGTGACTCGTGATAATAGGGTGATTGTTGAGACATGTCATGACATAGTGCATTTGTTGATGCATGATACAGAGCATTCACTATTGATGATTTTATTGTGCTTTATCATTAATGTATTTGTTTTGATCTTGCACTGAGATAGTTGTTATCTATACTCATGTTGTGTGAATGTTTCTGTAGGGACTCAGAGACGTGGGGAGACGGGATGTGAGTCATTTTCCGCTGCGAGCTGAACCACTGCCTAGGAGTTATCATTGTAGTAGGTTGTTGTTTGTACATATGATGTGTAGTTGGTAGGTTTTTAGAAACCCTGTAACAACTTAACTAATAAGATACTCTTAATCAGTGTATGTTATTATTTAATTCAGACTCACATATGTATGTTGATCGAATACATAATGGATTAAGTAACGAGGACCCCACATAAATACTCAAAGTTGTTATGAAATATATATTAGATGTATATCTTCCTTCCACTTTTCACTATTATTAATTATAATATTTCATAACACTGCGGAATTATTGATTTCTTTAATCAAAACCCAATCAAAATTCCAACGCTAGTCTAAACCTCTGGACTCGGGTCTTCACGATCACCACCACCCAAAGTCTACTAGCCGCTGCCACTGTTCCGCCGTTCCGCTGCCGATACGATATTGGGAATTGCTTCTGCCAGCTTTATTCTCTTCCGCTTATTTTTACTGGTGAGGCCAAGGAAAAGAAAAAGGAAGAGTCATAAGCTATGGATCATGCACTAATTGCGTATAACGAAGGTCCAACAGACGACGTTGTGGTAAACAAATTCGATAGCTTCAAACCTGTGCCTTGGATAAGCTGGGATAAGTGGCGGTTCGTCAGAGAATCCCTTTTCTCCTCTTCTCCAGAATTAGTTGCCTCTGCCCTTCAAAGAGTAAGTACTTTATGCTAATTAATTAAGCATTTATTTTATGCCTATGCGATATAATATATAACGTTTGCTTTTTTTTTTTGTGTGGGTTTTTTTAGATATGGACGTGGCGGAGCAGAGGATGCATTCCTGTGGCGGTTGCAGTTACAGCTTCAATTATTGAGACTCAGCAGAAAGATCCTTTCTTTAGGTAATCTTTATTTTTTTTATACATTATAAAAGAAGCATGTGTCGAGTTGGATATGATTAATCTGTGATTGTGTATATGACTTTTTGTCTAGTTTTGTGAAATTTGGAAAACAATAGGCTTCTTGATGCTTGTTAATTTTTCCTGGACCCATTGAAACTGATCCCCCTTTTTGACCTTCAATTGTTAGGAGGAACTGTTATGTTATGCCTTCTTTGTAAGTGAAAAGTCAGCAAGAAAATATACTAGCGTGGAAGGCATTTTGGTTCATTTATTTGTATATAGTAAAGATTTTGATTCTGAAATTCAACAAAGATTATTTTTTTGAATTAATCTGTTAATGCCTTGTAGAATTTCAGCAAGAGAATATTTCCTTAATATTTAGAAAAATATATGTCCTTTTCTTTAACCTGTCACTTATCTCAGCTGAAGTTACACAGACCTCGATTAGTATAACATGCATTCTACACGATTACCCTTTTGGAAGGTTGCTGAAGGAATCTTAATCTGATAGTGTACATTATACATTACCTTCTACTTTCTGTCATTACTTTTTATTGCTGTGTTTAATCACAGACATGATTCGAGTGAAAGTGCTCGGCAGTCCGAGGAAGCGTTGTCCATGCAATATTGCATGGCAATTTTGAGGTAGCTATTCTTTTTTCTGTCTTCAACAAATTTCTCTCTAAGTTTGAGAGTGTTTTTAATGTTATTTCCTTTGTTGTTTTTTCGGTTTTCTAAAGGCTTGTCAATGGCATAATTGAGAAAACACGGAAAAAGAATGAAATTTCAATTGGTGAGGCAGCAAATGCCATTGGCATTCCACGAATGTTGATCGATATTCGTCATGGTGAGTTATCACTGTATTTTTTTGGTTGAGTTTTAATTATCGTCTTCTCATAAATCCTCTTAATAGTGTTTCCATATGTTACTTATTTGTGCTTATCTGTTATCTGTATTTGATGTTGGGATACTTGTAGAGGGTTCTCATCGTGATCTCCCTTCTCTTCGACTTGTTCGTCATGCCTCAGAAAAGGTCAGTTTTGATTCTAACAAATGACTAATTGCTGGTCATTGAATATCATGTTTTAAGTTCCTCTTTATTTCTCTTTTTTTTGGTTGTGATTTTTTTTTCCTTGAAAACCTTGGCTATGTTTGGATCTGTTTTCGTGTTTTCTGGAAAATATTTTTAAGAAAATAATTCATGAAATTTTTTTGGAGAACGTGATATATTCTTTGTTTTGTTTTCTTGAAGAGATATTATTAAGTAGATATGATGCTATATAAGAATATGTCAAGTTAGTGTTGTCATATCTCTTTTACTAATGAGTTGGGTTTTGTAAAATTTTAAATAAAACTTTATGTAGTAATGTCATATAATTGTTTGGAGGGTGATGTGTAGAGTGGAAAATATATTTTTGGGGGAAGAAAGGAGTGTCATATTTTGTTGATAAAAGGTAGCTACGCTAGCTTTCAAAATGAACATGGGCGTTCTCTATGTTGTAAATGTCCATTCTAACCTATATTACATTTATGACTCTCCAGCTCCCTGCTTTTCATATAACACACCTTATTCTTTTTTTTCTCAAAAACCTTGATCTGTTCGCTATGTAGGCCAGTGGTCATGTTAGCTTGGAATGGTTACAAAATTAACTTTTGGGGAAACACTTTTTAATCTTGCCATTTATCTAATCCCTGAAAAACAATTGTACATCTCTGTTCATTTCTGTTGAAGTTTCCATGCCATCTTATAATGCGCTGTTTGAGTTTTCTGGTGTCGATGTATCTTTCAAAAGGCTATTGCAGTATGTATTGAGATAGTTATGCTTTCGGGTCTCTGATTTGACATGCAGGCAATAGATTGGTTGATATCATATTATTGGGAAGCTCAAGAAAAGGTCATTTCTAATCAAAACACTCAAAAGGAAAATCTCGAGAAAAAAATTAAGCACCGACTACAGAAAGTTGCTCTCTGTCAAAAAGCAAAAATAACTATGAAAGCTACTAGTTCAAGTCCCGAGGGGAAACGTGAGTTTGAATATTTTTTCTTTATTTAGTTGAGTCCTGATGCATTTGCGTCATAATTGCTTCTTTTATGACTAGAGCATACTTAGTTATTATTTTTATCAGCCTGTGTAGGTAAAATATATTTCTCCATATGAACATCAAATTATGCAGCCTCTCAAGATTCACCTGTCTTGTGTATATGGATTTTAGGAATTTCTAAGAGTCTAGATAGCTTACAATTTTGGTTTGAACTCGATACGAAGTAGTATAACAAGACATGAGATTAATTTATTGCCTAACATAGCCTAGAGATGTGAAATTGATGGTTTTAAAAAGTAATTTTTTTCCTAATTGATGGATGAACGTCACATTTAACGCAAAGTGACGAATCAGTGGCATGTCTTCCATAGCTAATAGTCACTGAGTTATGTTTGGATGAGTGAAGTGGCATTTTCTGGATAATTTTTTTAATTATTCTTACACCTCTTTGTGTTGAACATTTGTGTTGAAAATTCACACGATAGACTGTGATAGACATACACATAATACAATAAGTCTATTGCTGGTGAAAAGCACCCGGTGTAGTGTAGGCTGCTGGATTACCTAATATATATGGGTTTTCCATGAAATTCATATGGCACACATGTTTATAGTGAATAATATAGTGGTTATGCTACATTAGGTGTGTTTTACATGGTGAACCGTTTATCACAAAATAAATTTCTCTTGCTTGCTGCTGGGAAGCAATCATATTCTAACTCTGCCTGAGACCTGAGCGTAGGGGTGCTTACCGAATCGACCCAGTCCGGTCCGATCCGGAACCGGCCGGGTCAGGATCCGGCAATGACGGAATGGTCCGATCCGGTTCTGGGTCGATCCGGAACCGGCCGGGTGATGCTTTCTTTTATTTTATTTTTCCTTTAAAAATTACCGGTTCCGGATTGGAACCAGAACCGGACTGGTAGAACCTGAACCGGTGGCTCTACCGGTCCAGTTCCGGGTCGGGTCCGGAGTGACCTGACCCGGCAGCTCTACCTGAGTGTAGGATTTTTGTTTTGAATTTATGAAAAGCCATTTGGATGTATGAAAAACCAAGTTTAACTTATAATATATATGAAACTTACTTTCTCTATGCTGAGTTTATCGGGATTTTGCTCTACAGATGCGTTTTGTTGCAGCTTTACATTTTCTTACATTTGCAAGGGTCCTAATCTCTGTGTAGGAAATGCCTAACGTTTCAGGTTGTAAGAACCAGCTTACCAAATTATTGAAGAAAGTTATCCTTTTATATTCTTCATTTTCTCCCCAAGTGGCACATGCTCTGCTGGAATTCTTGCTTAGTGCATTAGATTCTTCCAATTTAACAGAGCACTTGGAAGATTCACAAATTGAACAGAGTGCTGAAAATAAGCAAACTGCATGTGATGACTGGAAATCTATTGTCTTGAAATTATCTAGAAGAGAACCAGAATTTCTGGTAACGCTCATTGACACCGTTCTTGAAAAGATGGAAGCTCAAGAAGCGATGAGCTATGAATCAGGTAACTAACCAGTTGCTTTTCACCTTATTCTCGCATTTCCTTGGGGCATGTGATGTTGGAATTTCATCTATGGTTTATGTTCCACTAAGAGTTCTATTATGCACGTAATCTTTCTGGCCGCTTTTTTGTACAATTACTTTGAAGCATCCATCTTTTATTTTCATTCATGGTTTAATGATCTTGTCAATCTTCATCAGGGGAACATCGGTCTGTAAAGATTTCACTCAAATCTCACGAATTTGAGTTACTTTTGTGTTTGTTTGAGTGGCTTGTTCCACATTTGAAGATGTTAACTACTGGTAGTCACAAAGTATCTTCAGAACGCCAAGGTTTTATGGCTGACAAATGCAAGGCATCTTTAACTGGACTTCTCCGCAGATGCCTTTTGTTATCCTCTCCTGAAAACAAGCGACTAATTGGATCCGCCTTAGTTATTGCACATCTTATTGGCGACCTCTCTATAATCCATAAACTCAAGAAATTTTCTTCACTGGTACTATCAGATTTGGTACCAAACTCTAATTCCAATGGTGATGTCACCCCTCTTTCTCAACAAGAAGATTCTCTCCTTTGCGCTGAAGAGAAATTTGAGTTGATCAAACTGTATAGAATCAAAGGCAAGGCTATAAAACCGAAAGTATCCGACTCGAGACCGAAGAGCAAATGGAATGTTGTCAAATCATGGAACTCCTGCCCCATTGGTATGCTTCCTTGTACAAGAGGTTTTTCGGGCCGTCTTCCATTCCTTGACTGCACCAATGAAAGCTCAGAAGTAGTAAACTTATCAGACAACAAAAAGTTTAGCAAACTGAAGCAATGCAACAAAAGAAAAGTCGAGAATGCCATCCAAGAATTGGATAACAGTTCTATTAAGAAAATGAAGGAGATTAAGTCAGATTGTGAAACATACGATAGGGGCGATATTAGTTTAGAAGGTGTTAAAGGGCATCTGATGATTGATGGAGTTCGGAAGAAAGTTGGAGAGGAGGAGTTTCTTGCTATTGCATCTGCAATAAGGTTATTAGTTTGATTATGGTATTCATCTAATGTTTCCCTTCATAGAGGACCTATCAGTTTTGGAGTTAGCCTATAGGGATTAGGGAAGGTATTCTGATATATTATCTTTCGCAGAATTTTGTTCTTGTTTCGTAGTAAAATTAGCACCTCAACTAAGAATTTATGTAAATAAAGGGGTAAAAGTTAAAATATTTAAAAGACCACCACAATAAACTATATAAAATGATGTAAGATGTGATTGCAAATACTTTTGCCTTCATGTTTTAATGGATGCCATATATGTCTAATGAAAATTCTGTTGCTCCGAGCTCACGGCCTTGTCTGGATGGATAAGAGGTTGTGCTCACTTTAGGCAGAATCGAGTTCGAGTCGCGTTTGGCACATAAAAATTAATTTAGCACCTCCACAACTCAAAAAAGAAATTCGAAGCAACTTTCACATCGTATCTTATATATAAGAAATTTGAAGGTGTCCTGACATAGAGAAAGTGAGATTGGTCATATAAAAATTGTAAATTTGCACATCTGGTCCAGGGTGGTTAAGAACACGGATTCTCCACTCTTCAAGAGGTTACTACAAATCAAAGATGATGAGGTGATTCAAAGGAGTAGTTGCCCAAATGCAGCGATTTACACAATCGATTCTTGGTTTGGCAATAACATCAAAGGAGCTTCCAAAGCTTATAATTACTTCCGCCCCTCGAAGCCGAAAGTACCCTGGTCCAATTTTATTTGGAGACCTTTTGTGGATGGGTGCCCTCAATCGGTTGGCAACTTCGGATAGATTACCATTTGTTGTTATAAATCTTGTGCCCTTTTTAATTCATAGGTTGAGAATCAGGATCATCTTTACTTCACATGTGCCTATAGTGCAGCTATCTGGTGCAAAGTGAGGGCGTGGCTGCACATGGCTTAACCATGACCACGTTGAGAAGTGCATTGAAGAGGTTTAAGAAAGACTACCGTGGGACATCACGCCTCATGAAAGTTCATGGGATTGCATTAGCCGCAACAATATATCACATTTCGATTCAAAGAAATGGGAAGAAGTTCGATGACAAGCTTGAAGGCGTTGATGTAGTTTTTGATCGAATTAAATTGCTAGTTTTTCGACTCATGCACAAGTTATTTCCTAGAGATCTCTACCTTATGGATAATTTGTAATGGTATGATTGGTTCTCACCTTTTGTATGCGGTTTTCTTCCCGAACAGTGTACAATTTTGATCAATGGAATTTCTTTTACCGATCAAAAAAAAATTTGTAATGCTTGTACAAATTTATAAGCATGCTGTGCGGCTGGAATCTCCAGTCTCAGTACCGGAAATTTTAGGTGTGGTGTTCTAATTAAAATGTTTGATGTCAATATTTTAACTCAAAATGCCACCATAACCTTTCAAACGATTAGTTGGAAAATTTTCCAATAATTGTTTGAAATATATATTTAAAATAATATTCACCAATTTATCAATCCTTTCTTGACCTAAAAATTTATGACCACGATGTTCTACTATTTTTTTGGGCCATTCAAATTGTACATTGCCTTGTATGCTTTTTTATTTGTATATTTATTATTTATTATATATCTCAACATTAAATTTTTTTAGAATAATTTTTTTACATTAAATATTTAAAATGTTTTTAATTTAGTCCCCTAAAAGAAAAAAATAGTGGTTTCGGCCGTGGCCATGTTTCATGTCCTCTATGGATGTTTACCTAAACTAAGGCCATATTAACGTGTATGAACTTGATAATATATGCACACGGGAGCATTTCAGAAAATTTCCTTATTATTCTGAAAATTCCCCAATGATAAAAGAGGGTAAATTGCAAAATTAGTCCGTTGGATATGATCAATAGTAGTCTTAAACATTTAGAACTAATCAAAACTGGTCCCATACGATATGATTTTAATCAATAATAGTCCTATACATTTAGAACTAATCAAAATTGGTCAAATAGAAATTGTGTTTTTATCAAAGTGGTCCCGTAATTTAAAAGGGCTTTGATATTATTTTTGATTGAATCTATACCATATGAGACCAATTTTGATTAATCGTAAACGTTTATACTATTATTGATTAAAATAATATCTCATGCGATTATTTTTGATTAATCATAAACTTTTGGACAACTATTGATTAAAATCATATCCTATAGAACTAATTTTGAAATTTTTCTGTTAAAAGATGAGTAAATTTTTAAAAAAATTGTCAAATAGAATATTGATTTTTTCAATACTAGTCCTAAACTTTTATGACTATTCAAATATAATTCTACAAAAAATATTTTTTATCAAAAAAATCTCACAGAAATGTTTTTAACAAATTTAGTCCCACATAAATTATTTTTAACAAAAATGGTCTCATAATTGACTAGGAATGAGGCTTTGAGACAACTTTTGATTAAAACAGGAGTTTGTGACTATTTTGATTAAAAGCAATTTTGATGGGATTATATTTGTTTGTATCTAAAAGTTTGGGACTAGTATTGAAACGACACAGATTCTATATGACCATTTTTTAAATCTATCCACAAAAGTTTTTTTTGGAGTGGGGGTGCTAAATTAACACCAAGCGCGACTCAAACTCGAGTCTGTTCAAAGTGAGCATGAGCTCTTATTCATCTCGATTAAGCGGAGGAGCTCATCGATAAAAGATTTATATACTATAGTCAATCATATCTCAATATCATGCCATCCTAATTCCTACCATACAACATGTAAGACATGCTTCAACTTCAATACAACCACTTGTTAATATCGTGCCATCTAATTCAATACATGATACAACACGTGAGACATGCCAAGCATTTCAACTTCAATATATTTTCCACTTTCTAGGATTTTTATCTTATCCTCGATTATCAACTTAGCCGTTTACATGATATGTTCATCGTCTTTCAAACATGAACATATAATATTTCTAGGGGTGTTCATTCGGTTCGGTTCGAACCAAACCGAACCGAAATTTTGGTTTTGAAATTTCAAAACCGAAAACCGAACCGATCGGTTCGATTTCGGTTTTAACCGAACTTCTTCGGTTCGGTTCGGTCGAACCATGATTTTTTTCTTCCTGTTTTTTTTTATTTTATTTTTTGGAATTTCTTTTGAATTTTTCAATTTTTTTTTTGAAATTGTATGATTAATTGATAAAAAATCAACATAAATACAAACACTATCGTTGATTTATTTTTTTGCATTAGTGGTGGTTTTACTCAGCCTTAAATTACAAAGGGGTGATTAACCTGTAAAGTCGTTGGTTTATGTTGGTATTTGATGGTTTTATTTATGCTAAACATAGCACTTGCTTTATTCTGGTTCTTCAAATTAATTAGGTGGAAACAATAGTTGGGTTTTTAAGGTATATAAATATATAATCAAATATTGCTTTAAAAAAATAATAATAAATAATATTTTATTAATTATTAAATTACATAAATGAACTTAGTTTGAGTAATTTAATTAAAATAAAATTAGAAATAAGTACAAAACCTATTCGAGGGTAGTTTTGTCATTTTACGAATAAAATTAATCTATATCACATAATTCTCAAGTACATCAAACACAATATTACTTATCATATTTTATTAATCATATGAATCAAACACAATATAACTTATCAATTAGTTTACATATCAACTCATTATCCACTGTTTTAATCTATACATCACATATCCTATCCTCGAACCAAACACACCCTAAATAAAAAAATGTGAGCCTCAATTCAATCATCATTTATGATCTCCTCGATAAGCTCAAAAAACTAAAGCAATTAAATTGAATGATTGGTACTGAATTAGTAGGAAAAATCATCAGTGAACATGAATATATAATCATGTCCTTGAAAATCAAAGCTAAACATCATATACAAATTTGAAAGAAAAAATATAGCTAAAGGATTCTGAAAGTACACTATGCAGATTTAAGATTAAAAACTAAAAATTTTGAAAATTGAACAACGAACTAAAGATTGCATTAAATCTGCTAAAGAGAATTTGAGTATTGCTGTTTTGTGATTGATTGTTCGAGGGTCCTCTTCCATAACCTTGTCGGTACTTTTAATTCATCTCCCTACGATTACTCTTTCAACCACCTTCATGCATTATCTTCAACGTTGGTTAGTGGGTGAAAGTAGTGGTCTTGACTTAGTTAATCGTTTTCTTTATCCAATAACCGTCCCAGATCCTTAAAGTTTCTTTGATACAATCTTATATATGTCCTCTGATTCAACCCAAGTTAATTCATGTTTAACCAAAATACAATTTGTAATGAATGATAATGTGGTCAATTCTCAACCCCCTCAACCATTGCCACGTTTGAGTGGTTATATTTATTTTAACCAAGTTACAAATAGTTTTTTTTATTATTTTAACATAATTTTTTTATTTATTTTAACATAATTTTTTTATTTTATGCAATCATACATGATATTGATTATGATGATGATGGTGATAATAAATTAAAATAAAAAAAATATTCGACAATCTAGGGTTGGTGGTTAGTCTATTTGTTATCCAATTTTAGATGAGAGTTTTATAGTCGTACTAGTTATAAAAAAAATGAAAAAAATAGTTCACGCGAATTTAGATTTCCCCAGATTCCATGTCAGAAGTAATTTGTCGATCATAGCAAACCTTGGCATTTTATGGTCCAATCTGAATAAAAAACAGTAAGGCATGTGATAAGGTGGGGGACTAGGTGTTTGTATTTATTGGGACAAGGGCATGTGATAAGGGTATGTGATAAGGACATGTTAGGGTGTTTTTAAAGGCATTACTTTTTGGGCACCCTCAATCATTGGATTGACATCTAAATGTTGGGTGCGCCAATCCAATGATCACGCTGCCCTTCATGGCACTGTCTTTCAGGGCAGCATCAAATAAACCTTCAGGTGGGGACCAACGATATGATTTGGGCTCAATTTAGGTCGAAAAAAAAAATATGTACAGAGTTTGGTTTGAATTCGAGAATGTTGAATACGAATCAAACATGATCAAAACTATTTAGTTTAACTCAATAATATAATATGGATAAATTAAATGGTAATGTGATGAAAAAAAATTAAATATGTACGAATTTGGTTTGAATTCGAGAATTTTGAATACGAATCAAATATGATAAAAAATATTTAGTTTAACTCAATAATATAATATGGATAAATTAAATGGTAATGTTATGAAATCAAATAAAAATTGTGATGCACCGACGATGTTTGGTTTCTTTTATTAAGACAATTTCAGAAGAGCCAAAATCTTTTTCACGTGCTTCATTCTATTCAATGACATTTCGTTTTCATTTGAATGCATGATGAGCAGGAGCAATCAACCCTATTTTTCTAAAATCGTACAAAAATAAAATAATCAAATAATTGAATTAATCAAACAATATATATCTATATAAATATATATATAATCAAACTGAAATAATTGATATTTAAAAAAATGATTATAGATTTAAGGAGAAAGTCGAGCCAAATTATTGAAATAATTCAACCCCTCTCTAGGTCTCAGGTTCGAAACCTCCATGGTGCTATCAATTCCTGTAGGGCTAGTTCATATGGTGGCTTAAAGCCCCGGCTTTAATTGGACCCCCCGCTAATGGACGGTGGGATTGGTCCCCGTATTAATCGATCTTCGGGCCGGATACCAAGATATCAAAAAATAAAAAATAAACAAATAAATTTAAAGTCAAAAAATTTATATATATATATAAAAATTTAAAGTAGAAACCGGTTTCTACAATCTACAAGAAATCTACAAAAAACGGTTTCTACTTTTATTTTTTTTCCATTTTGGTCGAGGTTAAGCATAATCTTAAATTTATTATTTCAAGGTCACAAAAATTATTATTTTGGTTTAGCAAGGTATCCAGACTTGCACCTGACTAATCCTTGGATGATAACCCCGACTCCTCAGAACCGTCACAAGGTAAATCGATAGATATGTACGAATGACAGGTATCTGACGAAACACAAAAATTATTATTCGTTTCTACAGGGAACTACCCTAAATATTGGATGAGTGAGACTCAATCTATTAATAAATCTGGATTATTGATATATCGTATGGGCAGGAGGCAAATTATTTAATAATTCGGTAGATGTAAATTATTTAATTAAATAAATTAGAAAAGAGTAATGTGGCTCATGTCTATCTCTTGCACGACTCGCATCGTCGCCTTATCCATTAAATTATTATGATGTACGGGTCAAGTGGCCTCATCCCAGTTATAAATTCTCGCAGGATGGCCTTGTCCATTAAATTATTATGGTGTACGGACTTTTTTTTAAAATGGAAATCGTTTAAACTGTTTCTAGGAATTTTTGTTTTTACTAATTCGTTTCTTTTTCATGTTCGAATCTTCGTCTCCTATTTATATAATAGTGCGAAAAAAAGATTTCTTAAAAAGAAAATTTAAGAATTCATTTTTTTAGAAAAAAGCGATTCATTACAAAAAAAGTTTCCACGGTATAAATTCTTTTTAGGAAAACGAATTATAATAAATTAGTAAATCAACCCAATCCCACGGAAAAATTGTAAATAATTTTTTTATAATAGTCTGAAAAAAAAAGCCCTAGACATTTTAGACATGAATAAAATGAGAGTACTTCTAAGGCCAAAATCATAAATCAGCCAATAAAAGGAGATATGGTGTATCTAAAATTAAAAATTTATCATATACATGAAAATTTGAAATTTTATTTCTTATACTTATTATTGATGTATATATATAATAAAATATAATAAAAATTTATCATATCTAGATGTATCATATCCTAAAAAATTCAAAAACACTGTATATTGGTGTCTGTGCTGTTGGATCATTAATCCAACGTTGAGCTTATATATAAATAATTGTGCATTGTGGACTGTCTGTAAGGTTTAACCATAAAAAGTGATCTAAAAATGTCACATTATTTGGGCTTTAATATATCTGATAAGAGTGTGTGCATTTAATATGTAGAGACAAGTGAGTTTTTCTATTTATATGATGGGCTTAAATAGAAACCAAATATCTATATAAATGGGGGTTATTTAATTAACTAACCCAAAAAAAAAATATTTTTAACAAAATAACCCAATCTAAAAAACGTTAATAAAGTAACCCGAGACGCCAACCCAGTTGGCATCTTTAATGTGTCACGCCAACTGGGTTGGCGTGACCATAAAAAAATAATGGTCACGCCAACCCAGTTGGCGTGTACCTATAAAACAAAGGTCACGCCAACTGGATTGGCGTGACCTTTGTTTTTATACATTCCCGCGAACTGGGTTGTCGTGACTTTAATATATTAGTTCCGCCAATCCAGTTGGCGTCTCTGTTTGTGCTATAAATAAACCCATCCGCCTCTCATTTCTCCCACACATTCACTCGAGTCTCTTCTCTATTATTTTTGTTATATGATAAATTCTGAGTATGCTCTGTAGTTGCAGCTTTAGCTGATCTTCTACATCAGAAAAGATTTTATTAGCTACTAGTAATATTTAATTATCTATAGTTATCAAAATATGTATATTCAAGTTTTATTTTATTGGGGGGGTAATATTATACAAGATTCTGAGTTCGTCCGATATGATCGTGGTCCATCAAGAGGTACAACCAACTTAGTTGGCGTGACGCGTGATATTAATTGGTTACGCCAACCGAGTTGGCGTGACCAATTATTCACGCCAACTGGAAAGTCACGCCACCAGTTGGCGTGAAATAATGGTCACGCCAACTGGGTTGGCGTGACCATTATTTTACAATGGTCACGCCAACTGAGTTGGCGTGACCATTATTTTTTATGGTCACGCCAACTCAGTTGGCGTGACACGTTGAACACGCCAACTGAGTTGGCGGCTAAGGTTAGTTTTTAAATTTGTTAAATTTTGAGGTTATTTTGATCATTGTTTATTTATTTAAGGTTATTTAATTAAATAACCCATATAAAGGGTCATGGTCCATATGTCACACGATAATTCAATCATTATATACCGTATCCCATCGACAGTTAGAGAGCGAAAGAGAGAAACTAAATGACTCTCAAAGCTAATTGTGTTGATCTGGAAGGCCAATGACTCATATCTACAATCATATCAACAACTATGGATTAAGGTACGCTTCCGTTTACAAATCTTTTGATTCTTATTAATAATTCGACCCAAATGAAGGTTTATTATTTGACATATTCTTATTATCGGTATTTGATTACCACCAAGATATCATTTACAAGTTAATATTTTATCCAAAGATAAAATATTAATGGAGTGTTCGGTGTCTTCAGATGGGGTTTGCTTTTATTTGAATTTATTATTATTCTTTGGATACTTGTGTGAGCATGTTTATTTTGTTTAAGTTTTTGTTCAATTATGAATACTCTCATAATATAACCGTCAAATTCAATTATATTCTGTTAAATGACTTTAACTTCAAGTCCTACAAAGAAAATATTTTGATAGTTCTAGAATTAATGGATCTCAACCTTGCATTAAGGATTGATTCTCCTACACCTCTGACGGATAAGAGTACATCTGTTGAAAAGAGGGATATGGAAATGTGGGAGAATTCAAATTGTATGTATATGATGATCATGAAGAAATAAATACGTCGCATGCTCTCTCTAGCATCGACCCTGACAATATACACGTCGCATGGTCTCCCTAGCATCGACCCAATAACACATATACACGTCGCATGTTCTCTGTCACGCCCCGAAACCCGAGCGCGTGACACCGGCGTTGAATCCAAACATGATATTTAGATACAACAAGCCTCGTGTACAGATCTATGATAAAACTAGTCTATTTATTCCAAAATCAATAAATTGTCATTACAATTGCAAATACGAAATACAATTGTCTCGAATTTAATAAAAGTTGCGGAAACGTAAATAAATATAGTAAAAATACTTGAAGACTCCTAATGGATCACCATCCCCAGAATTGTTCTTCTCTTTCTTCCTCGATCTCTTCTCGTTCGACTTTGTCTGGGAGGGGAGGGGAGGGGAGGGGGTGAGTGTTTGGGAAAAACACCCAGCAAGCGGGGGCCAATCGATGTGACAATATAATACTTTTTCATAATTTTTCCAAAACATATATTATAATCGGAGCATAAACTGATATGAATACTGAAACATAAACTTAACAGAGTTGCTCTAATCAGAGCCAGAACAGAACATGTCATATCAGAAATATTTTTCGTATACGTAAAGCACATTAAATCCTCTAATTTCCTCCTGGTACTGATATCAGTTCTCTAGACTTAACCCTCCTAGAGATAAGGTCAGAACATCGGATCACCCACGAATAAAGGGTCTGGACTTCCAGAACAACGGTTAACCACCGTATCAGGTCAGAATGTCGGTTATAATCCCACCGCATCAGGGTCAGAAACAGAAACAGAAGTCGGAATTCCAACCAATTGGATTTCGATATTTAAAGTGCTTCAAAAATATAATTTTCATCAAAAGATCAGAATTTCATAGTTTCAACATAATTCACATAATCTATTGAGGTTTCAAAACATACTTATGTTTTTTCAAAAACGAAATGAATATATAACAAGAGCCCACTTACCGCGTTGAAGATTCGAAGCACGTTGAGACGAGATCCGGGTTGAGAAAATGGTGTGAATCTTCTAATCTCTTCCTTGAAGGTTTCGAAAATGTGTGTGTGATGTGTGTGTGATTTTCAATTTCTTGGTATGGAATAGGATAGCCTTCTTCTTCTCCTCTTTGGTATGATTTATAATGAATTAAAGTGGTGGGTGGTTAATTTAGGCTAATGAAAGAATTATGGGTTTAAATCCCATGACACTTGTTTTTCAATCCCCCAACTCAAGTCTCTCATTTTGGATGATAATAATTGTAATTAAAAGTTAATAATGTTAATTGGGTAATAAGTTTAGGTGATTCAATGTAGGAGGATTTCAATTTGGATCCCTAAACTTTGGCCATATAATTGAATAAGATAATTGAATGGTATTGTCATGATTTGATCATGCAATTAAATGGATACCAAGATTTGGGCAAGGCATTTGAATGAGTCAATTAAATGAGACAAAATGAATAAATGATTTTGGGTGTTTATTGTAGGAAAAATAGTTGATCAATACCAAAACTTTTGCCCTTTAATGACACAATTTGAGCAAGGTACTAAATGTCATTAATTGAGATTGAATGGTGGTTGAATGGATTTGAATGGTGGCATGATTGAGTAATACAATTGCATGACCTTGAATGACTAGTGTTATGACTTTAGCAAGTCAATGAAGGACTCTCATGATTTGGAAAGGAAATTGATTAGGCAAATTTCCGGGGTTTCACATCCCTCCCTCCTTATTGGAAGTTTCGTCCTCGAAACTTGAGTCGGCTCGATCTTGATGAGACATTTATATTTCTCTCGCATCTTTTCTTTCGGTTCCCAAGTGACCTCTTTATACATATGGTTTGACCTTTGGACTTGGCGTATGGAATGGTCTTTCATCTCAGTACTTGGTCCTTTGAGTCCACGTTCCAGATCGGAATTTCTTCATACTTCATAGGTTCACTCATGTTTCCTTCGACAAATAAAGGTTCTACATGGTTCGGATTGGCAATGAATATCTCCGCAGTCGTGGTACGAGGAAAATATTATGATTTTTTTTTTGAATAGGCTTCGAGCGAGCGCTATTTTGATTCTGTTGGGACCATCATTGTTGAAAGTAAATCACTTAGGGCAAAACGTTTGCTCCAAATTTCGTATTGAAGTCGAGGCTCAAACGTGTAGCATATCCTCTAGGGTTTCAGTTACCCTTTCGGTCTGACCATCGATTTGGAGGTAATATACGGTAGTAAAAGTCACAAGAGTACTTATCGGTTATTGAAAGCTATCTCAAAGTCGCGACACAAATTGTGGGTCTCTGTTAGAAATTGTTGAGACTGGCTTCCTACATTCGTTGGCTTCTGGTTTCGACCGAGTTCTTACCTAATCGAACCAACAACCATTTTTACAAGTATTGCTTCTATCGTGCTTTCTTCACACATCTAATCAAGTTATCTTAACTTTAAGAAAAACTAGTTTATTGCTTCTCCATCTCCTAAATTCCCTTCAACGTTTTCCAGTACCATAGGATCTTCCTCTTCCATTAGGAAATTGATCACAGACTGCTTGTAGGCGGCTTCCTGTGCCAATTCATTCTTCTCATTCATAAGAGCTTGGATTCGAGTCCACATGTTCTCTCGATACTCATTGAACTCCTGCTCGAAGCGTTCCAACTATTGATACTTGTTATCGTGGACTTTCATAAGTGTTTTGTTGTCCTCGATTGCTTTTGTAAGTCACTCTTCGACACGATGACGATGGTAGGTCATCCTTTGGGCCTTGTATCGAAAGCTGTTGATTATCTCCAACAACTCGGTCTTGTCTCGCATCTCCTTGTCTTGGAATAATTTAAATTCGGTTATATCACGCCCCTTCTTTTGGATCGAACTGGTTTGAACGTGAGTCATCGTAGCCTACGTCGTATTGGAAAAAAACATCTACGGTGGATGTGGAATCGAATGATGAGATTTCTTGGGTTAGAGTTTTTTTTTTTTTTTAGGAGAAAAATTTTAGATCCTCAATTTGTTCCTTTCGGTTGCTGAAATTTGAAATTCACAAATGGTTTTTCTTGGATATGGTGTGGGGATAAATAACACAATTCATATTGGAATAGTCTGCTTCGGTGGTTCAAAAATCGAGGGCAAGTATTTGAGATATTAGGGTTTAATAGGCACGGATTGGGGCTTCAAGAATTCGATCACTCGAGATTTGGAATTTTAAAATTGTTTGAGGGCTATTAATATACATGTTATGAGGATTCATAACCCAAATTTAATTTTAAAAATGGAATTCGGAATTGGGAGAAATCAAAGTCCAAAATTTTCGCGAACTAGGGTTTTTGGGGCGAGAAACACGATCCGAAATTGAGCATCTTCCCTTGTTTGTGATTTCGATTGGATAGAGGGTTTTTATTCGACGTGATATAAGGATCATAAACCCAGAATTAATTTGAAATTAGTGCTCGGGTAGATTAGAAAATCGAATCCCAAATTTTCGTGACCTAGGGTTCTAAGGTGCGAGGATTGCAGTTCAAAATTGGAAGCTTTATCTTGTTTGTGAGAAACATCTAATAGAGGGCTTTTACTAACTATATCATTTAGAGTCAAAATACGAAATTAATTTGATTTTGGTGTTGAAATGATATGGAAAATCAGAGCTTGAGTTTCGACCAAAATTAGGGTTCTTGGGCGGCAATTTCGATTCGAAATTACTTGTTGTTCAATGATTGGAATTCGAATTGTTTAGAGGGCTTTGGATTGAAATGCTAACGGGATTAATAACCCAGAAGTAATTTGGAAATGGTGTTTGGATTGATTGAGAAATCAAATATGGGAATTTCGAAAGTTTAGGGTTCTTACCAAAGGATATTAGATTTACAATTTGAAATAATTCCGCGGCTGGGGTTCGAATTTAGTTGAGGACTTTTGTCAAGGATGATAATTCGATTATTACTTCCGAATTAGTTGGAAATTTCGTTGCAATGGGTGGGAAAATCGATGGCTAAATTTTCGGGCAGTTAGGGTTCTTAGGGTGCAAAGAGTGATCCACAATTGACACATTTCCTTTGTTTGTGACTCGATAACGTCATGGGGCTTTTATTAGGAATGATAATTGGATCATTAACATGAAATTAATTTGAAATTTGTGTTCGGATGATTGTGGAAATCGAGGGCCAAAGTTTCGGATTTTAGGGTTCCTGAGGCGTGAAGTTCGCCTTGAAATTGATCGTCTTACGTCGCTTATGAATTGAATAAAATAGAGGGCTTTGGATCGACGAGTTTCAATGATCAAAAACCCAGATTTAATTTCGGAAAAGTGTTCGGATTGATTGATTAATCGGATTTGGAAACTTTCGAAAATTAGGGTTCTTGGGTAGGAAATTTGAACGATGTTTGGTGCCTGAATTTGGGAATTCTTTGAGGGCTTATTGATCGTCTATGTTCGTTCGTCAGCAATACAAAGCTAGATTTGTCAATCGACGTTCGACGACGGTGGAATCGGGAAAGGTTCACGATCTCCGTAGGCGTTAATTCAATGACGATATTAGCTAGACAATCCAAGTCCGATGAGGCTGATAATTTCATCGTGAGGTCGTCTGAAGGTTATGGTCCAGGTGACTGGTCGGCCGTCGTTTCTCCGATGGTGGCGAGGTGGCGACGGTGATGAACTTAGATCTAGGGTTTCGAAAAAAAAATACAATTTTCACATTTTAGATTCCAACTGATTTTCGATTTTAATCAATTGTCTATTAGATCCGGGATTTTTAATTCGGTTGATTTATATCAACCAAAAATCTTTTCCCAGCGGGATCATGGAACCTGGCTCTGATACCACTAAAATGTCACGCCCCGAAACCCGAGCGCGTGACACCGTCGTTGAATCCAAACATGATATTTAGATACAACAAGCCTCGTGTACAGATCTATGATAAAACCAGTCTATTTATTCCAAAATCAATAAATTGTCATTACAATTGCAAATACGAAATACAATTGTCTCGAATTTAATAAAAGTTGCGGAAGCGTAAATAAATATAGTAAATCTTCTTGAAGACTCCGAATGGATCACCATCCCCAGAATTGTTATTCTCTTTCTTCCTCGATCTCTTCTCGTTCGACTTTGTCTGGGAGGGGAGGTAAGGGGGTGAGTGTTTGGGAAAAACACCCAGCAAGCGGGGGCCAATCGATGTGACAATATAATACTTTTTCATAATTTTTCCAAAACATATATTATAATCGGAGCATAAACTGATATGAATACTGAAACATAAACTTAACAGAGTTGCTCTAATGAGAGCCAGAACAGAACATGTCATATCAGAAATATTTTTCGTATATGTAAAGCACATTAAATCCTCTAATTTCCTCCTGGTACTGATATCAGTTCTCTAGACTTAACCCTCCTAGAGATAAGGTCAGAACATCGGATCACCCACGAATAAAGGGTCTGGACTTTCCAGAACAACGGTTAACCACCGTATCAGGTCAGAATGTCGGTTATAATCCCACCGCATCAGGGTCAGAAACAGAAACAGAACTCGGAATTCCAACCAATTGGATTTAAATATTTAAAGTGCTTCAAAAATATAATTTTCATCAAAAGATCAGAATTTCATAGTTTCAACATAATTCACATAATCGATTGAGGTTTCAAAATATACTTATGTTTTTTCAAAAACGAAATGAATATATAACAAGAGCCCACTTACCGCGTTGAAGATTCGAAGCACGTTGAGACGAGATCCGGGTTGAGAAAATGGTGTGAATCTTCTCATCTCTTCCTTGAAGGTTTCGAAAATGTGTGTGTGATATGTGTGTGATTTTCGAATTTCTTGGTATGGAATAGGATAGCCTTCTTCTTCTCCTCTTTGGTATGATTTATAATGAATTAAAGTGGTGGGTGGTTTATTTAGGCTAATGAAAGAATTATGGGTTTAAATCCCATGACACTTGTTTTTCAATCCCCCAACTCAAGTCTTTCATTTTGGATGATAATAATTGTAATTAAAAGTTAATAATGTTAATTGGGTAATAAGTTTAGGTGATTCAATGTAGGAGGATTTCAATTTGGATCCCTAAACTTTGGCCATATAATTGAATAAGATAATTGAATGGTATTGTCATGATTTGATCATGCAATTAAATGGATACCAAGATTTGGGCAAGGCATTTGAATGAGTCAATTAAATTAGACAAAATGAATAAATGATTTTGGGTGTTTATTGTAGGAAAAATAGTTGATCAATACCAAAACTTTTGCCCTTTAATAACACAATTTGAGCAAGGTACTAAATGTCATTAATTGAGATTGAATGGTGGTTGAATGGATTTGAATGGTGGCATGATTGAGTAATAGAATTGCATGACCTTGAATGACTAGTGTTATGACTTTAGCAAGTCAATGAAGGACTCTCATGATTTGGAAAGGAAATTGATTAGGCAAATTTCCGGGGTTTCACACTCTCTCTAGCATAGACCCAATAACACATCACTCACTCGTCAGTGGCGACCCAATCACATAGCTCACTCGTCGGTGGCGACCCAAATCAGTGACTGAACATCAATTCACCATCCACTAGAACCATCAATATCATCATCAGCGAAAATTCCCCACAATACCGTCAGAGAAAATCTCAAATAATATTTTCCACACTGAAAACTCATTATTATCACTATCGTCCAACACTCGTGAGGGCATATATGCATTACCAATACATAATACAGTACACAGAGATGACTTGAATTTGCATTAGTACGTCGTCACATACCTGTGTCATCACATTTATGACATACACATGTCCAATCGTCGCATAGTCTATTTATTCTATCCCCGGATATTGTATCTCGTTTCCCATTTTCTAATTCTCCTACAAAACCATATTCATCAGCACTGTACATACATATGCATAGCATGTACACAAAACTCAGCTCAATAAAATTCATTCACTCCGCTACTAGCACGACATCAATCTACCATCGACTTTAAATATCGTCAATGTGGCAAATCATTCATCATACATCTCAAAAGACATCATCACCTTCACAATATTCAAGTCAGTGATGTAATTAAAATGAATTACAATACTCATGAGCTTTTCAACAATACCGCCATCAATAGGTGTATCTACTGGAATCAACAGTGATTCATCATTGCCATGTTTCTCATAATTTATAATCGATCCGGCAATCGCAACAGTTAGCAATAATACAAAGTTTCATTGCTTCATATCATAAGATACAGATAAATATACAGACGTCATATCACAATGATAGAAAACCACAATCATGCGTAAAAGTATGTGATATACAATCCTCTCAACATACTCTTAGGCCCTCAGACTGCCCAAAGAGCAAACCACAGCTCTGATACCACTAATGTAAGACCCCGACATCATGTCACGTCATAAGTGCAATTATGATGTCATTTGTGTATGTAAAAATTTCTTTTCCTTAAAAGAATCATTACATGCTTCACATCTACGATAAGACTTTTATAAAAATTTGGGCAGAGTCTCCCCGTAATTAGAACTACCCAGAACAATACAGATCACGTGCACCATATACAACCTCTCAGGCAATAATATAATAAATTCCCCTCAGAATTCAACTCGTAAAGCACATGCTCCTCAAAATAACATGCACATGAATCAACTATATAAAAAGAGGACTTCAACACTATTATACAGTCCATATACACGCATCCAGGTGCTCACATACGAGCAAGAATCAATTCTCAATGCATAAGTGTTATGTACCATCAACCGATACTTGTACCATAATCCTGCGAGCACTATTTTCCATGGGTTCAAGGTTTCTTCCCGAGACAACGTCGTACCTGTTATACCTGTTTCAACAGAAACAACCCCACACAGGGTGAGCATACTCCAACTCAATAATCATTCACACATAAATATACGAAACTGTAATGCAACAATTTAAATTATTCAAAACCCATAAAATATACTCCCTGTACAATTCCGAACCGGCATAGCTATCACGAACGGATTCCTGTTTCAATCTTGTACACTTTCGTAAACATCAAGTTCAATATCACTATTCAAACCATGATACTCGTCAATGCAATAAATTTGACATAACCATAATTTAACATTTATACTCAATCATAACGAATCTTATCTCGAAGGCAACTCCGCCTATCAATTAATCCCATTCTCAACCACTTCTCATATTGATCGTGCCAGGGGCATCAATAATCCACTCGTAGATCTGGATCACGTACATTTACGTGTCCACTAAAGCACATATACCAAACTCAATGCATGAGTGCATTTCCTCATATTCATTCTCCACATTCAATAGTGCATGAATACATAAATATGAATTTACTTCATAAAATACATGCTCGTACGTCGATACGTACCTTATAATCTGTGTTTACCGTCAAGTCACCATCCTCGTTGTCCGAGAGCTCAAGAAGGCTCTATATGAACTCAAAGGTTTAAAGGTTACTCATAATCAATATTTGATGCACAAAATCTCATATTAAATCATAAAGTCATGCCCATAATATCACATGATTCAACTCCCCAACGCAAGAATTCAATTAAACAACTAGTATGCTTCAAACACCCAAACCAACACCGAAGTGATTCAAACCAAGCTACAAAAGGAAATCTATGTTTATAAGAGATTCCACAATTTATATCAAATTCTCTTAATCACAGCATAAGATCCTTAATTGCTTTAAATTCAACTCTAAACAAATTAAAGATGCATTGGTTCCATAATTCTTGATTTAGAACTCACTACTAAGAGCACTAATTCAATAAAGTGACATAAGTCAACAATACATGCAATGATACACATTCAAGCATATGCATCACCATAAACTCTAATCCATGTTAACACATACTAGCATGTATATAACCCATTTATTTACACACTACACATGCTTCCAAAGATAACACATCTCATATCATAGCCCAACACCCACCAAACATTACAAAGGCTACAAGCATAGAAGTTAGTTCTTTTCACCCCCACTAACAAGGCTTAGACCCACACTTGAATCACATTTAAGCATATTAACAAGCACCTTCCATGCATGATTTTTAATCTTCATATTTTAACCAACAATGATACTAGTCAATGCACAAATCAACAATTCCCTTCTAACAATTAATCATTCAACAAAGTGAGTCATAATTAACTTCCAACAATCAATAGCATTCCGCATGCTCTCCAATTCCCAATTACAATATTCGTACTCGAATTATAGTCACTTAACCGCCTTAACCCGCTATACCAATTCAAATTATCATTCTTCATTGACAATACTTCATCTAGCCACATACATGTATATACTTAACACATTTACACTTCAATAAAAGTACGAAAACATAATCACTTGCATAAATACCATCTACAGACACAAATACATGCTGGATACACACACACGCGCAAAAACACACTCACGCACACACTGTTACACACACACACACGCACACACAACTGCACACACTTGCACACAAATCTGCACACACTCTTAAGATGGACAAAAACAACACAAAACATTATCAACAAGCCCAAAAATCGAACCACATAAGAAACCCTTCCAAAAGCTAGTAAAAATCGAACCAGTTCTTCACACAACCCATCGAAATTGAGGCACAAGATGAAGATAATGACTAAGAGAGTGTATATCATCTTACCCACACAAGCTTGTGAGAAAAATTGAGCTCAAGCATTGCAAAATCGCCTCTAAGCGTGAGGGAGAAATGGTTGGCGTGAAGTAGAGGAGGAGAGGCGTGAGTTAGTGTGTGTAGGAAAGTTTAGTGTGTGTTTTAACCCTTAAGTTATTCTTCTTATACATAGCTCATAAATTAATATGCAAACATCTCTTTTTAAATTTAACTCAAGATACATGCTCTTCCCATAATTTATTTATTCCAATTCCGGGCCAAAATTATATTCTCACGAATTTAAAGAATTTCCTTGAATTTAATTAACACTATAAATTCAAATCCAAAATTATTTATTCCGACTCCGGTCCAAATAAGATTTCCAATAATTCAAATCTCGAAATCTTATTGAAATACCACAATTTAAGTCAATTGAATAATTACTAATTATTTCGGACATCACAGGATTCTACTGATTGCCGAAAGCCAAATGATTCTGAAAGATTAATCAAAATGGGCTATGGCGAGATGGTTAAAATTAGAGGCAATTGGAAAATTTAGATTATTGTTAAGGACTGGATTTATTGGGATCTATATTGATATTCCCACAGGTGTAATTGACATTGATCAGGATTCCATTCTAACCTTGTTCGAAACACAATATAGTAAGACAATGTCGGAGAACCTCCCATTCAAGAAATTATTCCAGATGACAAACTTCAACACCTCAAGAACCTATGTCATTAAGGAGATCCAATAGAGAAATGAGAAGTAAAGTGGCAAATGGTTACATTGTATTTCTACTAGAACATGATGTTGACATTGGTGTGATGAAAGACTAACCGATTAACTTCTGTCAAGCAAAGTTCTAACTCTAAATGGTGGATTGATGCAATGAAGAAAGAAATAAAGTCTTATAAGGACAATGACATTTGGAATATCGTTACATTGCCTGAAGGTGCGAGACTCATTGGTTGCAAGACCAAGAGGGATTCGAAGGCGATGTGGAAAGATAAAGGTTGGTCTTGTAGCAAAAAGACTTTACACATAAAGAGGGCATGATCAATAAAGAGTCTTCTCTTCGGTTTCTTTGAAAGACTCTCTTAGAACTATAATGACAATGGTAGCATATTTTTATCTTGAGTTACATCAGATGGATGTAAAGACGATGTTTTCAATGGTGGCATTGATGAGACGATCTATATGGTACAACTAGAAAACTTTGCGTTGGAAAACCCAAAGGATATGGTTTGCAAACTTAAGAAATCCCATCTATGGGTTCAAGCACGCATCTCGACAAAAGTATTTAAATTTCATCAAGTGATCATCTTATCTGGCTTTGAGATAAATTTGGTGTGGGAGCAAGTACATTTTTCTTGTTTTAATACCCCTATGGCTAAGAGAGACAAATTTAGTCTCAGTCGGTGCTCTAAGAATGATTTTGAGCAAAAGGAAAATCGGAAGATTCCTTATGCGTCAGCAATAGGAACTCTGATGTATACTCATGTTTGTACACGTTCAGATATTACGTATGTGATTGGTATGTTGGGGAGATACGTAATTCAGGAGTAGACCATTAGAAAGTAGTCAAAATTGTCTTATGGTACTTATAGAGGACAAAAGAGTACATGCTCATGGATCGGAGAGTCGGATCAGTTAGAGATCATTGTGTATACTAACTATGATTTTGCAGGATGCCAAGATAGTGTACGTTGGGCTATATATATCTTTTGGTTGAAAGTGTCATCTTATTAAAGAGTGCTAAACAGTCAAACACTATAGCCTATTTTACCATGACAAAAGATTTTATAACATTTTGTAAGGCATCCAATTATGAAATATGACTGTGAAAATTTTGCCATAGGACTGCAACTAGTGGACAACATTGAAATACCGCTTAAATTTTTTTGTGACAATAATCAATACTTTTATATTCCAGTAACATTAAGAACTCGATATAGTTAAGACATATATAAATCAAGTTCCTTGTTGTTAAAGAAAGTGTTCGGAGTGAACAATTGTTAGTTGTTTATAAAGCGCATCAGTACAAACTCCGTTTTTGTGGATCCACTTACTAAGGTAACACCACCCAAAATGTTTAATAAGCATATTGCTTGTATGTGTGTTGTGTCAATTAAGGATATTCGTTTTTAGTGGGTGTTTGTACTTTTAAATGCTTTTATAGACTTTTACGGATTATTTGGTTTATGGATATTTAAGGTTATTTTCTGCAGAAATAAAGTTTTTGGTTCATTTACACTTTGACTCTGTTATGGTTTGATCTCACTAAGTTTAAGCGAGGACCAGTTGGAAATATGCATGTTAAGATCACATTACATGAAATTTCCATGCTACACATCCACATCATAATCCATGACATTCAGTTGTATTGGTATATGTGACCATTGATGTGTATAGTTACTATATCTGTAACAAAGGCCACTTTGATCCTATGTTGGTATGATTGATGGACATGATTGGTTATAGATACATTTTGGTAAGGACATCAAAGTTGAGCTCATTCGGTTAATTTTTACAATTCATAATTATATGGTCTTGCATATAGCCCAAGTGAGAGATTGTTGGATCATTAATCCAACGTTTGGCTTATATGTAAATAATTATGCATTTTGGACTGTCTGTAGGGTTTAGCCCATAAAAATGATCTAATAATGTTTCAAAATATTTGGGCTTTAATGTATCGGATAAGGGTGTGTGCCTTTAATGTGTAGAGACAAGTGTGGTTTTATATTTCTATGATGGGCTTAAATAGAAACCCAATATCTATATAAAGGGTCATGGTCCCCAGGTTACACGATAATTCAGTCATTCTATACTGCTCTCATCGACAGTTAGAGAGCGAATGAGAGAAACTAAAGGGCTCTCAAAACTAATCATGTTGATCTGAAAGGCCAACGACTCATATCTACAATCATATCAACTACTATTGATTAATACGCTTCCGCTTACAGATCTTTTGATTCTTAATGATTTAATATGAGTTTTTGGGTTTAAAGATGATTCATCGTCATAAGGTTAATTTTCAAATATATGCGTCATAGTTATACCTACAATATCCTTGAGTGATGCTTCAGCCTTCATATACCAAGGTAAACATATTATTTCAAAAATATTACTCGAAATATTGAGATAATATGTGTTTAATATTTTTACAAATAGTTTTTTTGTAAATATGCTAATATAAAATAATATTTTTTAATGTATTACATTTAGTTTTAAAATAACAAACTTGTTATCTATCCTTTTTATAAGATAGTATGATGAATTAAAGGAAAAATAATTAGTTTTCAGTTAGAATAAGTTAAAGTAAGAACACATGAGATAAATGAATTTATCTGAACACCAATAATTAATATTTATTTTATATCATAGTTTTAAAACCAACCCGAACATCGACCCGGTCAAAGCAATGGGTCAACGGGTTATTTATTCAACCAATTAACTAGTGGTTGAACCAGCGATTCAATTTCTATCAAATACAAAATTAAATATTTTATTTATAGAAAAATAGTCATAATAATTAATATTTACCATGTAAAAACTCAACATAAGCCATATTATATACTTTAAAACAAAATACTAGAGTTGTCAATCATAAATATTCATTAACAAATCATACATCGAGCAAAAAAAATATAAAAAAATTAATAACAATTATTTACTTTCTGATAAATTTATATCACTATCATTGTTTGTTGCAATAAATAATAATAATAATAATAACTTAAAAATTCGAATGCATCAACGGAGGAATGTCAAAGAGGATAATTTTTTTTTATTATAATGTAATACAATAATATGGCTGATTTTGAAGTTTTAAACTTTGGTCTATCTAAAAACATATGTTAAAATTTTAATAGGAACAAAAAATTAAAAAACTTATATGCATGATTTATAATAAATAATAATATCATTATATTTAATTATTTATTAATTTTATAATTTACAATTAGGTCATTTGTTTCAATAAAAACCCACCGGTTTATTGAGGTATTTTATGGGTCAACTAATAACAGGTAATTAAAAGACTCAGACCAGTTTTTCATACGCTTCACGTGGTTTCCGGTTCGACCACTAGTCCAGTTAGATTTTTAAACAATGTTTTATATAGTTAATTGTGAAAAACTCACATATAAAAATTCATCATATAGTCAAATATGCATTTTATAATTTATACACTTTGATATTGTTATTTTAGAGTTAGTTTTTAGTTTTAATTATATATTTAAATATATTTTTCTCATTTTTTTTTCTAAAAATAACACAAATATTAAGTGTTAGCTATATATCAGTGAAGATACTCCAAAAACAAATGCTTTGAGAAACTAAATACCATAAGTGGTAAATGCATGCATGTATATGTGGAGAGTTCAACTTGATTTCTTTATTTATTTTACAACGTACCATATGGTTTATTACATCCATGACCACAGTACCATACCCATACAGCAACATAGTACTTGACTCCATGATACAGACACATCACACATGAAATCCAGGATACTAATTACTTCCACGACCATAATACATTACCAGCACAACAGACGTGCATGTAATTATTCGGAATAGTGATGACCTTGATCCTTGATCCCAATGCTATTAAGATTGGCAGTATATTGATTTACCTTATCAAAATACCTGTCCCAAAGCATCAGTCCTCCGTAATTTGGATAAGACGAAATATATGGTAGGATCTTAGATTCCAGAACTTCAGGTGGAATGTATCCTGAGCTAGCTGCTTGTGGAGACGCAGGCAGGCCCAAGAAGATCTTCGCCACAGGCACATTCTCGCTCCACCACTTCCAGCTCTCCTTAAGATTATGTGATCCGCCCCCGTAGTCACATGGAGGATTGTTGTAAAACTGAATCCAAACGTAGTCAAACAAACCGGTTTTAATTGCAGTGTCTAGGTATGCATCAGGATGAAAACACATTGGAGATGCAGATAAGTGTATCGGTTTATGTGGTGATCTGTAGCCGTCCAGGGCCCTGGTTAGATCGTCCCAGTGAAGGAGCGAGGTGCCACCTCCGATATTAAAGTCGATACCATCTAAAATGGCATCGCCGAAAGGCCGGGAACTCGACTTTCCCCACAAGAAGTTGTTATATAGATACTCAGCCACATTCTTGGCATCATCGGAGGAGTTAAGGGTGTTCCCAGCTTGGAGAGATAGCAGTACTTTGATGCCTCGAGACTGGCAGTACTGAATGTCGACGGACAGTTTTTGGCACGCATCTGGATTGCAGTGGCCCGCCAGGTTTATCTGAGGATCCGCACCGTTGCCAAATTTGGACAAGTAGGCGACATTTACATATTTATAGTATCCAGTGGTGCATGCCTCGTATAGGGTTCCTTCTGCGGTCTGTTGGCCCCAGTAGACGGCGATTCCAGCTGATTCTTTTTTGGAGGGGTTGATCCCCTTAAGATTGGCAGTATATTGATTTACCTTATCAAAATACCTGTCCCAAAGCATCAGTCCTCCATAATTTGGATAAGATGAAATATATGGTAGGATCTTAGATTCCAGAACTTCAGGTGGAATGTATCCTGAGCTAGCTGCTTGTGGAGACGCAGGCAGGCCCAAGAAGATCTTCGCCACAGGCACATTCTCGCTCCACCACTTCCAGCTCTCCTTAAGATTATGTGATCCGCCCCCGTAGTCACATGGAGGATTGTTGTAAAACTGAATCCAAACGTAGTCAAACAAACCGGTTTTAATTGCAGTGTCTAGGTATGCATCAGGATGAAAACACATTGGAGATGCAGATAAGTGTATCGGTTTATGTGGTGATCTGTAGCCGTCCAGGGCCCTGGTTAGATCGTCCCAGTGAAGGAGCGAGGTGCCACTTCCGATATTAAAGTCGATACCATCTAAAATGGCATCGCCGAAAGGCCGGGAACTCGACTTTCCCCACAAGAAGTTGTTATATAGATACTCAGCCACATTCTTGGCATCATCGGAGGAGTTCAGGGTGTTGCCAGCTTGGAGAGATAGCAGTACTTTGATGCCTCGAGACTGGCAGTACTGAATGTCGACGGACAGTTTTTGGCATGCATCTGGATTGCAGTGGCCCGCCAGGTTTATCTGAGGATCCGCGCCGTTGCCAAATTTGGACAAGTAGGCGACATTTACGTATTGATAGTATCCGGTGGCGCAGGCCTCATACAGGGTTCCTTCTGCGGTCTGTTGGCCCCAATAGACGGCAATTCCGTCTGATTTAGAGGGGATGATTAGTGAAAAAGCGATGAGGATTGGGAGTAAAAGATGGTGGTAGTGGGCTGACATCTTGATGATTAATTTTGTTGAGTGTATGGTTTTTGCATTCTTCGGATGAGTTCCTTTTATAGGCGGAGGATGTGAGAGATTAATGAATAAAGCGTTGGAATAGTTATCAGATGAATAAAACGTGGAAAAACTGTTTAATATAAAACAAAAAACGTTACCTCTTTAGTAAAATCGTGTCCCAGTATTATCCACATTTTAAAAAATTATATATATATATATGTGTATTGTTTATGGTTTTAAAATATTTATGCTTCAAACATAAACTAATTTTAATTTAATTTTAAAAATTATCTAAAATAAAAAACCTAAGAAGTAAAAAATATAATCCAAAAAATATTCAAATTCCTAAAAACTATAAAAAGCTAAAAGGAATATCAAATAAATATATTTTTTAACATTTTTTTTATAAATATATTCTCTTTTTTAATTAAAATCAAGATAAGTGACATCACGTTTCTTTATCTTGGTTATTTTATATAAAAAAGAATTTGTTAACAAAATATATTTATGAAAGACAAGATTTTACGTTAAATAATAAATAAATAAAGGTTCTCAATTATTTTTGGACATGATTGTACTGCAGGTTGAAAAATTGGCGTTTTATCTTTATCTTTATCTTTTCTTTTCTGTTTTTTTTTTTTTATAGAAAAAATTACACATAGGTACTACTTATCAAAATATGTTTCAACTAAATCACCCAAAAAAATCTTATTTCAACTAAATACATCTTTTAAAAAATATCTTTCACATAAGTCTATTTTATGAAACCATAATCTAATTAATCCATTTTTATGACTTAAACACACATAATCTAATTAATCCATTTTCTCAATGGCAGATTGTTCGATTGGTTGAATTGCGTTATAATTTCAGAATGAATATCGAATTTTGTTCTTCACAAATTGAATCTTGTTGTCGTTCTCATCCTCGTCTTCAATCAATTTCTCTGTTTTTTTTCCGATCTATTGCTTTGAATTGGTTTCGTCTTCTTCGTTGCGAGCTGTTTCTGAATTGACGTATGATCGCATCATAGCATTCACCTTCAATTGTTAAATTTTTTTGCTTCGTGACGCATCGTCGCTTGCAATTGTGCCAAATTTTTCTGCGATCTTGTGATGTTTTTGCTGCATGAATTCTAATATCAAATATGCAAAAAAAATATCGTTTTTCTTCTGGTATATGGCGACGGCAAAGGACGACTGTTGAGGAATTGAATTCTTCGTCGTGAATTAATTCCGATAGTTCGTTTGCAATTGAATTGTACTCGTTCATTGTGCTCTGGAGGTGTTCGATTACAATCACGTGAGTAGCTGGTGTGATTGTGTACATCTTCGGTGTATGAATAAAAATTAATCATGTTGTGTATGAAAAATTAATCATGCGATGCATGTAAAAATGTATTCATGTGGTGCATGTAAATTACATGCGCCCTAGTTCACCGGTGCATGTAATTACATGCACCGCTAGTCTATCGGTGCATGTAATTTACATGCACCGATAGTCTACCGGTGCATGTAAATTACATGCATCGGTAGACTCAACATTTATCGATGCATGTAATTTACATGCACCGATAGTCCGGTGCATGTAAATTACATGCATCGGTAGACTCAACATTTGCATTGGTTCTCACATTACATAATCAATAAGTATCATATAGTAAGTGTTAAAAACGATCACAAATAACACTTAAAATTAATACATGTTTGTGTAATATATTATCATTTGAAAAATAATAGAATTTTGTTATGAGATTATGCAATAATTTATCATATAGTATATACTCATCCATAATAAAATTTAATTTCTAAAGTAATATATTGTATCTTTAATTTGTTATATGATCAATTGTAAAAATTATAGAATGAAAAATTAATTCACATTTTTTTGATTTGATCATTGTTATTTAGTAATTAGATAAAAAAAAATCGTATATTAGTGCATCTCCGCCTATCGGTGCATGTAAATTACATGCATCGATAGATTTTAGCAAGTCGGTGCATGTGAATTGCATGCACCGCTAAGTCTATTTTGGTGCATGTAAATTACATGCACCTATAGACTTATACTATATTTAACTAAACATAGCCTTTTTTATATATAATTTTGAATATGTAACATTTTTCCTCATTAATTTTTTTTAATTTAATAGCAAACTGAAATAGAAGGCTTGAGATGTGAAATAACAAACTGAATAAGAAAGCAAAACCTAAGTCTAAAGATGCATGTAAGTTACATGCACCAATGAGTCTATCGGTGCATGTGAATTACATGCACCGATTGACTCATGAACTGTCGGTGCATGTAAATTACATGCACCACTAAGTCTATCGATGCATGTAAATTACATGCACCGATAGACTCATAAACTGTCGGTGCATGTAAATTACATGCACCAATGGTTTCAATATCATTACATTCTCAAAATTTTCATTCAAACAATTGATCGAACATCTCAAATACATTATAATTTTGAGTTTTACATTAAAAATCTACAAACAATCATTACAATAAAATTGAAATTCATAATAAATATAAATTTTTCATCAAACAATTGATCGAACAATTCAAATATATTATATGATGTGATTCGAGATTTTTGAATATAAGGTAGAATAAAGTGTTAATGAAAAATAACGATAAACACACCAAAATTTTTTACGTGAAAAACCCTCAAATTGAGACAAAACCACGGGACCTAGTCCAGTATAAAACTTCACTATAAACATTGATGATTTACAGGACTCTTTTGACACAAATAACAATCGCTCAATGACTTGTACGAATATTTTAGAAAATAACAAAAAGACCGAACAGACATAAATTTTTCTATCCTCCGAGTCTTTTTTGCCCAAAAAAATCCAAACCCTTATAACGGGACCTTCAACTACTATTTATAGGAGCCATCCTGGAGTTACTTGGCGGGAAAGTATTGAATACGCCTCCCTTGATCGTGGCTGAGACATGGCAAACGTGTCCGAGAAATCCGCCCCATTAATGCACGTTCAATCCCCACCGGTTAATTAGTTTTAATTATGACCGGGTCTTCCGCCAAAATCCCGAAGAAGGTAAAGGATGCTCGGTAATACGCTGCTCGGCATTTTATCTTCGGTAACCATCTCTTCGGTTTAACTTCTGTTAGGCGATTTTAGCGTTCGTATCTTCATAAATGGATTTTACCCGAGAAAATCAATATGTCATGTGACATCACCTCACCCTCCTGAAGTAAAGCAAGATGAAAGCAATGAAATCTTGGTTTATTGTCTTCGGGTAAAATCCTGATATGCTCGGGATATTTTACGGCCTAATTTTCCCGCCTAAAAATTTCAAAAAAACTTGCGACGTTTCTTTTCCTGAGGCACATCTATAACCGTTCGCTTGATTTATCTTGAACGGTGTCGATTTAACGACTGTTCAAGTGGCCCCCCTCCTATAAATACACGTTCATTTCTGCGATTTAACTCACTTTACTGCCATTTGTTTCCGAGCTAGCATCAAGCGTCCTATCAACTTTTCTTTCCATTCATCAAGTATGTCTTCTTCTGACGATTATTCGAAAACTATAGACATGTTCGAGGAGGGTTCATTTCTTGTATGGCCCGAATTTTCTCCGGGTTGGCTTCAACACCTCTTTCTGTGACCATGTATCCCAGAAACTTGCCACTACGGATCCCAAAAGTGCATTTTGCGGGATTTAATTTCACGCCAAACTTTCTTAAGGTGCTGAAGACCTCTTCCATATCCTTGACCAAGTCCTCGGCTTTTCGGCTCTTAATCAAGACATCATCCACATATACTTCCACATTCCGACCAACTTGTTCTTTGAACATTTTGTCCATTAACCTTTGATAAGTAGCTCCAGCATTTTTCAATCCGAAAGGCATTACCACATAACAAAAGGTTCCTCCTGCTGTGACAAAACTCACTTTTGATTGATCTTCTTGTGCCAAAGGGATTTGATGATATCCTTGGTAAGCATCCATAAGACATAATAATTCATGTCCGGCAGTAGAATCTACGAGCTGATCGATCCTGGGCAGTGGATAACAATCTTTGGGACATGCTTTATTCACATCCCTAAAATCCGCACACATTCTCCATTTATCTCCAGCTTTAGGCACCAAAACTACATCCGAGAGCCATGTAGGGAAACCGATCTCGCGAATATGGCCTGCCTTTAACAACTCTTCTACCTGTTTGGCAATGACAACGTCCTTTTCTGGCCCAAAATGCCTCCTCTTTTGCTTTATTGCCCGAACACTAGGGTCTACATTGAGGCGGTGTTCAGCAATCTCAGGTTTTACTCCAACTAAATCGGATGTACTCCATGCAAATACACCCACATGCTGATTTAAACAATCAACCACCTTTTTTCGTAATTCCGGATCAAGTTGGGATCCCACCCTAGTAATTCTAGTAGGGTGTCCCATCTCAATGTTGAGGAACTCTTCTTCGGGGGTTACTCGTTCCTCATCGCCCCACTTCCTCTTCTCACTCCCCCCGTTCTCTTCCTTCTTTATTATGTTCTCTTTCTTGCCTTAACTCTTGCACATAACATTTCCGTGACGATCTTTGATCACCTCTTACTTGCCCCACTTCTTCTCCCACTGGGAATTTCATAATTAGATGATAGGTGGAGGCAACGGCTTCGAAGGCGGCTAAGGCTAGCCTTCCCAATATTACATTATAAGAAGATGGTGCATCCACAATGATGAAATTTATCATCTTCGTTTTGATCCTTGATTCTTCACCAAGTGTAACTGGTAGAGACACCTGCCCTATCGGATTTACGACACCCCCTGCAAATCCGTGCAAAGATGTATTCACCTTCAGTATAGGTAAGCTCCCCAAGTCCATTTGGTTTATCGTACTAAGAAAAAGTACGTCTGCTGAGCTTCCCGTATCCACGAAAATCCTCTGCACATTATAGTTAGCCACTGTAGCAGAGATAACCAGCGCATCATCATGAGGAAAATGGATCCCTTGTAGATCTGTGGGCCCAAAAGATATGGACGGACCCTCATGTACATGATTGGGGTCAATAGATAGTACTTGAAGCTTCCGAGCATGACTCTTTCTTGCTCTGTTCGAATCTCCACCCGACATTCCTCCGGATATCATGTGTATAGTTCCCCGATTAGGGACATTGTTCAAGGTTTCTTCTTCTCCTTCTACTCTTTCTCCCCGAACTGACCAAGGGACTGGCTGAGGCTCTCCTCTTTCCGGGATTTATGCTATTTTTAGGAATGAAATTATTGTCTTTGAACTCCTCGTTAAGTCCCCACATTCCATCAGAATCATTAGATCTTCCACCCCGAAAACCTCATCCTCGAGGTCCTCTTCCTCGGAAGGAACCCATCTCGGAACGTTCCTCCTCGGAAAGGTCCTCCTCTATGAGGTCCACCCCGACCTCTTTTCGACATACTTTGATTCATGGCCACTTCTCGATGAGGTCTCATCGGGAGATACTGGTCAAAACTTCTTTTGATTGGCTCCACTGGCTTATTCTTTCTGCTTCGCTTCTTCCCCCAGTTTACCATCTCTTCTTTGCTTCATCCTTTGGGCCTCTTCCAGATTAATGTATTTGGAAGCTCTTCCCAACAGCTCATCATAATCAGAGGGTGACTTTTTCGCCAAAGATCGGAATAAGTCCCCCTCTCTTAATCCCTGGGTGAATGCGCTGATGAGTATTTCAGAGGTGACATGTGGAATGTCAAGACATACATGACTGAATCTTTTTAAAAAATCTCGAAGAGATTCCTTCTCCGCTTGCTTAATCCCGAACAGACTAAGAGCTGTTCTCTTGCAACTCCGACTGCTTGCAAACTGATGTAAAAATAGAGAACTAAACATCGGGAAGGAGTCTATGATTCCTGCTGGCAACTGATTAAACCATGATTGCGCCGCACCAGATAATGTAGTCAGGAAAACCCGACATTTTACTCCATCCGTAAGTTGATGAAGAAGCGAAGCGTTTTCAAATCGAGACAAATATTCTCCAGGATCCGTACCACCATCGTAATTTCCCACATTTAGAGCCCTGAAGTTTGGGGGCAAAGGATCACCAACCACATGGGAAGCAAATGGAGTGCTCCTCTGCGGGGGATACAGACGTCCCCTCCATCTTATTACGCATCTGTTGCATCTCATTCTTCAGCTCTTCCATTTGATGATTTAAAGCTTTATCATCCAAATGACTAGGAATATCTTTAACTTCCTCAGGCTCTTTTTATGATTCCTGCATGGAGGCCAGATCTTCCTCTTCTTCTTCCTGCATGGTTTCTTGTTTCTGGGGAGGGGCCATAAATTTCCTCATGATCTCTTCGACAGTTCTAGTTATCATTTCTGTCAAATGCTCCATGGGCATTCCCTCAGCAGGAAATGTCCTAGGAATATTTTGAGATGATCCCGCGTCTTCTGGCCCTTCTCTGGGTTCTGCGAACGAGTATGGGTGAGAATTGGATCCATTTCCCCTGGAAGCTTGCCCCCTACCTCTACCTCTAGCCATCTTGCCTTTTGATTTATCGTTTGTTACAAAATTCTTCCTACTTCAACGTCTTTGCCCTAAATTTCCCACAGACGGCGCCAATGATGTAATTCGAGATTTTTGAATATAAGGTAGAATAAAGTGTTAATGAAAAATAACGATAAACACACCAAGATTTTTTACGTGGAAAACCCTTAAATTGAGAGAAAAACCACGGGACCTAGTCCAGTATAAAACTTCACTATAAACGTTGATGATTTACAGGACTCTTTTGACACAAATAACAATCGCTCAATGACTCGTACGAATATTTTAGAAAATAACAAAAAGACCGAACATACATAAATTTTTCTATCCTCCGAGTCCTTTTTGCCCAGAAAAATCCAACCCCTTATAACGGGACCTTCAACTACTATTTATATGAGTCATCCTGGAGTTACTTGGTGGGAAAGTATTGAATACGCCTCCCTTGATCGTGGCTGAGACATGGCAAACGTGTCCTAGAAATCCGCCCCATTAATGCACGTTCAATCCCCACCGGTTAATTAGTTTTAATTATGACCGGGTCTTCCGCCAAAATCCCGAAGAAGGTAAAGGATGCTCGGTAATACGCTGCTCGGCATTTTATCTTCGGTAACCATCTCTTTGGTTTAACTTCTGTTAGGCGATTTTAGCGTTCGTATCTTCATAAATGGATTTTACCCGAGAAAATCAATATGTCATATAACATCATTATACTTTTACGTTTTACATTAAAAATCTACGTACAGACATTACAAAAAAATTGAAATTCATAAGAAATATAAAACAAAATCAACACAATCGGTAAATAGATGATAAATAGAAGTGCGATGATTTTGTCTTCTTGCACAACCTTTTTGTTTTCGTTTGACCAGTGCGCGCAGCTCCGACGCCATGGGAGGAACGACAACTTCCGACGACGGTGTTGGTGGTTGGGACATGTGGCTGATGTGAGGGTTGGAGACTAGAGTTTTGATGTTGAAGGGGGTGATCGAAGGAAGGCAGCAGACTATTTTGGTCATTTTGACCAAGATTGGACCTAGTTGAAAGAATTTTTTTTGGGGTGACTGGGCCGAAAAATCTTTTACTAAGTAGTACCGGCCCGAAATTTTCCATTTTTTTAAATTAGCCAAAGAAGAACTAAATCGGTTGATTCGTCGGGTTGGCCCAAATTAACTTATCAAATAAGCGGGTTGGGCCAAGGTTTGGCGTAGATTGAATCATTTAATTAATTTATAATAAAATTTGAATTATATAATTAAAATATGATTTATTAATAATGTATTTAATAATTTTATTTCATTAAATTTTTTTTTTTTTGCGGGTTAGCCAATCTAAGTCGTAACAGCTTCAGGTTGTGTTGGTTTGGTGTTTTCCAACCCGTATGAAGAGGGGTCCAAATGGGTTCAATCCGTTTGTATCCTGGACGAAAACTGTTTAGTGCAAAAATAGAAAACGTTAACAAAAAAAAAAGAAGAAGAGTAAATACTAATTTTTCAACCTTTAGTGCAATCATGTCCAAAAATAATTGAGCAAGAAAGTATTTTTTAATTAAAACGCAGAACTAATACAACATGGGTATAGTTGTAGGATGAATATAATATTAGAATAGTATACTTGTTTAAAATGTTGGCAAAATTGTTTAAATAAATAAAAAAATTACTTATTCCCTCGTCGAAAGGTTTAGGGAACTCGTTTTATGTCTAAAATTACTATAATATATAACTATATAAGAGGTAATAGTTTTGTAGCACTCGTGTAACATGTTGAGTACTCATTATACGATATTTATCAATAGACTTTTACCTTGTCAAAAAAAAAAAAATTCATAAAATTATAAATGATACTCTTATATATATTTTCTAAAAAATATCAACCAAAATGAGGGAAGAATAAAGTGTTTTTTTAAAAAAGGGAAATCTTTAATGCACCATGTTACGACTTTCATTAGAGTCTCTAATTGCTCTTGTCATGTAATAAAAGTGGATTATGTTGGAAAGATGCGTATTGAATTATAATTAAACATGAGAGACCAAATGAGAGAAATCTGTACGTCGTAGTTTCTGGATGTCGTGATCGATTGTCTTGTGTTGGCACGATCGATCGCGACATGTGAAAATTGGCACCAAAATTCTTCAGCGCGATTGATTGTGTTTGGAAGAAAATTTGATAACATGGCGGAATTTCTGTTTGCGATTGATAGCTTGATATACAGTTTTTTTCTCCCTTCACTGTTTGATGTGTTTTTTCATGAATTAATACCTCAAAATGGTGTCTTTTGGTGACACATCTTGCTATAATATAAATAGAACAACCCTTTGTCGAATTAAATATTTTTTTTAAAAAAAATTCGGATTAACATCAGATTTAAAGGGAAAATTTGTGCATCTTGTTCAGCATCTTCCTTGTTCATTATGAGTGTCTTTAAGTCTTTGTGGTTTAATGATTCGTGATTTAAAGTACTTCTATCACGAATCATATTCGTTGTATCTTGAGAAACGAATTACCGTTAATACGTGAGCACCATAACGAGACAATATTGTTTCAAGGACAAAGATTCGAACTCATGTCTCGACGTTCATAACCATGTGTTATATTGCTTGCTATACCAAAGATACATCTTGAAATATTGATTCCTACAGATTTATTGTATCAACAATATGCACCTCGTATATATATCTTTTGTAAGGAATTCGATTATCCTGAAGTAGGATTTTGAATTCATATTTTAAACAGAGAAAATAGGTATTGAAAAAAGTTGTCTCACAGTAATTTTGATCCGCCTTGCTTTGGAATGAGTCTAAATCCAATATGATTTCAGGAATATTAGGTTTCGACGAAAAAAATGCTTTGGGAGAGAGATTTTTATTGTGACGATGTTTTTACCAGCATGTATCTAACATAAGGTAATAATTAGGGGCGGAGCCATAATTTTAATTTATGAACGACAAATTTTTTTTAATGGGTAAAAGATATATATATATATTTTAAAAAAAGTCTATAAGAAATATTAAAATACAAATTTGGAGGGTGCGTCAATATATCTATGAAAATTATTTATTCAAAAGACAAGATTTTACGTTAATAAATAAATAAATAAAGGTTCGCAATTATTTTTGTACATGATTGCCCTGAAGGTTGAAAAATTGGCATTTTTTTTTTTTTTTTTTGCGTTTTCTCTTTTTAAATTAGCTTAAACAGAACTCAAAATGGGTTGGTTCCTTGGGTTTGCCCAATCCAACCTGTTAAATAGGCTAATTGAGCCAAGGTTTGACGCAGATTAGATCAATAGATTAATTTATAATAAAATTTGAATTAATAAATTAAACTATCAAGTATTAATAATTTCACTTCATTAAAATATAATAAAATTACATTTTTATTTTTTATTTTTTTGTGGGTTAGCCGATCTAACCCACCACCCCCATTGGTTTCGTTGTTTGATGTTTTCCAACCCGCATGTAGGCGGGCTTAACATATTTGTGTCTTGGGTTGGATGGACTAATTTGTTTGGGTCGTATCGACCCATTTTGATATTTCTTGATGAAATGTGATATTAGTGAATAAAACGTGAAAAACTATTTAGTGGAAAAGATAAAACGCCAAAAAAAAAAAAGAAAACGCCAAAAAAAAAAAGAAAAAGAAAAGAAAACGCCAGTTTTTGAAATCATGTCCAAAAATAATTGAGCAACTTGATTTAGAAAATTATTCTTTTAATAAAATGCATAACTAATACAACATCGGTATAGTTATATATAGGATGAATATAATATTAGAAAAGTATAATTATTTAAAATGTGGGCAAAATTGATTTATTTAGAAATACATAAAAAAAAATGAAGTCTTACTTTTTATACAAACAACGCCAGCTTTTCAATATTTAATTAGTAGAATCGAAAAACATAAATAACAGCTATATGTTATAAATACTGCATAAATAATAAAAAAAATTAAAAATTATTTTACAACGTTTTAAAAAGTTTATATATATGTATATATCAATTTGAGATAAATTAATAAATTTAAATTTAGAAAATAAAAACTTCATAACGATGGTCAATGTGAATTCTGGTACATTGTTGGTTGTATACTAAATCTATGCAAAAAGAATCATTTACTTTTTTGTTTAGTTTAACAAGGTATCTAGGCTTGCGCCTAAGTGCCTAACTAATCTGATATCACCTAAATTTGCGATGACTTGCTGATATCAATAGAGAGGGGGTTCACCTCTCTTTCTCCTCCAACACTCAATATAACAGCCGGGATATTAGCAAATATCTTCTGCAATGACCTGAAAATACGAAGCAAATGTGAGAAGGGGCCGGAAGTTGTTCCGGCGGGTCCCTCCGACGCTCAAGTCAGGCGAGAGAATATGAAGAGAATATATGCTGTAAGTGAAAGCAATTATATCATTAATTCTTAATCAATACTCCAAACCTGGTATTTATAGGCGGAGACCTAAGAGTAGTATTGCAACAAGGACTCTTTCCATGTTTATCCAAATCTTACCCAGATATGTCAAGATCCTGATAACACAATCAAATCCCTGATATTGCTCCGCATATCTAGGACTAGATATCTTGGGGAACTGGTTTCCTTGCTGAGAGCCGGTAGCAACAAGGGAAATGAGGAGAGCTCGGCCTATCAGCTCGGGCTCTCAAAAGAGGTCTCACGTCGAGTTAGTGGAGGGAAACAGGTAAGGAGAAACAGGTCGGCCAAACAGGTCGGGCCTCGCAAAAGAGCTCGGATGGGTAGGCGAGGTCTCGCCGAAGAAAGACGAGTAACATGCCTTGGAGCTAGGTCGGCTCGTCAGGTGGTATCTTCTAGCGGGTATCACAGTCCCCCCTCCCTGTCGAGCTGACGTTGTAGACCAGAAGCTCGTATGTGCTGAGTTATCCTGACGAGCCAATTCTTGAAAATAGCAAAACTTGATTTAGGCGGGAACTAACGGCTACAAAATTTGAATTTTAAATTGAAATTGTGACCGTTGGGCTCCCCTCCCGATTCCCGAGGCTAATCTAGAGCGTACAACGCATCAAGGATCAACGGCCAGGATTCGTTGAGGTCTCCCTATATATATACCACTCCGGGTCCCTCATTATCCACTTTTGCCATTTTCGAAACAGATCGGATCCGACCTCTTTAGCTTGCCATTTTTATTTCTGAAAACTCCTAGGTACGTTTTCTCAGCTGTTTTTGTTACAATGTCTTCACCTGATCAATTGTTTCCTTCCCCTCTTACTGACGAGGAGCTTAGAGCGGTAGATCAGTATGGCTCATTTTATCCCGAAGGGATTGCCCTTCCTGAGGGAGTTGAGCCCCTTGAAGAAGTGGTGCGCACTGAGGCTCCCCAGGAAGCTGGGACCTCAGCTGAACCCGACCTTCAAGTGACTGAGGTCAGCCCTCGTCTTAGATCAGAGTCGCCTCCAGGCAATTATCCTTGGTATGAACTTTATGTTCCTGTCTTGGATGAGTCAGATAAGGCCAAAATACGACAGGTCAGCCAAGCCCCTTCTGATTATGAATTCATCTTCCCTTCTTCTTCTCAACGACCCAACCAACCTCCTGAGGGTTTTTTTACCTTCTACCGCGGTCAGCTAGAAGGGGGTTTACGTTTTCCTCTTCCTGAATTCTTTCAGGAGTTCAGTAGTTTTTATCAGCTAAACCTTAGCCAATTTTCTCCCAACTCCTTCCGAATTTTGTGCAGTCTCGTAGTTATCTTTAAGGCGTTAGGCTTACCTTACGACCACCCCACCCTCTCTTATTTTTTTCACATCAAGAGATCGGATGAGGGCCCCTGGTATGTCACCAGCCGACCTGGCTGTGCATTTGTTGGGGGTTATCCTAGCAAAATCAAAGACTGGAAAAATGAGTTCCTTTTTGTAAAGCCCTCCCAGCCCTGGGTCTGCTGCTCTGATTGGCTTGAACATCTCCCGGCTCTCCCCTCTCCTCCTAAAAATTTCAAAAAGAGCACCGCCTTCTTAGATGTAATGAACGCCATAGGAGGTCACTGTTTTAATTCATCTAAGCTGGTGGTGGAGGATCTGCTTTGTTTAGCTGGGCTGAGTCCAGCTGATCTGACCTTAAGGGGGAGAGCCGGTACTTGTTCTAACATGCTTTCACAATTATTTTATTCACGTGTATTTTGTTCGGTGTGACTGAACTATGTATCTGTTTATACAGAAGACAGAGTTATGAACTCATTAGTGCTGAAAGCTATTCAGAAGAGGAAGCAAAAACAGGGCCAACCCCCAGCAGCCGAGGGAGTCACCATTGTGGATGTAGGAGGTGAGAGCCCCCCCGAAGATGTAGCCCAGCTATCCCGGAAAAGACCGGCAGCTCCTGGGGGTCACGCCCAGATCCGTCCTTTGAGGCAAGTTCGGTCACGCCCAGATCCGTCCGACCTCCCTTCAACGGGTGAGAAAGGGGGTGCACCAGCTCGTGTGGAGAGATGTCGTGAGCGGGTGATGGAAGCTTACCGAGGTGGTGTGCGACTAGTTGGGGAAGGACCGAGCACCGTTGCCTTAGCTGTGGCTCGTGATCTTCCCAATACTGAGGATGCCCTTTATATGAGCCAACTGAGCTGGGGGGACCTGATGACCCGAACTGGGAGCCGTCTGACCGAGTCTATGCTCTTGATGGGTGAGTTTATGTCAAGGGCGAATATGATCCGAAGACAATCCTTGAAAGATGCCAAGGTCTTCGATAATATGCAAGACACCCTTGCTGAGGCCAAATCTCTTCATGAGAAAGACATCTCGGAGCTGAAAGCTCAGGTTGAGAAGGGGGCCGTCGCTGTGGCCGAGGCTCGCTCTTTGGTTGAGGTCCAGAAACGTCAACATGAGACTGAGCTCCGGGAGCTGCGTAATGAGTTAGCTTTAGCTAAAGGGCTAGCTACTTCTGCTGAGCAGGAACTTGCTAAATCTCTAAAGGAGGCGGCCGAGGAGAAAACAAAAGTCTGAGGAGTTGGTAGGAGAGAAACTCCTTACTTTTATTGAGGCTGGTTTCCAGGGATGTCTTAGCCAGATCAAAGAACGTGGCTGTCTTGTGCCTGACGTCTCCTTAGATTTTCTAGACGTAGAGAAAGTAGTTGCCTCTCTCCCCCCTGATCTATAGATGTAATTTCCTCAGAATTGTTCTCTTAGTTAATGTTATTTCTGTTTTACCTTTCTTGTCATTTTTTGTGGCGGACCAAGCATGTCGTAGCTCAGATTAGCTTAATAATTTACCACGTAATGGCAAACACTAAACAGATAGGACCAAGTTAGATACAGCTCGGCCTGGTTTAATAATGTACCAAATAATGGCAAACAGTAAACAGCTGGGACCAAGGGCGACGTAGCTCGGCTTGGTTTAATAATGTACCAAATAATGGCAAACAGTAAACAGATGGGACCAAGGGCGACGTAGCTCGGCCTGGTTTAATAATGTACCAAATAATGACAAACATTAAACAGCTGGGACCAAGGGTGAAGTAGCTCGGCCTGATCTAATAATTTACCAAATAATGGCAAACATTACACAGCTGGGACCAAGGGCGATGCAGCTCGGCCTGGCGTAATAATTTACCGCATAATGGCAAACATTAAACAGCTGGGACCAAGGGTGAAGTAGCTCGGCCTGGTCTAATAATTTACCAATTAATGGCAAACATTACACAGCTGGGACCAAGGGTGAAGTAGCTCGGCCTGGTCTAATAATTTACCAATTAATGGCAAACATTACACAGCTGGGACCAAGGGCGATGCAGCTCGGCCTGGCGTAATAATTTACCGCATAATGGCAAACATTAAACAGCTGGGACCAACGGTGAAGTAGCTCGGCCTGGTCTAATAATTTACCAAATAACGGCAAACATTACACAGCTGGGACCAAGGGCGATGCAGCTCGACCTGGCGTAATAATTTACCCGTGCTCCTGAGGCAGGTGGCACACCCATGCTCCTGGCGTGACAAGGGCTGAGCTCGTGCTTGCACACCCATGCTCCTGGCGTGACCAGGGCTGAGCTCGTGCTCCTGAGGCAGATGACACACCCATGCTCCTGGCGTGACCAGGGCTGAGCTCGTGCTTGCACACCCATGCTCCTGGCGTGACCAGGGCTGAGCTCGTGCTCCTGAGGCAGATGGCACACCCATGCTCCTGGCGTGACCAGGGGTGAGCTCGTGCTTGCACACCCATGCTCCTGGCGCGACCAGGGCTGAGCTCGTGCTTGCACACCCATGCTCAATGACTTGTACGAATATTTTAGAAAATAACAAAAAGACCGAAAAGACATAAATTTTTCTATCCTCCGTGTCTTTTTTGCCCAGAAAAATCCAACCCCTTATAACGGGACCTTCAACTACTATTTATAGGAGCCATCCTGGAGTTACTTGGCGGGAAAGTATTGAATACGCCTCCCTTGATCGTGGCTGAGACATGGCAAACGTGTCCGAGAAATCCGCCCCATAAATGCACGTTCAATCCCCACCGGTTAATTAGTTTTAATTATGACCGGGTCTTCCGCCAAAATCCCGAAGAAGGTAAAGGATGCTCGGTAATACGCTGCTCGGCATTTTATCTTCAGTAACCATCTCTTCGGTTTAACTTCTGTTAGGCGATTTTAGCGTTCGTATCTTCATAAATGGATTTTACCCGAGAAAATCAATATGTCATATGACATCACCTCACCCTCCTGAAGTAAAGCAAGATGAAAGTAGTGAAATCTTGGTTTATTGTCTTCGGGTAAAATCCTGATATGCTCGGGATATTTTACCGCCTAATTTTCCAGCCTAAAAATTTCAAAAAAACTTGCGACGTTTGGTTTCCTGAGGCACATCTATAACCGTTCGCTTGATTTATCTTGAACGGTGTCGATTTAACGACTGTTCAAGTGGCCCCCCCTCCTATAAATACACGTTCATTTCTGCGGTTTAACTCACTTCACTGCCATTTGTTTCCGAGCTAGCATCAAGCGTCCTATCAACTTTTCTTTCCATTCATCAAGTATGTCTTCTTCTGACGATTATTCGAAAACTATAGACATGTTCGAGGAGGGTTCATTTCTTGTATCCCCCGGATTTTCTCCGGGTTGGCTTCAACACCTCTTTCTGTGACCATGTATCCCAGATATTTGCCACTACGGATCCCAAAAGTGCATTTTGCGAGATTTAATTTCACGCCAAACTTTCTTAAGGTGCTGAAGACCTCTTCCATATCCTTGACCAAGTCCTCGGCTTTTCGGCTCTTAATCAAGACATCATCCACATATACTTCCACATTCCGACCAACTTGTTCTTTGAACATTTTGTCCATTAAACTTTGATAAGTAGCTCCAGCATTTTTCAATCCGAAAGGCATTACCACATAACAAAAGGTTCCTCCTGCTGTGACAAAACTCACTTTTGATTGATCTTCTTGTGCCAAAGGGATTTGATGATATCCTTGGTAAGCATCCATAAGACATAATAATTCATGTCCGGCAGTAGAATCTACGAGCTGATCGATCATGGGCAGTGGATAACAATCTTTGGGACATGCTTTATTCACATCCCTAAAATCCGCACATTCTCCATTTATCTCCAGCTTTAGGCACCAAAACTACATCCGAGAGCCATGTAGGGAAACCGATCTCGCGAATATGGCCTGCCTTTAACAACTCTTCTACCTGTTTGGCAATGACAGCGTCCTTTTCTAGCCCAAAATGCCTCATCTTTTGCTTTATTGCCCGAACATTAGGGTCTACATTGAGGCGGTGTTCAGCAATCTCAGGTTTTATTCCAACTAAATCGGATGTACTCCATGCAAATACACCCACATGCTGATTTAAACAATCAACCACCTTTTTTCGTAATTCCGGATCAAGTTGGGATCCCACCCTAGTAATTCTAGTAGGGTGTCCCATCTCGATGTTGAGGAACTCTTCTTTGGGGGTTACTCGTTCCTCATCGCCCCGTTTCCTCTTCTCACTCCCCCCCCCCGTTCTCTTCCTTCTTTATTCTGTTCTCTTTCTTGCCTTAACTCTTGCACATAACATTTCCGTGATGAGCTTTGATCACCTCTTACTTGCCCCACTTCTTCTCCCACTGGGAATTTCATAGTTAGATGATAGGTGGAGGCAACGGCTTCGAAGGCGGCTAAGGTTGGCCTTCCCAATATTACATTATAAGAAGATGGTGCATCCACAATGAGGAAATTTATCATCTTCGTTTTGATCCTCGATTCTTCACCAAGTGTAACTGGTAGAGACACCTGCCCTATCGGATTTACGACATCCCCTGCAAATCCGTGCAAAGATGTATTCACCTTCAGTATAGGTAAGCTCCCCAAGTCCATTTGGTTTATCGTACTAAGAAAAAGTACGTCTGCTGAGCTTCCCGTATCCACGAAAATCCTCTGCACATTATAGTTAGCCACTGTAGTAGAGATAACCAGCGCATCATCATGAGGAAAATGGATTCCTTGTAGATCTGTGGGCCCAAAAGATATGGACGGACCTTCATGTACATGATTGGGGTCAATAGATAGTACTTGAAGCTTCCGAGCATGACTCTTTCTTGCTCTGTTCGAATCTCCACCCGACATTCCTCCGGATATCATGTGTATAGTTCCCCGATTAGGGACATTGCTCAAGGTTTCTTCTTCTCCTTCTACTCTTTCTCCCCGAACTGACCAAGGGACTGGCTAAGGCGCTCCTCTTCCGGGATTTATGCTATTTTTAGGAATGAAATTATTGTCTTTGAACTCCTCGTTAAGTCCCCGCATTCCATCAGAATCATTAGATCTTCCACCCCAAAAACCTCCTCCTCGAGGTCCTCTTCCTCGGAAGGACCCACCTCGGAACGTTCCTCCTCGGAAAGGTCCTCCTCTATGAGGTCCACCCCGACCTCTTTTCGGCATACTTTGATTCATGGCCACTTCTCGATGAGGTCTCATCGGGAGATACTGGTCATAACTTCTTTTGATTGGCTCCACTGGCTTATTCTTTCTGTTCGCTTCTTCCTCCATTTTACCATCTCTTCTTTGCTTCATCCTTTGGGCCTCTTCCAGATTAATGTATTTGGAAGCTCTTCCCAACAGCTCATCATAATCAGAGGGTGGCTTTTTTGCCAAAGATCGGAATAAGTCCCCCTCTCTTAATCCCTGGGTGAATGCGCTGATGAGTATTTCAGAGGTGACATGTGGAATGTCAAGACATACATGACTGAATCTTTTTAAAAAATCTCGAAGAGATTCCTTCTCCGCTTGCTTAATCCCGAACAGACTAAGAGTTGTTCTCTTGCAACTCCGACTGCTTGCAAACTGATGTAAAAATAGAGAACTAAACTTCGGGAAGGAGTCTATGATTCCTGCTAGCAACTGATTAAACCATGATTGCGCCGCACCAGATAATGTAGTCAGGAAAACCCGACATTTTACTCCATCCGTAAGTTGATGAAGAAGCGAAGCGTTTTCAAATCGAGACAAATATTCTCCAGGATCCGTACCACCATCGTAATTTCTCACATTTAGAGCCCTGAAGTTTGGGGGCAAAGGTTCACCAACCACATGGGAAGCAAATGGAGTGCTCCTCTGCGGGGGATACAGACGTCCCTCCATCTTATTGCGCATCTGTTGCATCTCATTCTTCAGCTCTTCCATTTGACGATTTAAAGCTTTATCAGCTTTATCATCCAAATGACTAGGAATATCTTTAACTTCCTCAGGCTCTTTTCCTGATTCCTGCATGGAGGCCAGATCTTCCTCTTCTTCTTCCTGCATGGTTTCTTGTTTCTGGGGAGGGGCCATAAATTTCCTCATGATCTCTTCGACAGTTCTAGTTATCATTTCTGTCAAATGCTCCATGGGCATTCCCTCAGCAGGAAATGTCCTAGGAATATTTTGAGATGATCCCGCGTCTTCTGGCCCTTCTCTGGGTTCTGCGAACGAGTATGGGTGAGAATTGGATCCATTTCCCCTGGAAGCTTGCCCCTACCTCTACCTCTAGCCATCTTGCCTTTTGATTTATCGTTTGTTACAAAATTCTTCCTACTTCAACGTCTCTGCCCTAAATTTCCCACAGACGGCGCCAATGATGTGATTCAAGATTTTTGAATATAAGGTAGAATAAAGTGTTAATGAAAAATAACGATAAACAGACCAAGATTTTTTACGTGGAAAACCCTCAAATTGAGAGAAAAACCACGGGACCTAGTCCAGTATAAAACTTCACTATAAACGTTGATGATTTACAGGACTCTTTTGACACAAATAACAATCGCTCAATGACTTGTACGAATATTTTAGAAAATAACAAAAAGACCGAACAGACATAAATTTTTCTATCCTCCGAGTCCTTTTTGCCCAGAAAAATCCAACCCCTTATAACGGGACCTTCAACTACTATTTATAGGAGCCATCCTGGAGTTACTTGGCGGGAAAGTATTGAATACGCCTCCCTTGATCGTGGCTGAGACATGGCAAACGTGTCCTAGAAATCCGCCCCATTAATGCACGTTCAATCCCCGCCGGTTAATTAGTTTTAATTATGACTGGGTCTTCCGCCAAAATCCTGAAGAAGGTAAAGGATGCTCGGTAATACGCTGCTCGGCATTTTATCTTCGGTAACCATCTCTTTGGTTTAACTTCTGTTAGGCGATTTTAGCGTTCGTATCTTCATAAATGGATTTTACCCGAGAAAATCAATATATCATATGATCATTATACTTTTACGTTTTACATTAAAAATCTATGTACAGACATTACAAAAAAATTGAAATTCATAAGAAATATAAAACAAAATCAACACAATCGGTAAATAGAGATAAATAGAAGTGCGATGATTTTGTCTTCTTGCACAACCTTTTTGTTTTCGTTTGACCAGTGCGCGCAACTCCGACGCCATGGGAGGAGCGACAACTTTCGACGACGGTGTTGGTGGTTGGGACATGTGGCTGATGTGAGGGTTGGAGACTAGAGTTTTGATGTTGAAGGGGGTGATCGAAGGAAGGCAGCAGACTATTTTGGTCATTTTGACCAAGATTGGACCTAGTTGAAAGAATTTTTTTTGGGGTGACTGTGCCGAAAAATCTTTTACTAAATAGTACCGGCCCGAAATTTTCCCTTTTTTTAAATTAGCCAAAGAAGAACTAAATCGGTTGATTCGTCGGGTTGGCCCAAACTAACTTATCAAATAAGCGGGTTGGGCCAAGGTTTGGCGTAGATTGAATCATTTAATTAATTTATAATAAAATTTGAATTATATAATTAAAATATGATTTATTAATAATGTATTTAATAATTTTATTTCATTAATTTTTTTTTTTTTTTGCGGGTTAGCCGATCTAAGTCGTAACAGCTTCAGGTTGTGCTGGTTTGGTGTTTTCCAACCCGTATGAAGAGGGGTCCAAATGGGTTCAATCCGTTGTATCGTGGACGAAAATTGTTTAGTGAAAAATATAAAACGTTAACAAAAAAAAAAAAGAAGAGTAAATACTAATATTTCAACCTTTAGTGCAATCATGTCCAAAAATAATTGAGCAAGAAAGTATTTTTTAATAAAAACGCAGAACTAATACAACATGGGTATAGTTAAAGGATGAATATAATATTAGAATAGTATACTTGTTTAAAATGTTGGCAAAATTGTTTAAATAAATAAAAAAATTACTTATTCCCTCGTCGAAAGGTTTAGGGAACTCGTTTTATGTCTAAAATTACTATAATATATAACTATATAAGAGGTAATAGTTTTGTAGCACTCGTGTAACATGTTGAGTACTCATTATACGATATTTATCAATAGACTTTTACCTTGTCAAAAAAAAAAAAAATTCATAAAATTATAAATGATACTCTTATATATATTTTCTAAAAAATATCAACCAAAATGAGGGAAGAATAAAGTGTTTTTTTAAAAAAGGGAAATCTTTAATGCACCATGTTACGACTTTCATTAGAGTCTCTAATTGCTCTTGTCATGTAATAAAAGTGGATTATGTTGGAAAAGATGCGTATTGAATTTTAATTAAACATGAGAGACCAAACGAGAGAAATCTGTACGTCGTAGTTTCTGGATGTCGTGATCGATTGTCTTGTGTTGGCACGATCGATCGCGACATGTGAAAAATTGGCACCAAAATTATGTCAGCGCGATCGATCGTGTTTGGAAGAAAATTTGATAACATGGCGGAATTTCTGTTTGCGATTGATAGCTTGATATACAGTTTTTTTCTCCCTTCACTGTTTGATGTGTTTTTTCATGAATTAATGCCTCAAAATGGTGTCTTTTGGTGACATCTTGCTCTAGTATAAATAGAACAACCCTTTGTTGAATTAAATATTTTTAAAAAAAAATCGGATTAACATCTATATCTTGTTCATTGTTTGAGTGTCTATAAGTCTTTGTGGTTTAATGATTCGTGATTTAAAGTGCTTCTATCACGAATCATATTCGTTGTATTTTGTAAGGAATTCGATTATCCTGAAGTAAGATTTCGAATTCAAATTTAAATACAGAAAATAGGTAATGAAAAAAGTTATCTCATAGAAATTTTGATCCGCCGTGCTTTGGAATGAGTCTAAATCCGATATGATTTCAGGAATATTAGATTTCGACGAAAAAAATGCTTTGAGAGAGATATTTTTATCGTGACGATGTTTTTATCAGCATGTATCTAACATAAGGTAATAATTAGGGGCGGAACCATAATTTTAATTTAGGAACGACAAAAAAAAAATTTAAAAAAATTATGGGTAAAGATATTTATTTTTTTAAAAAAAATCTATAAGAAACATTAAAATACAAATTTGGAGGATGCTTCAATATATTTATGAAATTTATTTGTTCTTACGTTAAGAATTAAATAAATAAAGGTTCGCAATTATTTTTGGACATGATTGCACTGAAGGTTGAAAATTTGATATTTTTTTTATTTTTGCGTTCTCTCTTTTTAAATTATTAGCCTAAACAGAACTCAAAATGGGTTGGTTTCTCGGGTTGTCGCAACTCAATATGTCAAATATACTGGTTGGGCCAATGTTTGACGCAGATTGTATCAATAAATTAATTTATAATAAAATTTGAAATAATTAATTAAAATATCAATTATTAATAATTTCACTTCATTAAAATATAATAAAATTACATTTATTTTTTTTTAATTTTTTTGTGGGTTAGCCAATCTAACCCACAACTCGCATTTGGTTGCGTTGTTGGAAGTTTTTCAACCCGTATATAGGTGGGCTCCACACATTTGTGTCTTGTGGGTGTACCAATTTGTTTGGGTAGAATTGAGCCGTTTGGATATCTCTGGATGAAATGTGAGATTAGTGAAAAAATCGTGGAAAATTGTTTAGTGAAAAAGATAAAACGCCAAAAAAAAAAAGAAAAGAGAAAACGCCAAGAAAACGCCAGTTTTTGAACCTTCAGTGCAATCATGTCCAAAAATAATTGAGCAACTTGATTTAGAAAATTATTCTTTTAATAAAATGCATAACTAATACAACATCGGTATAGTTATAGGATGAATATAATATTAGAAAAGTATAATTATTTAAAATGTGGGCAAAATTGTTTAATTTAGAAATACATAAAAAAAATGAAGTCTTACTTTTTATACAAACAACGCCAGCATTTCAATATTTAATTAGTAGAATCGAAAAACATAAATAACAGATATATGTTATAAATACTGCATAAATAATAAAAAAATTAAAATTTATTTTACAACGTTTTACAAAGTTTATATATATGTATATATCAATTTGAGATAAATTAATAAATTTAAATTTAGAAAATAAAAACTTCATAACGATGGTCAAGGTGAATTCTGGTACATTGTGTTGGGAATTTGGCCCTCCAAATTCACCCCCGGGATGCACCTTTTAATGGGAAAGCAAGCAAAATGAGAAATAATAACAACACAATGATTTAACGTGGAAAACTCCCAAATCAGGAGAAAAACCACCAGGACCAGAGAAGAAAATACACTATATGAAAATTATTACAACCACATAATTTCTCTTCTCACCCCAAACACACCCCACAAAGCTTTTCTCACTAGCCACACTTTATAACTCACACCCCTCCCCTTACAAGAAAGACATCTAGTAAAATCTTTTCTGATGTGGAAGCTCAGTCACAGCTGCAACCACAGAGCATACTAAGACTTTTACTAGATTCTAAAACAAGAGAGAGAGATATCTAAAGCCAAAAGTTGCTAGACAAGCTATTGACTGGTGCACTGAAACCAAAGGCCCCAAGCCTTCTTTTATAGTCAAATGGTTGGCCATTTTATTTGCTTTCTTCAATGTGGGACAAAAGAAAAGCTCAATCCAACAATCTCCACCTTGTGGCTTTGTCCTCCCACAACACTCCACCTCGATGAAGATATTCATAGCTTTCGCTACCAACACTGCAAGACAGTCATAATTCTCAATGTAGAGAATTATCATGCTCCACCATAAAAGCATACCCCACTCAGAATAAACCATTCCAAGCATTTCAATTCGGCCCATGTCGAAAAAATAACCTTGCTGAAAATTATGGTGCAACTCCCACTTTTTAGCTCTCCTAGAAGTTAATCAGCCATCGACATGAATTTCCACCACACACCCTGCATCAATGCTAAACCAATGCCCGTGTGCAAAATTGTGGACCCGCTAACATTTTACATCCTTTATCATGGCAACTTGGGGACAGCGGCATGCCATAAGGATGTACATGTCCTTTTTCAGAGGACATCAAAAGAGGAGACAATATTAGCTTCATTATCAGCATCTCCACTTGCTGATACAGAGCAATTTGCCGAACCCGCTCCAGCTCTTGGACAATTTTTCTTGATATGACCAGGTTGTCCACACCCCCAACAGGATTTCTTCATGGAGTTCTTCTTCTTCCATTTATGAGCCACCATTGCAAAACTTTCATGTGAACCGTTACTCCCGCGAAGTCTCCTCTCTTCGGAAAGAAGCTTACCAGTAACCTCTGAGAAAATGATTTTCTCCTTTCCATGAATCAGTATCGGCTTCATGTGCTCATACGAACGTGGAAGAGACCAGATGAGTCTCAAGGCCTGATCTTCATCATCAATTCTAACTCCAATGGATTCCAGCTCTGAAACAATGCCATTGAGAACGCTTAAATGATCTGAAATAGTAGTACCTTCATTCATTCGCAATGTATGAAACTGCTCTTTCAGATACACCCGATTTGAGACGCCCTTTGTCTGATACAACTCTTCCAGTTTTTCCAGAGTTCCTTCTCCGTAGACATTCCATGCACATTTGCAAGAACATTTTTGGCTAGGCACAGACTGATAGCACTTGCTGCTCTCAAATCCAGATCCTCCCAATCTTCATTGCTCATTCCAGCTTTACCTGTTGCACTAGTCGTTCCACCAGTCGAACAAGTATCACTGCTGCTTTCAGGGAATACTCTGTCCTTCAACGCCTTGTGTAAACCAGACTGAATCAACACATCCCTGACTTGCACTTGCCACAAGCCAAAGTTGATTTTCCCATCAAATTTCTCCACATCAAATCTGACTGCATTTGAAACTCTGCTTCCCGGCATCTTTTGATACCCTGATGAATTTTACCGTAGACCTGAATAGTACACACTAAGTAAGCTCCCAGGAAAGAGAGGATCTCGATCTTTCCTAGACAGAACTTCAAGGTTCCCAGGTAAATTGGTGGGGTCACAATGGTCCCACTTAAATACCAATTTTCCTAGACAGAACCTCCTTAGTCACTACGTATTCACCTACCACACCAAAGCTCCACCGCCGTAAAAGGACCCAGGCTCTGATACCACTTGTTGGGAATTTGGCCCTCCAAATTCACCCCCCGGGATGCACCTTTCAATGGGAAAGCAAGCAAAATGAGAAATAATAACAACACAAGGATTTAACGTGGAAAACTCCCAAATCAGGAGAAAAACCACAAGGACCAGAGAAGAAAATACACTATATGAAAATTATTACAACCACATAATTTCTCTTCTCACCCCAAACACACCCACAAAGTTTTTCCCACTAGCCACACTTTATCACTCACACCCCTCCCCTTACAAGAAAGACATCTAGTAAAATCTTTTCTGATGTGGAAGCTCAGTCACAGCTGCAACCACAGAGCATACTAAGACTTTTACTAGATTCTAAAACAAGAGAGAGATATATCTAAAGCCAAAAGTTGCTAGACAAGCTATTGACTGGTGCACTGAAACCAAAGGCCCCAAGCCTTCTTTTATAGTCAAATGGTTGGCCATTTTATTTGCTTTCTTCAATGTGGGACAAAAGAAAAGCCCAATCCAACACATTGTTGGTTGTATACTAAAGCTATGCAAAAAGAATCCTTTACTTTTTTGTTTAGTTTAACAAGGTATATAGGTTTGCGTCTAAGTGCCTATCTAATCCTTAGGTGATGACCCCGGCCCCTCAGGACCGTCACCAAGTAAATCGAGGATGTGCACGGATGATAGGTTTCTGAGGGAGCGGATCAACATAATCCAAACCCATGACAAACCCCCACAATATTTCAGTAGAGAATTTGTCTCACATGTGATTCGAACATGCGACGTTGGAGGAATCTCCTGATATCACCTCAGCCCTTATCAATCCATCTATGTCTCTGGGGGCAAAAGAATCCTTTACTTATTCCTTCAGTGAATAGTTTAGGAAACTAGTTTTATACCTAAAATTACTATAATACATAAGAGGTAATAATTTTGTAGCACTAATGTTGAGCCTTAAACGCATGGTTGCGTTTAATGCGTTAAATTATCCCCGGTCAATCTTTGAGTTTTGATGATCAACAAAACTTGTGTTTGTTATACTAATGCATCTACTTAGTGTACAGATTAAGTGATGAAAAGTGGTTTGGATTGAAGAAAATCAAGTGTGCATATTCTGGCCTGGATCGCCCCAGGCGATGGGTGCCAGGAGGGGCATCGCTACGCGCATCGACAGAGGCGATGTCTAGGCGAGCATGCGAGGAAGATCGCCCCAGGCGATGGTGACCAACGCCTGAGGCGATGGCAGCCACAAGGACTTCGCCCCCGCACATCGACTGAAGCGACGCCGAGGCATGGCGCGGGCATGCGCGCAGGGAGATCGCCCGAGGCGATGGGCTGAACGCTTGAGGCGATGGGCTGGAACGCCTGAGGCAATCTGGAGTTCGTTTGAGGCGATGCAATATTTGAAGGAGCTGAGGCTACGGCCTTTATTTTGGCATTGGATCGCCTGAGGTGATCCAGCGATCGCCTGAGGCGATGCGTGATTTTTGGTGACCGTTGGGGCGCGACGATGGTGATCGCCCGAGGCGATGTCCGAGGCGATCGGGGAGTGATTCAAGCCTTATTTGAAGCAACGGCTAGTAGGAGCCTTGGAGGCCTTCTACACTATAAATATGAATGCTTTGGAGCATTTTGGAGCTAAGGAACAAGCCTACAACTTATATAAAGTCTTGATCAATTATTGTTTCAAATTATATTACAATCTACATACATTGTTGTTGTATTGGAGTTTGTGATTCTCTTCTTTGTTAGAGCTTGTGTTTCTTCGTGTGAGTACACCGTGAAGGTGTTTGTTGGTTTAATTCATTGTAAAGGTCCTCCAACACCAAAGCAAGTTGGAAAATTGTAAAGTCATCAACTAGTCTAGTTGGTGCAAGTGTGTGGCTATCCTTGGAGCCCTTAAGGCCAAGAAGACTCATGAAGAGTGTTGGTAGCTCGGGAAGAGCTTTGTATACTCGGGAAGAGTATTGTGCTCGGGAAGAGCTTGTGTACTCGGGAAGAGTAGTGTGCTCGGGAAGAGCGTTGTAACTCGGGAAGAGTTGTTGTGTGGCTAACTTGGAGCCCTCAAGACCAAGACCAATTGTTCTAGTGGAACCTCGGTTGGAGGTTATCTAATCGGGAAGAGGAGACGTAGGCGATTCATCGCCGAACTTCTATAACAAATATCCTTGTCATTTACCGCATTATTCCTTTACGCATTTATTTACTTATTCTTTTTATTTATCGATTGACGTAAGGCTTCCGCAAAGCGCAAAACTATTTTATTTTTCAAACTCATTTTAAAAAGCTAAAGTAGCCAAGGAATCTCATTCACCCCCCATCTTCGATTCCAACAAGTGGTATCAGAGCCATTTGATTTTTGTTTTTAAATCAAATCTTTTTTATGGCTAATCTAGCAAATGAGTTTGCTCAAGGTCAATCGACGAATCGCCCTCCGCTTTTCACGGGTGATAACTACGGCTATTGGAAGATTAGAATTTCTCTATACATCCAATCCGTAGATTATGATCTTTGGAAAATCATAGTGAAAGGTCCACGTATTCCTTTAAAGGAAATTGGGGGAGTTAGTGTTCCCAAAGTGATGGACGATTTCACTAGAGCGGATATGATTTTATTATCTCAAAATGCTAAAGCTATTAATATTTTGCATTGTGCTTTAGATATGAAGGAGTACAACCGGATATCGATGTGCTCAACCGCTAAGGAGATATGGGACAAATTACAAATTTGTCATGAAGCAACCAACCAAGTAAAGGAGACAAAGATAGACCTCCTTCAACTCAAATATGAGACATTTGAGATGGATTCCGGAGAAGATGTGGATTCCATGTTTAGGAGGCTCACCCAAATCATCAACGAGCTTGCTCAACTTGGAGAGAAGTACCCTCCAAAGCAAATATGGAGGAGAGCACTAAGGGCCTTACCTAAAGAATGGGATGCAAAGAGGACGGCCATTATCGAGTCCAACAAAGGAGAAAGTGCTTCCTATGATCTTGATGAGCTCCATGGCACATTGGTGACTCATGAGCTTGAAGTTGCCACAAGGAGAGAAGTAAAGGAGGAGGATAGATCCAAGAGAAATGGGATTGCCTTGGTTGGAAGGAAAGACCACTCCGATGATGAAGAAGATGATGATGATGAGGAGATGATCCTATTCACAAAGAAGTTCAAGAAGCTCTTCACTAAACATAGCAAGTCAAAGACCTCAAGTGCAACCAAAAATGAATCCAAAAATGAGGTAACTTGTTATAATTGTAATGATAAAGGTCATTATGCTAACAAATGCCTTAAGAAGAAGAATGAGGACAAAGGGAAGAAGAATGCGTTTATAGCCACATGGAGTGATAGCGACTCCGATGAAGAAGAAGCCACCAATCTATCTCTAATGGCTCTTGGAGATGAAGGAGATGAAAGTGACAATGATGTACCTTCATTTGATGAACTTTTAGAGTCTTATAATGATCTTATTGATGCTCTTGGCAAAACCAAGATGAGTAACAAATTACTCAAACTTGAGATTGCTAAGAAAGATGAAGAAAATAATTCATTGAAAAATGAATTAAATTCTTTAAAGATATCATCTTGCAAACTTAGTGAAAGTAGTAAAAATATGAATGAATTGCTTGGCTTGCAACGTTGTAGCTTTGACAAAGCCGGGTTAGGTTTTTCAAGCAAATCAAAAACTTTTTCTAGCTTGTTGGCCAATGCAAAGCATGATTCTCCTACTTGTAATTATTGTTGCAAAAATGGCCATACTAAAAATAAGTGTAGGTTTGCTAGAATCCAATACCAACCTAATAAGAGGTGGAAATGGATTCCAAAAGTGCCATTGAAAGTTAACCCCCTAGGACCCAAAAATCAAATGGGTACCAAAGTTCCTCCAATTGTAAATTTGTCTTGTAGGGACAATAATGAAATGAAGGATGAAGGGCCAAGCAACTCAAAGGAGGAGTTTGTATTATTCACAACTATAGAAGAGGCTCGAGGCGTTGGACCTATGACAAGAACGAACTCTTGTCATTGAGGGTAAAATTTATTTTTTTACATGTTAAAAGAGCAATTTCAAAATTAATTGGCACAAATTAATTGTGATCAATAAATATTGAAGCTCAATATTCATTGGAGTAAAATGCATAACCCCTTAGCATAATTGTTGAAATGCATGATGTATGCTTATTTTTTTATAGTAAGTAGCTTGATATGCTTTGTATTCAAATTTGAATATGCTATGTGAAAATGTGCAAGTATATGATTTGTTATAATGCCTTGATATTTTTATTATTTTGTTTTTGGCATGAATGCATGAACATATGCACACATTGCAACTTTTAGAATTAATTGTTGAGTACCTTAAACACATGGTTGTGATTCACCTCTATATAATTTAATCTTGTTTGATGAGGAACATGTGTAATTTGAAGCTATATGTCAACATTTAAATTATGCCATGTTTATTTGAATTTTATGCTTTTTGATTATCACAAAAAGGGGGAGAATTTTGTGATAAACTTGAACCTTAATACATGCATAGTTTAAGGGGGGGGAGCTTATGTATGCATGGTTTGAGGGGGAGAGTTATTTGTTTAATGATTTACTTGATAACTTGTATGTGTTATGCAATTGTTAAGGGGGAGTTATTTTTACTCACATTTCATGCATATTACTTATTCAAGTTTATCAAGTTTTGTGATCATCAAAAAGGGGGAGATTGTTGAGCCTTAAACGCATGGTTGCGTTTAATGCGTTAAATTATCCCCGGTCAATCTTTGAGTTTTGATGATCAACAAAACTTGTGCACTAATGCATCTACTTAGTGTGCAGATTAAGTGATGAAAAGTGGTCTGGATTGAAGAAAATCAAGTGTGCATATTCTGGCCTGGATCGCCCCAGGCGATGGTAATCATCGCCCCAGGCGATGGGTGCCAGGAGGGGCATCGCCACGCACATCGACAGAGGCGATGGCTAGGCGAGCATGCGAGGAAGATCGCCCCAGGCGATGGTGACCAACGCCTGAGGCGATGGTAGCCACAAGGACTTCGCCCCCGCACATCGACTGAAGCGACGCCGAGGCATGGCGCGGGCATGCGCGCAGGGAGATCGCCCGAGGCGATGGGCTGAACGCCTGAGGCGATGGGCTGGAACGCCTGAGGCGATCTGGAGTTCGTTTGAGGCGATGCAAGATTTGAATGAGCTGAGGCTACGGCCTTGATTTTGGCATTGGATCGTCTGAGGCGATCCAGCGATCGCCTGAGGCGATGCGTGATTTTTGGTGACCGTTGGGGCGTGGCGATGGTGATCGCCCGAGGCGATGTTCGAGGCGATCGAGGAGTGATTCAAGCCTTATTTGAAGCAACGGCTAGTAAGAGCCTTGGAGGCCTTCTACACTATAAATATGAATGCTTTGGAGCATTTTGGAGCTAAGGAACAAGCCTACAACTTATACAAAGTCTTGATCAATTATTGTTTCAAATTATATTACAATCTCCATACATTGTTGTTGTATTGGAGTTTGTGATTCTCTTCTTTGTTAGAGCTTGTGTTTCTTCGTGTGAGTACACCGTGAAGGTGTTTGTTGGTTTAATTCATTGTAAAGGTCCTCCAACATCAAAGCAAGTTGGAAAATTGTAAAGTCATCAACTAGTCTAGTTGGTGCAAGTGTGTGGCTATCCTTGGAGCCCTTAAGACCAAGAAGACTCGTGAAAAGTGTTGGTAGCTCGGGAAGAGCTTTGTATACTCGGGAAGAGTATTGTGCTCGGGAAGAGCTTGTGTACTCGGGAAGAGTAGTGTGCTCGGGAAGAGCGTTGTAACTCGGGAAGAGTTGTTGTGTGGCTAACTTGGAGCCCTCAAGGCCAAGACCAATTGTTCTAGTGGAACCTCGGTTGGAGGTTATCTAACCGGGAAGAGGAGACGTAGGCGATTCATCGCCGAACTTCTATAACAAATATCCTTGTCATTTACCGCATTATTCCTTTACGCATTTATTTACTTATTCTTTTTATTTATCGATTGACGTAAGGCTTCCGCAAAACGCAAAACTATTTTATTTTTCAAACTCATTTTAAAAAGCTAAAGTAGCCAAGGAATCTCATTCACCCCCACTCTTCGATTCCAACAACTAATACTTCATAAAATTATAAATGATACTCTTAATATTTTTTTTTCTAAAACATCAACTCTCACGGTAATTTTGATCTGACTTACTTTGGAATTAGTCTAAATCCAATATGACTTCAAGAATATTAGTAGGGCAGACGCAGGATCCATCCGAAGGGGGGCAAAAATATGTTAATATAAAAATGGAGGTCAAAATTTTTTTAGGGGTCAGAATATAATTTAAGAGAGTTGGGGGGGGGGGGGGGCAAAAGTAAGTTTCGAGGGGTAAAATCTAATTTTTAGAGGATAAAACTGTATTTTTTACAAAAACTTAAGTCGGCTCCCAAATATTAGGTTTAGAAGAAAAAATGGATTGAGAGATATTTTTATTCTGACGATGTTTTTACCAGCATGGATCTAAAATAAGAGGAGCAACAATTTTAATTTAGGGGAGTCAAATTTTTTTTTTAAAAAAATTAAGGTTAAAATGTATTTTTTTAAAAAAAATCTATAAAAAACACTAAAATATATATTTGCAGGGTGCGGTTGCCGCCCCCGCATTCTTAAAAAAATCTATAAAAAACACTAAAATATATATTTGCAGGGTGCGGTTGCCGCCCCCGCATCCTCTCCCTCCGCCCCTCGGTAACAATGATCTATTTGGGATATATAAAAATTTAATTTTCTATTTTTTATTTATCTGGAAACAATAATTGATGTACCTATTTAGGAGCATATTTCATGTGCAAAATAATTGATGTACCTATTTAGGAGCATATTTCATGTGCAAAAATAATTGACAAAAACATCCCATATCCGGTCATTTCTGTTTATTATTTCTACTTACTAAAATATCTTTTTTGCCTCTTTACCATTTTATTTACTAACATTTCAACATTTTTTCCTGTCACTTTTTTGCAACATTCATTTTTCTTATTTATAAACGTCTTATATTTTATTATTAATTTAGTGATCTGCATGATTTTAATTATTTTTACGTAAATATAATCAAAAAATTATATTTTTAATTCATTTTAGACATATTTATTGTGCATACGATTAACTTCACAATACTAACTTCACAATTATTTTTATATATTCATAATTTAATACTTATTTCTCATAAAATTTTCATTCTAACTTTAACTTTAAACATAGTATTATCTTCATAAACAAGTTTTGGGAGACAAGGGTAGCTTGTTCCAGTGTTCGTAGGCATCATAAAGGGCCAGCTCGGCTTTAACATAACTCTGGCTTCTACAACTGTAACGAGTTTGATTTTGGAAGGTCTTTCACAAATTACACTACAACCGTCTAAATGGGTTGAGGTCGTTATATTGGCCCAACCTGACCGATCAAATAGACGGGTTGAATTTTCAGTCCACCTGAAGGCAGGTCTAAACAAGCCAGCGGGTTTGGACTTGCGGATTGGTCCGAGGATTAATCAAATTATTATTTTATAATAAAATTTTAATTATTTAATTGAAATATATTTAATAATTTATCTAATAATTTTAATTTATTAAAATAAATAAATTTATTTTTTTGACTTGTTGACCCACGTAACCCGCTTCATTATTGGGTCCAAAACTACTTTTGTCCAAGACTACTTAACCAGAAATCACTGATGTCCACAAGTACATAGCGAAGTTTGAGCTTAGGGCTTAGCCAAGATCATTTGCTTTTGTACCGTTGTGGCTACCCGTTTCTTTTTATAACGAAAATATATATATATATATATATATATATATATATATATATATTTACCAATATAATAATTTACCAATATAATAAGAGGGAAAGTGTATGAACAGTGTTATGAGTCTATATTTTCCTACGGATGAACGGTAACAATTAAAGTTGGGTTTTTTTGTGTTTTGTTTTTTAGCCGTATATTTCTCTCTCCGTAATATATCACATCGATTTGCTTGGCCTCGATGCTTGTTTCTACCCGGCTCTCAGCCTGCACTCGCCGCCTCTCTCACTGACAAACGTAAATCCCGTGCAATTGACATGTGGTTCATGTCTGTGACCAGAAGGTCGTGCTTTGTTCTATATGCTTTCTTCTCCCTTCTTAGTCTTTTTCGTTGCAAGGGATTCGATTGATGGGAGGAGACCATCTACTTGCCCTAATATTCTCTTGCATTCTCACTTCTCATTAATTAATGCTTCAGATCTCTGCAATTTTGTTCCATTTGAGGCTTCATTTTTCTCGTGTATATACCCCACAATCTCTTTATCATTTTTTATTCGTGATTATATTGTTTAGAGTTTTGAGTATGTATACGTATTTTCGTGTTGCATTGGCTCGATCGCCAGATTGGATAATGTGGAATATTCTATGATGACGCCTTAAGTGCAGTAATCAAACTAACTTGATTCAACTATAGCTACACCATCCGAGCAAGCATCGTCATCAACTCCAGGATTAGACATGGCAGTGGTTTCCCCCGCGGACTGCGTGGCTATGGCGGCACTGCGATCGGTGCTCCAGAGGGCTAACAAGGTCGTCAATATTTTTGGTCGTGCATGGATCGTATACGAGTTGTGATAGTGAGCAAGACTAAATCGGTACCACTCCTCCATCATGTGTACGGCATTCGTCGCATCCACTTTGGCAAAAACTATGTCCAAGAACTCGTAGAAAAAACTCCTCAAGCCTAAATTGAAGTATTTCTATCTCTGATGCTTAATGGTATTTTCATCTGGGATATGTTTGTCAGTTATATGCTGTCTTTTTTGTTGGTGATTGATTGTTCTCTTGGAAAACAAAAGTTTGAATTTTGCCATTGTGAGAACATCTATCATCCAGTGTTTGGTTCTAGGTTTCTTTGGTTTTATTATTTGCTTAACAATTTAATATATTTAGCTGTTATGAAACTATTTATAATCTTTTAGGACTATCAATGGTTTCAATTGTGATAAATTGCAGCTTCCCGATGATATACAGTGGCATTTCATTGGGAATTTGCAGAGCAAAGTAAAGCCTCTTCTCAGTATGTTGGAACCATCTTCCTCTCTAACCACTTTCATATCCTCAGTCATCACACTTATGAGTGTATGCATCCATTAATTAGTTGCCTAAGGATATTTAGTTTGAAGTTTTTAATGTTTCCTTCAGCACATTACCATGAAAAGTGAGTTTGTAATTTGTATGGTGTTTTACTGAGCCTTTATTGGTGAAAAGTTACAATCTTGAATGGAATCATGACTATGTGAGAAAATGTTGAACCTTGTTAATGACAGTAGCTGCATATAACATTTTCGGTAGGCTGTAGTGTCTTTTTTTAAAATATCATAGATGCTAAAGTTGTTGCGTGTTTTTTGTAAAAGCTATTCTTCTTTGAGTAGAAACGATGGGAATTATGATTTATCTTCCTTTCAACTGCATGAATGGACTTCTGTAATTCTAATTTTGCGATTTATAGGAGTTGGCCTGGTGTGAAAAGCTGTGCCAAAGAAGTTATAAATGACTAATTGAACTGCAGATTATATATAAAGACGAAAATCAAGTGCTCTGTTTAGTCATTGCTTGTCGACAAAGTTCAGTACATTTTTGTGTGCGGTTTAGTATTTTGATATATGTCAGTGTTTCTGTTTCGTAGATGGTGTTCCAAATCTTGACATGGTGGAGACTGTATATGATGATAAGGTAAACAAATATTATGTTGTATTTTTTGTGCCGAGATGACACCCTTGTAAATGATATTATATAGTTTGCAGTAAAAAATGACAAGGAATTCAAGAAAAAATATCGCAATTGCGCCCGAATATTTCATCTTTGTATACGATGTCCTTGCTATTAAAATGTCTATAAATAACTTGCACGTTGCCCAATCTCCTCATTGTTCATGTAGATTGCAAACCATCTTGATCGTGTGGTTGGAAGTATTGGAAGAAAACTTTTGAAAGTACCGGTCCAAGTAAATACAAATGGTGAAGAATTTGAGTAAGTTAAGTTGTCTATTTTATGTGATTGATATAGGAATATTAATTGGATTCTTTTACATATTCTAAATTACAGGCCCACTGAATTTTTTTTGTATGAGGTTCCTACTTGTCGAAACAATATTTGTATTGGTCATAGACTTTTGTATCTTTTATGTACTCTAAATTGCAGACTTGCACAATGTCAAAAGAAATTAGTATATATGTATACGTATGAATGTGTCTTGGTTTTTCTCATCCTGACCCATTCCACATATATATATTATTAGTACATTATAATAAGCACCGAAGCATTACTGTTGTAATGAACAGTAATTTCGTCCTACTTTTTCAATTCTTTATTATTATATTCCCTTTTAATTTTATTACTTATTTTCTTTGTTTTTATAATTAATTTCTTTTCTCATCTCAATGAGCGTATTTTAGCTTTGTTCGATGGCCCTTCCGGTTGGCTAATAGGCAAAACCCATCTGTGTATTTAATTTTCTTCATTTACGGTCCATGTCAAATTGTAATTCTCTATTTTGGAATTGAACTAGGGTTTCTCTCATTCTCCTCGATCTAAAATATGGTCGTGCTTCATCCACCGACGGGTTTGTCTCGTACGCTCATATTTATTGATTTTACTTCAGGCAAGTTGCTGATGGTGTAGACAGCCGATGATGATGGGTCATTCGGAGGTGAGTTTTTTTTTTTTTGCCCTTTTATTGATCTCGTATGTTTGCATTTATTGAGTTGTTGTTGGGTCTTGATTCAGGGTGGAGAGCTGCGATGGTTGTGGGTCAACCGTCGACGTAGTGGTGTTTTCTTAGAAGTTCAAATTAAAAGATATCCCAAAATCCAAGGAATCATCATCCCTCTGGCGTCGGTGGTTTTTTTTGTTTTTTTTGCAACTTACATTTCTTTCTTCTGTATTTCGTATTATATAACTTTCATGGGTGCAAATGTAGGGGGACACAATTCTCGTTTCTTCATTGTTCTGTAGAGGGGAAAAACTATTCCTGACGTCTGCTCTTGTGGGGTTTGCTGATCCTTCTAGGTTCGTTGTTTTTTATGTTTGGTTTTTTTTGCCTTCGACCCGATTTGGATATGGTTTGGTTATGTTATGTTTTGTTTTTTGGGCTTTTCATTTTATACTGTGTGTTTTAAATGTGTTGGTAGTCGTTTTACGGTAAAGGTTAATGTTGGTACGTTGTCCGGGCTTGTTTTAGTACATTATAATAAGCACCGAAGCATTACTGTTGTAATGAACAGTAATTTCGTCCTACTTTTTCAATTCTTTATTACTATATTCCCTTTTAATTTTATTACTTATTTTCTTTTGTTTTTATAATTAATTTCTTTTCTCATCTCAATGAGCGTATTTTAGCTTTGTTCGATGGCCCTTCCGGTTGGCTAATAGGCAAAACCCATCTGTGTATTTAATTTTCTTCATTTACGGGCCATGTCAAATTGTAATTCTCTATTTTGGAATTGAACTAGGGTTTCTCTCATTCTCCTCGATCTAAAATATGGTCGTGCTTCATCCACCGACGGGTTTGTCTCGTACGCTCATATTTATTGATTTTACTTCAGGCAAGTTGCTGATGGTGTAGACAGCCGATGATGATGGGTCATTCGGAGGTGAGTTTTTTTTTTTTTGCCCTTTTATTGATCTCGTATGTTTGCATTTATTGAGTTGTTGTTGGGTCTTGATTCAGGGTGGAGAGCTGCGATGGTTGTGGGTCAACCGTCGACGTAGTGGTGTTTTCTTAGAAGTTCAAACTAAAAGATATCCCAAAATCCAAGGAATCATCATCCCTCTGGCGTCGGTGGCTTTTTTTGTTTTTTTTGCAACTTACATTTCTTTCTTCTGTATTTCGTATTATATAACTTTCATGGGTGCAAATGTAGGGGGACACAATTCTCGTTTCTTCATTGTTCTGTAGAGGGGAAAAACTATTCCTGACGTCTGCTCTTGTGGGGTTTGCTGATCCTTCTAGGTTCGTTGTTTTTTATGTTTGGTTTTTTTGCCTTCGACCCGATTTGGATATGGTTTGGTTATGTTATGTTTTGTTTTTTGGGCTTTTCATTTTATACTGTGTGTTTTAAATGTGTTGGTAGTTGTTTTACGGTAAAGGTTAATGTTGGTACGTTGTCCGGGCTTGTTTTATATTTTAGGTATTTGAAAAGTTCAGATCTTCCAGATCAGTCAAGTGTGGCACCTCCTCTCAAACAAATATTGCATGGTCATATTTTAGAACTAGCTCGAATTTAATTAAATTACTTCATGCTGAATTTAATTTTTAAAAATAATTAAAAATTAATTCAATTTTAAGATGTATCTTTATTTTGAACTCTATGGAATTGAAGTGGAAGTATATCTTCAACTCATGGGTCCTTCTCGGTCAAATGCTAATTATAAATAATAAAGCTTCGATAGGTAGCGTTGTATATATAAAATAATTCAATCTTATATTGTGACAATAACCCACTTTGCCAATATTAACGTACCTCTTTTATGTCTTGTTATTTTCACAAATTGATCAAGTCTCATATCTCTTATTTAAATTTACCCAAACACTTGGAGTAAATATGAATTCGTAAAACACTGTCAAAACTATTATAAATATTCAATAAACTTGATTAGAGCTTAATTTCTAAGTACGTTTACCAACATAGCGGTTTAAAAACATCAGGCAATTCTTAAGTTCGGCATATCAGAATGGTAGTTTCCATTTTTTTTTCCTTTTCTCAATTAGTGTTTTGTGTTCCCGTTGCAGTGTGTTTTTATGATATTCAATTTATTTTTTGGGTTTTTCCGAAAAAAATACTCATAGGTTAATTTGGAAAGTGTTGTCAACATCTAGATTTGTTAATCTTTAAAAAACACGATATGTGTTCTTCGTTGTTTTTCCAACATGCCAGATTTGTTGTTTCAAACAACATATGGTTGTTTTTTTTGTTTTTATTGTAGTTTCATTCGGCTTGGTTATTGTGTATAATTGTTTGGGTGTTAGTGTTATGTCGAAATAAGAATAACTTATTTTGGAATATGCTTGAACCCATTTAAATAAATTTCAATTCCTCAAGCTAGAAATGGTACTAAAATGTTGTTATCCTGACTGTCATTGCCTGAGGTTGTTCTGCTGTGTTCTTAGTGTTCTGGTAAGTTGTGGACCAAATTATATTCATAATTGCTTATTACATATCAAAAGAAATTTTTTTTTAGTTTTATGGTCTTGATGTTGTGTTGATAGGTCTTTAACTTTTGTTAAATGACTTGATTTCTTTTTATATCTGACTACTTGATTTAAAGTCTGGTACATGAAACTTTCCACATCTTTTGGCATGCGTTGAAGTTTTTATGAAGATCCGGAAAAGACGGTTCATATTTCAAAATCTGTATATGTCAAGTGTTATAAGGCTTATTGATTTCGGTAGCACAATATTTGAACAACAAGATCACAGGTATGTAGTATCAACACATCATTAACGAGCTCCAAAAATATTTTGGGTCATCAACATATCTTACCATATTTTGCCTTCTGTTTCTGATTTTCCCGAGTTAGTATCAGTTGTTGATTTTTAGCATATTTTCACTAAGTCTTGGATGGAACTATCCTTGTGACATGTGGGGTATAGGTTGTATACTCGTGGAACTCTGCTATGTAAGTAGTAGGATATCACGCTCACAACTCTCAGTCACATATACGCACTCACATCACACCACCTTCTTGCATTAATTGTTCCTATTCATAGTCATATGTGTTTTATACGATGACACTCCAAATATTTATGTGCTAAACTCCGTCCAACAGTTTTTATGCCGTATTTTCTTTTTATTACTATCCATGGACTTCATTCTGGCACAAAATGAGTTGATCCACATTAAACATGCCTTTTAAGAAATCATTCGATGGTCGCGGGTAGAAAGTAGAAAACGACCGGTCTATAAAATATGCAGCTGACTAGCTCGAGCTAATGAATTTTAGATTTAAAAAAACAAAGCTAGAAAACTATTGGCCAATAATCTGGTCACTGGCACCGCGCAAGCGCGGTGCCAAGAGTAACTAGTATATATATATATGAATCCGACCCCGATCCACCAATCTATATATCGATATATCTATAATGCGCAATACACAATTTTGTTAGAATCTGCTCGAAATCTTTATTGGCTTTGATTAAATGATTTTATGACTTTGTCTACAGCAAGTATTCTACTGTCAAATCAAGATGCCACCATGAATTTGATATCCCAATTCACATGATTGGTCAAGAATCTCACATCTCTGTAGCTCACATACATGCAATATGCTTAATTCTTGTTTTGATTCTTGACAAAACTTTGACCCAATTGCCGTAAGACTAATGAACTTTCATAAACAAATTAGCATGGCTAATCAATCGATTCACAGTACATTATTGCATTCATATCAGTAAAGAAATCGGCTCTTTTGATTCAAGAATGCATCTCACAATCACACAGCAGATTATGCACAAAATAATCGAAACAAAAACAAGGCAAAGAAATACACCGGATTTACGTGGTTCGGCCTTCAACCTGGCCTACATCCACGGGTTTCTTCAATTCACATTTGACACAAGAAATTACAACAAGATATTCCTATTTGTATAGCTCTCAATCTGAATCTTCCCACTCTTGATTTCCTTCGGTGCTCACTTGATTTTCCAAGAAGAACCGCTGCGTGTTCTGCCCCTAAAATTTGAAAACCGCTCCTTTTGCTATTCTGCCCTCCTTTTAGTATGCTCTCTCACATCCGATAAAGTGCAACTAGAAGACTTAATCTCAGCCTTTGGGTCTTGCTAGCCTTGAATGGTTGTGATTTAGCCTGAAAAATAAAGGCAAAATAACACAAGGGCAAAATGGTAATAGCATTAGTTAATTCAAAAGTCAAAATAACATATACACATACCCGAAAAATCAGATGACGATGAAAGAAAATCATCGAGCAAAGATTATGATATAATGTGATCTTAGCTTCTCGGTTGTCTCGCAGGACCAGTGCCTATGTTTGAGGCAAGGATTTGTGTGCCACTATTTTTTCTGTAATAATTCACCAATAATCACCACAGGAGCAAACCCCATTCTCAAAGTGGTGGAAACGATTTGTGTCCCTAACTATGATTTCACGCCCACTAATCTGGGAAATGGACTTTATGGCAAAGTGGCAATCCTCACAGACACGTAGGTTTTTCGTAACCCTGATTGGCAGCCCTGGTTTGCTATTCATAATTGCAAATACAATTGCCAACTTCTCGCTGTGTATCATTAGATGGTTTTCTTTATCCTCTTCCTCAACATCATGCATGGCAGTGTCGGTTTTCGGAACATAACCAGCCTGTTTCATCTTCCCCACAAGGACATCCAATTCTTCATAGATCTTTAACGAATCAGGGTGTGATCTATCACCAGCAAGAAAAGTGTGGACCTTGTCATGAAGCTCAACGTTACTCACACCAGGTATTTTCTTAATTCCTCTCCCTTTCATCATAGATCGAATCAATGTTACGTCTTTCCATCTCCCTGCCTTGGCATAAATATTTGATAACATTACGAAATAACCAGATTGCTGTGGAGCCAACTCGAAAAGATGATCGGCAGCTATAACTCCAATAACCATATTATTATAGACGTGGCAAGCACTCAATAGAGCTCCCCAAGCCCTCTCGTTTGGTTCCATTGGCATTTTCTTGATATGATCATATGCCTCATCCACTTGACCAGCACGTCCAAGTAGATCAACCATGCAAGTAAAGTGTTCTAACCTTGGAACTATCTTATATTCATCTGTCATCAATCTATAATAATATCTCCCTTCTGATAACAATCCCGCGTGGCTGCAAGCCGAAAGAATTGAGACAAAAGCTATTGAATCGGGAACAAAACCTAAGTCCTGCATTTTAGTGAAGAATTCAATGGCTTGGTAACCTTTGCCGCTCCTACCATAGGCACACATCAATGAAGTCCATGATACAATGTCCTTAATGTTCATTGTATCAAACACCTTTCTCGCTTCTTGCAAACATCCGCACTTGGCATACATGTCAATTAAGGCATTCCCTATAGACAAGTTTGGCAAAAACCCCTTCATTTCAATGTGCTCATGAATCCTTTTTCCTAGTGCCACGGCAGAAAGATCCCCACATGCCGGTAGAACACTAGCTATTGTAATAGCATCTGGTTCCACCCCATGAGCTTGCATTTGTGAATAAAGCCCAACTGCCTCATTAGGCATAGCATTATTTGCATACACTGCTATCATCACATTCCAAGCCACCAATTCTTTTTTATCCATATCCATGAAAAGTTTTTTCACAAACACAATATTTTCTGCACTCGTGTTAGTCACTGCAGGCGAGAGGCTAGCCATTGTGCCCGGATCAGGTTGCACACCTAACGACTCCATCTCTTTACACACTTCCAATGCATCATCAAACCTCCCATTTTGCGCATAACTCGCAACCATAGAATTCCAAGAAACAATATCCCTACGAAGCATTTGATTAAGAACCTTCCTTGCATTCACCAGACCACCACATTTCCCATACATTGCAACGAGACCATTCCCAGTAAACAAGGTCAAATCAAGTCCTTTCTTCACAGCTGGGCAGTGAATTTGCATTCCAAACCTCAAATTATTCGAGGCGGAACAAGCTTTCAGAATGCAAGGTAACGTGTAATGATCTGGCGCAACCCCTGAGGTAAGCATACTTTTATATATCAAAATCGCATCTTTATAACAATCATTATTCACATAACTTCGGATCATCACATTACAGATAACATTATTTCTTTCAGGAATTTTATCAAACAACTTGCGGGTAACGTCAGGCCTACCACGAGCAGCATATGCTCTCATCAACTTGATGGCCAGGGATGTGTCTGAGTTCAAATTAATATCGGAAACAATTCTCCAGTGGAGTTTCTTGAGGGTTTTGATATCTGGGTTCTTGTCTAACAACAGGTTTATATTATCCTCGTTGCTTTTAAGGCAAGAATGCGTTTTTTGAGTGGCATTTATAACATGTCTCGAAAGCTTTGTTGGATTCAACGGTTTCATAGACTGAAAATTTTCTGAATGTCATAGACTGAACATTTTGATACCTAGGAAATCTATTTGTCTTCTCATCATGTACTATTTCTCCCTTCCCCCTTTTTTTTTTATATATATATTATAACTGCAATTTTTTTATTGAATGACATAATGCATGTAAAGGAGTATTTTCTAAAACGATCTCATATAAACTACAATCTATTATAATGAATTTTAGCCTTAACGTAACTTAATTTTAAAAATATCATTAACTTCCAAATATATCATTTAAGTATTTTTTTTTATAAAATAGTCATTTTAGCTTCATTTCACCCATCTACCACCCTACATCTGACGTGCTTCTTCTTTCTCCAACGACAACCTTTTGTACACCACATTAGTGAATGATGTTGTTGTGATAATAACCGGCTATGATGCAATCAAAGCTCCCACAACATTTTCTCCCACCACCTGTCCCTAGGGGTGTTCATTCGGTTGGTTTGAGTCTAACCAAAATTTCGGTTAACCGAAATTCCCTTTTTGAATTTTCAAAACCAAAAACAGAATCGAAATTGTCCAGTTCGGTTTCGTTTCGTTTTAATCAAATTTTTTCAGTTCGGTTTTGGTTCGAACCTTTTTTTGTTTGTGAAATTGGATGGTTAGTTGATGAAAATTCAACGTAAATACAAATATTAATACATCATACATACTCATATATCATACATTCGATTCAAATGAATTTTTAACCTTTGACATTTTAGTTTTAAACTTCTAATATTATTTTGAAGTTATTTATTACAAAAAATAGAGTTTAAATGAGACAACAAAATAAATTATATTATACTTGAAAACACGTTATTAATTTATGAGTTTTTATTCATACGATCAAGATAATATCCCTTACCTGAACACCCCTACCTGTCCTTGTCCGTCAGCCAAATATATGGTCAAGCTAGTGGCACCAGATGGTGGCAGCAAGGACCCTGACTAGGATAATATCTCGAACGTCCGGTGGATGGTAACCATGCTTCCTGCCACGATAGGATGTCGTAATCTGACGTTGTTCATAGTCCCTGTTCCGCTCAATATGCAAACCCATCGCTGCCGCTTACGTGCATAGGTCACCACCATCTCAAACATGTCGTATCAGCCACTCACCCAAGGACGAATCTATGTGAAGCTGAGAGGGGACGAATCTATGTGAAGCTGAGAGGGGGCAGCCCCCACCCCTCCCCCCCCCCCCCCTCAAAAAATCCTATTATATACTGTTTTACTAAACTACTTTAATAGAGAGCGCGATGGCAAGTTGGTGAAGACATTGAAGTTAAATTCTATAGGCCCAAGTTCGAAACTTGGCTAGATCATTCCTTCCTTTTCTTTATCCCAATTACTCTCCTATTATCCCATTATTTTCCATTTCCTCCTTTTTTAAATATAGATATTTTGCAAAGCAAATGAATTTTAATATGAAAGATCGAAAATAACATTTAATAGTAATGGATAAATATAAAATATTAATTAATTATTAAAAAATTTAACCACAAAAACTACCACAAAGTACTTGCTTCTGTAAGTAATTTCTTAACGATCTAACCATTTTGTTAGATCAAATGCGGAATAAAATGGATAAATATTATACCTCCAGCCATTGCTTTTTGCTCACAAGATATTCTAGTTTTGACTCTTCTAAGCCTTCACAATCTCAATTTAGATGGTGTTTTATGGCTTAATTAGATTGTTGGCATAGGGACCCAAAACATGGTATTTATAGGCTCTAACCATCATAGAGATTCTCCATAAGTTATGACATGGGGAAGATGAATCAATGTGGAATTTATGGGCCACTAAATGAACTAGTAACATCCTTAATGAACTAGTAACATCTTTATGCTTAATTCATATGTTACTAACATTCTCCCACTTGGTCCATATATTTCACCATTCACCACAGTAAGAAACAAAAATACATGAATCATGACGATAGTTTCTCTTAATACGAGTATTATCTTCCATGTATCACAATGCATCATGTTTCTCAAATCCCAGTCCATATTTCTTAATGAATAAACCATATGTTTATTCAAGGTCCAAACATCAATGATATTTCTCAAAATAAATGTGTAAACAAGTCAAAATATGAGAAAATATCACAAACAGAGTTTCACAAACATTCGTTCTTATAACGAAATTTACATAGAGGAACCAAGTCCCATTCTTTCTACATGATCCTTAAATTTTAGTGGTGGCATGCCTTTTGTCAAAGGACCAGCAATCATTAATTCGGTACTAACGTGTTCAATAACCACTGTTTTATCTTTAACACGTTCTCTTATGGCAAGATACTTGATGTCGATGTGCTTGCTTCGACTACCGCTTTTATTATTCTTAGCCATAAAAACTGCAGCCGAATTATCACAATACATTTTCAAAGGCCTAGAGATCGAATCAACGACTCTAAGTCCAGAAATGAAACTCTTCATCCATACACCATGTGATGTAGCCTCAAAACAAGATACGAACTCAGCTTCCATAGTGGAAGTAGCAGTCAATGTCTGCTTTGCACTTCTCCAAGATACAGCTCCACCAGCAAACATAAAAATGTATCCTGATGTTGATTTCCGTGAATCAACACAGCCAGCGAAGTCCGAATCAGAGTAGCCAATCACTTCCAAATTATCGGTCCGTCTATACATAAGCATGTAATCTTTGGTCCCATTAAGGTACCTCATTACTTTCTTTGCAGCTCTCCAGTGGTCCATACCTGGATTACTCTGATATCTTCCTAACATCCCAACAATAAATGCAATGTCAGGTCTTGTGCAGACCTGAGCATACATTAGGCTTCCAACGGCAGAAGCATAAGGAATGTTCTTCATTTGTTCCCTCTCAAAATCATTTTTCGGGCACTGGTTCAAGTTGAAACTGTCACCCTTCACAATGGGAGCTATACTTGGTGAAAAATCTTTCATCCGAAATCTCTCTAAAACTTTGTTGATATAGGTCTCTTGGGATAGGCCCAGAATTCCTTGAATTCTGTCTCTATGTATCTTAATGCCTATGACATAAGAAGCATCACCCATATCTTTCATATCAAAGTTGTTAGAGAGAAATTGTTTCACCTCATGTAGCAAACCCTTATCATTGGTTGCAAGTAAAATGTCATCCACATACAGAATAAGGAAACAAATCTTACTCCCACTGACCTTCTGGTATATACATTGATCCATAACGTTCTCTACAAATCCAAATGAAGAGATAACATCATGAAATTTCAAATACCACTGACGGGAAGCTTGTTTCAATCCATATATAGATTTCTTGAGCTTGCACACCAATTGCTCACTACTACTAGAGGAAAATCCTTCTGGTTGTTTCATGTAAACCTCTTCCTCTAGATCTCCATTTAGAAAAGCTGTTTTCACATCCATTTGTTGCAACTCCAAATCGAAATGTGCAACTAATGCCATGATGATACGAAGTGAATCTTTCTTTGATACAGGAGAGAAAGTCTCCTTGTAGTCGATTCCTTCCTTTTGAGTAAATCCTTTAGCGACAAGTCTTGCTTTATATCTTTCAATGTTGCCTTTTGAGTCTTTCTTTGTTTTATAGACCCATTTACATCCTATGGCTTTTACACCATCAGGCAACTCAACAAGATCCCAGACTCCATTAGATGCCATGGAATTCAACTCATCTTTCATAGCATCATACCATAAACTTGATTCTTTACAACTCATGGCTTGTGAAAACGTTTCAGGATCATTTTCGGCTCCAATATTATAATCCGCTTCTTGTAAATACACAACATAATCACTAGGTATTGCTGATTTCCTTACTCTAGCAGATCTCCTTAATGTTGTATCAACATTTTCCTCAGGATCATGTTGTTCAACTGGATGTTCAATAATTTCTGGCAATTCTTGAACATCTTGATCTATTGGAATATTATCAGCGGCTTGTGGAACTTCAGTGATTGGTTGTCCAACACCCGTTTGAACTTGAGGAGTGTTGCGAATGATAATCAATCTATCACTTGGAGTGGAAGTTTGAGCGTCAATAAGATTTCTTTCAGAAACAATGTCCTGAAATCGATCGCTCCCACTGATCAAGTCATTCTCAAGAAACTTCGCATTTCTTGATTCCACAATCCTAGTGCTATGAGATGGACAATAGAATCTATAACCCTTTGACCTTTCGGCATATCCAATGAAATATCCACTAATGGTCCTTGGGTCTAGTTTCTTCTCTTGTGGGTTATAAACTCTTACTTCAGACGGGCATCCCCAAACACGTATATGTTGCAAACTTGGTTTCCAACCTTTGAATGGTGTCTTTGGGACAGCCTTAGTTGGAACTCGGTTTAATATATACACTGCCGTTTTAAGAGCATCAGTCCACAAGGATTCAGGAAGCTTGGAGTTACTTCGCATACTCCTCACCATGTCCATTAAAGTTCGGTTTCTTCTTTCTGCTACACCATTTTGGTCCGGAGAACCAGGCATAGTGTATTGAGCAACTATCCCATGCTCTTGAAGAAACTTCGCAAATGGACCAGGTGCTTGTCCATCCTCAGTGTATCTACCATAATATTCTCCACCTCTATCTGTTCTCACGATCTTAATTTGCTTTTCACATTGTTTCTCTACTTCGGCCTTAAAAACTTTAAAGGCGTCTAGTGCTTCGTTCTTGTTATGAAGCAAGTAGATATACATATATCGTGAATAATCATCAATGAAAGAGATTAAATATCTTGGACCATGCGAGTCCGTTACTGGACTACAAATATCTGAATGTATGATCTCTAATATATCTGTACTCCTCTTAGCACCTTTCTTGGACTTGTTGGTCTGCTTTCCTTTAATGCAGTCCACACAAGTACTGAAATCAGTAAAATCCAAAGTACTAAGTACTCCATCATTCACTAATCTCTTAATCCTATCTATGGAGATATGACACAATCTCCGGTGCCACAAAATAGAGGAATCCTCATTCATAACACATCGTTTTATACCAGTGTAAACATGCATAGTATCATAAGTAGCATTATTTTGTAAATCAATAGAGAAAAGCCCATCAGACAATGTACCATTCCCAAGTTTAAATATGTTTGCATGTGCATATGATTTTATGATTTAGTTTTTATGTGCTAAAATTATTTATTTGTTGTTTTTGTATGTATAATTTTTATTGTTTAATTATACATGCAATATCGGGTTAAATAATTTAGTACATTAAAAAATTAAATTTGGTGTTATTGCTTAAAGTTTGTGCAATTTATATGCACATATTTTGTGAATTAAATGTTGCGTGATCCATATAATTTTAATTAATTAAGGAGTAGCCACAGCATCTTTAATTATGCAAAATTATATATTAAGTGTTTTGGGATCACATTATAACATTACTTGTAATTTGTCATATTTAATATAATAGATTTTCCCACAGGAATTTTTATTATATTTGTATGATTAATTAGGATAGAATATCAAATTATATTTTCTATTTACCCACAGGAATTAGGAAATGAACATAATTTGATAGTTTTATCATTTACTTATTATGAATCTAATTGAGTAAGACCTTAGCCCACAGGCAAGTTTCACGTCAGTAGATTCATATATTTTTAAGCATGATTTTACATTGGTAAAATATGAATTATGTTAATTAGTCTCAAATTTTGGATTCTAAGCATGTAAGATGATTTTTATGCAGTTATGCAATCTGGGAATTTCTCTGATTTTAAGTGTGATATTCCCGAACTAAAGGGTGATAACTATAAAGTTTGGAAGGAGAGAATTCTTCTTCATTTAGGGTGGATGGACATTGATTATGCCATAAGGAAAGACGAACCACCTCCGATTAATGAAATCAGCATTCCTGATGAGGTTGATCTTTATGAAAAATGGGAGCGATCTAATCGTCTCTGCGTAATGTTCATAAAGACTAAAATCTCTGCTGGTATTCGAGGTTCCGTCGAAGAACATAAAAATGTCAAGGCTCTACTGAAGGCTATAGATGAGCAGTTTGAGACTTCAGATAAAGCACTAGCCAGCACCCTAATTATGAAATTTTCATCCATGAGGATCACTACTGTGAAAGGTGTGCGTGAGCATATCATGCAAATGAGGGACATTGCGGCTCAACTAAAGACTCTTGAGGTTGAGATGTCTGAATCTTTCCTTGTGCATTATATTTTGAACACTCTTCCAAGTCAATATGGACCCTTTATGATATCCTACAACACACATAAGGATAAATGGTCAATTAATGAGCTTATGACCATGTGTGTTCAAGAAGAGGGAAGATTGACCATGGAAAAGAGTGAAAGTGTGTTTATGGCAACGGAAAGAAAGGACATAAACCAAGCCAAATGGAAAGGGAAAGGTAAAATACCGCCCCAAGGTGGAATCAAAAAGGAATCTAAGTGTTTCTTCTGTAAAAAAGAAGGGACACATGAAGAAAGATTGCACCAAATTCAAGAAATGGCTTGAGACAAAAGGTAAACCAATCTCATTTGTCTGTTATGAATCTAATATGGTTGATGTTATTTATAACACATGGTGGATTTATTCTGGTTCTACAATCCATATTTCGAATACCTTGCAGGGTATGCGAAACCTAAGGAAACCAGTGGAAAGTGAGCAATGCATTTATTCAGGAAACAAAATGCGCTCACATGTGGAAGCTGTTGGAACATGTAGTCTAGTTTTAAACAGTGGTTTTGTTTTGAATTTAGAAAAGACATTTTATATTCCTAGTTTTTCTAGGAATTTAATTTCAGTTTCAAGACTTGTACCGTTTGGTTATTCCTTTAAGTTTTCAACCGAAAATGATCCTGAAACGTTTTCACAAGCCATGAGTTGTAAAGAATCAAGTTTATGGTATGATGCTATGAAAGATGAGTTGAATTCCATGGCATCTAATGGAGTCTGGGATCTTGTTGAGTTGCCTGATGGTGTAAAAGCCATAGGATGTAAATGGGTCTATAAAACAAAGAAAGACTCAAAAGGCAACATTGAAAGATATAAAGCAAGACTTGTCGCTAAAGGATTTACTCAAAAGGAAGGAATCGACTACAAGGAGACTTTCTCTCCTGTATCAAAGAAAGATTCACTTCGTATCATCATGGCATTAGTTGCACATTTCGATTTGGAGTTGCAACAAATGGATGTGAAAACAGCTTTTCTAAATGGAGATCTAGATGAAGAGGTTTACATGAAACAACCAGAAGGATTTTCCTCTAGTAGTAGTGAGCAATTGGTGTGCAAGCTCAAGAAATCTATATATGGATTGAAACAAGCTTCCCGTCAGTGGTATTTGAAATTTCATGATGTTATCTCTTCATTTGGATTTGTAGAGAACGTTATGGATCAATGTATATACCAGAAGGTCAGTGGGAGTAAGATTTGTTTCCTTATTCTGTATGTGGATGACATTTTACTTGCAACCAATGATAAGGGTTTGCTACATGAGGTGAAACAATTTCTCTCTAACAACTTTGATATGAAAGATATGGGTGATGCTTCTTATGTCATAGGCATTAAGATACATAGAGACAGAATTCAAGGAATTCTGGGCCTATCCCAAGAGACCTATATCAACAAAGTTTTAGAGAGATTTCGGATGAAAGATTTTTCACCAAGTATAGCTCCCATTGTGAAGGGTGACAGTTTCAACTTGAACCAGTGCCCGAAAAATGATTTTGAGAGGGAACAAATGAAGAACATTCCTTATGCTTCTGCCGTTGGAAGCCTAATGTATGCTCAGGTCTGCACAAGACCTGACATTGCATTTATTGTTGGGATGTTAGGAAGATATCAGAGTAATCCAGGTATGGACCACTGGAGAGCTGCAAAGAAAGTAATGAGGTACCTTAATGGGACCAAAGATTACATGCTTATGTATAGACGGACCGATAATTTGGAAGTGATTGGCTACTCTGATTCGGACTTCGCTGGCTGTGTTGATTCACGGAAATCAACATCAGGATACATTTTTATGTTTGCTGGTGGAGCTGTATCTTGGAAAAGTGCAAAGCAGACATTGACTGCTACTTCCACTATGGAAGCTGAGTTCGTATCTTGTTTTGAGGCTACATCACATGGTGTATGGATGAAGAGTTTCATTTCTGGACTTAGAGTCGTTGATTCGATCTCTAGGCCTTTGAAAATGTATTGTGATAATTCGGCTGCAGTTTTTATGGCTAAGAATAATAAAAGCGGTAGTCGAAGCAAGCACATCGACATCAAGTATCTTGCCATAAGAGAACGTGTTAAAGATAAAACAGTGGTTATTGAACACGTTAGTACCGAATTAATGATTGCTGATCCTTTGACAAAAGGCATGCCACCACTAAAATTTAAGGATCATGTAGAAAGAATGGGACTTGGTTCCTCTATGTAAATTTCGTTATAAGAACGAATGTTTGTGAAACTCTGTTTGTGATATTTTCTCATATTTTGACTTGTGTACACATTTATTTTGAGAAATATCATTGATGTTTGGACCTTGAATAAACATATGGTTTATTCATTAAGAAATATGGACTGGGATTTGAGAAACATGATGCATTGTGATACATGGAAGATAATACTCGTATTAAGAGAAACTATCGTCATGATTCATGTATTTTTGTTTCTTACTGTGGTGAATGGTGAAATATATGGACCAAGTGGGAGAATGTTAGTAACATATGAATTAAGCATAAAGATGTTACTAGTTCATTAAGGATGTTACTAGTTCATTTAGTGGCCCATAAATTCCACATTGATTCATCTTCCCCATGTCATAACTTATGGAGAATCTCTATGATGGTTAGAGCCTATAAATACCATGTTTTGGGTCCCTATGCCAACAATCTAATTAAGCCATAAAACACCATCTAAATTGAGATTGTGAAGGCTTAGAAGAGTCAAAACTAGAATATCTTGTGAGCAAAAAGCAATGGCTGGAGGTATAATATTTATCCATTTTATTCCGCATTTGATCTAACAAAATGGTTAGATCGTTAAGAAATTACTTACAGTTCTTGAAACTGAAATTAAATTCCTAGAAAAACTAGGAATATAAAATGTCTTTTCTAAATTCAAAACAAAACCACTGTTTAAAACTAGACTACATGTTCCAACAGCTTCCACATGTGAGCGCATTTTGTTTCCTGAATAAATGCATTGCTCACTTTCCACTGGTTTCCTTAGGTTTCGCATACCCTGCAAGGTATTCGAAATATGGATTGTAGAACCAGAATCAATCCACCATGTGTTATAAATAACATCAACCATATTAGATTCATAACAGACAAATGAGATTGGTTTACCTTTTGTCTCAAGCCATTTCTTGAATTTGGTGCAATCTTTCTTCATGTGTCCCTTCTTTTTTACAGAAGAAACACTTAGATTCCTTTTTGATTCCACCTTGGGGCGGTATTTTACCTTTCCCTTTCCATTTGGCTTGGTTTATGTCCTTTCTTTCCGTTGCCATAAACACACTTTCACTCTTTTCCATGGTCAATCTTCCCTCTTCTTGAACACACATGGTCATAAGCTCATTAATTGACCATCTATCCTTATGTGTGTTGTAGGATATCTTAAAGGGTCCATATTGACTTGGAAGAGTGTTCAAAATATAATGCACAAGGAAAGATTCAGACATCTCAACCTCAAGAGTCTTTAGTTGAGCCGCAATGTCCCTCATTTGCATGATATGCTCACGCACACCTTTCACAGTAGTGATCCTCATGGATGAAAATTTCATAATTAGGGTGCTGGCTAGTGCTTTATCTGAAGTCTCAAACTGCTCATCTATAGCCTTCAGTAGAGCCTTGACATTTTTATGTTCTTCGACGGAACCTCGAATACCAGCAGAGATTTTAGTCTTTATGAACATTACGCAGAGACGATTAGATCGCTCCCATTTTTCATAAAGATCAACCTCATCAGGAATGCTGATTTCATTAATCGGAGGTGGTTCGTCTTTCCTTATGGCATAATCAATGTCCATCCACCCTAAATGAAGAAGAATTCTCTCCTTCCAAACTTTATAGTTATCACCCTTTAGTTCGGGAATATCACACTTAAAATCAGAGAAATTCCCAGATTGCATAACTGCATAAAAATCATCTTACATGCTTAGAATCCAAAATTTGAGACTAATTAACATAATTCATATTTTACCAATGTAAAATCATGCTTAAAAATATATGAATCTACTGACGTGAAACTTGCCTGTGGGCTAAGGTCTTACTCAATTAGATTCATAATAAGTAAATGATAAAACTATCAAATTATGTTCATTTCCTAATTCCTGTGGGTAAATAGAAAATATAATTTGATATTCTATCCTAATTAATCATACAAATATAATAAAAATTCCTGTGGGAAAATCTATTATATTAAATATGACAAATTACAAGTAATGTTATAATGTGATCCCAAAACACTTAATATATAATTTTGCATAATTAAAGATGCTGTGGCTACTCCTTAATTAATTAAAATTATATGGATCACGCAACATTTAATTCACAAAATATGTGCATATAAATTGCACAAACTTTAAGCAATAACACCAAATTTAATTTTTTAATGTACTAAATTATTTAACCCGATATTGCATGTATAATTAAACAATAAAAATTATACATACAAAAACAACAAATAAATAATTTTAGCACATAAAAACTAAATCATAAAATCATATGCACATGCAAACATATTTAAACTTTAATGTACCAAATATTTAACTTAATGTTGCATGTATAATTGAACAAAAATAATTATACGTACAAACAACAAAATAAATAATTTTACCACACAAAACCAAACTATAAATACATGTGTGTATATATATACAATGAAACCTTGAAGCAATTATGAAACAACCAAATAACCTTTGTTTCCATTATTTGTCATTTCCTATAAAATAAAAAAAATTCATCTTCAACAATTGAAACCAGACGGTTTCTAAGCTTCCAGTCTCCACACACCAAAATATATATATTTTATTTTATTTTAAAATTGGCATGGCAAGAGAGTAAAACAATAGCAAGGCAGAGGCAATAACATGCTCTGATATCAACTGTAAGTAATTTCTTAACGATCTAACCATTTTGTTAGATCAAATGCGGAATAAAATGGATAAATATTATACCTCCAGCCATTGCTTTTTGCTCACAAGATATTCTAGTTTTGACTCTTCTAAGCCTTCACAATCTCAATTTAGATGGTGTTTTATGGCTTAATTAGATTGTTGGCATAGGGACCCAAAACATGGTATTTATAGGCTCTAACCATCATAGAGATTCTCCATAGGGAAGATGAATCAATGTGGAATTTATGGGCCACTAAATGAACTAGTAACATCCTTAATGAACTAGTAACATCTTTATGCTTAATTCATATGTTACTAACATTAAAACATCTTTCAGTTTATATTATAAATCTGATCTTGTTGGGAATGGTACATTGTCTGATGGGCTTTTCTCTATTGATTTACAAAATAATGCTACTTATGATACTATGCATGTTTACACTGGTATAAAACGATGTGTTATGAATGAGGATTCCTCTATTTTGTGGCACCGGAGATTGTGTCATATCTCCATAGATAGGATTAAGAGATTAGTGAATGATGGAGTACTTAGTACTTTGGATTTTACTGATTTCAGTACTTGTGTGGACTGCATTAAAGGAAAGCAGACCAACAAGTCCAAGAAAGGTGCTAAGAGGAGTACAGATATATTAGAGATCATACATTCAGATATTTGTAGTCCAGTAACGGACTCGCATGGTCCAAGATATTTAATCTCTTTCATTGATGATTATTCACGATATATGTATATCTACTTGCTTCATAACAAGAACGAAGCACTAGACGCCTTTAAAGTTTTTAAGGCCGAAGTAGAGAAACAATGTGAAAAGCAAATTAAGATCGTGAGAACAGATAGAGGTGGAGAATATTATGGTAGATACACTGAGGATGGACAAGCACCTGGTCCATTTGCGAAGTTTCTTCAAGAGCATGGGATAGTTGCTCAATACACTATGCCTGGTTCTCCGGACCAAAATGGTGTAGCAGAAAGAAGAAACCGAACTTTAATGGACATGGTGAGGAGTATGCGAAGTAACTCCAAGCTTCCTGAATCCTTGTGGACTGATGCTCTTAAAACGGCAGTGTATATATTAAACCGAGTTCCAACTAAGGCTGTCCCAAAGACACCATTCAAAGGTTGGAAACCAAGTTTGCAACATATACGTGTTTGGGGATGCCCGTCTGAAGTAAGAGTTTATAACCCACAAGAGAAGAAACTAGACCCAAGGACCATTAGTGGATATTTCATTGGATATGCCGAAAGGTCAAAGGGTTATAGATTCTATTGTCCATCTCATAGCACTAGGATTGTGGAATCAAGAAATGCGAAGTTTCTTGAGAATGACTTGATCAGTGGGAGCGATCGATTTCAGGACATTGTTTCTGAAAGAAATCTTATTGACGCTCAAACTTCCACTCCAAGTGATAGATTGATTATCATTCGCAACACTCCTCAAGTTCAAACGGGTGTTGGACAACCAATCACTGAAGTTCCACAAGCCGCTGATAATATTCCAATAGATCAAGATGTTCAAGAATTGCCAGAAATTATTGAACATCCAGTTGAACAACATGATCCTGAGGAAAATGTTGATACAACATTAAGGAGATCTGCTAGAGTAAGGAAATCAGCAATAACCGTCTGGTTTCAATTGTTGAAGATGAATTTTTTTTATTTTATAGGAAATGACAAATAATGGAAACAAAGGTTATTTGGTTGTTTCATAATTGCTTCAAGGTTTCATTGTATATATATACACACATGTATTTATAGTTTGGTTTTGTGTGGTAAAATTATTTATTTTGTTGTTTGTACGTATAATTATTTTTGTTCAATTATACATGCAACATTAAGTTAAATATTTAGCACATAAAAACTAAATCATAAAATCATATGCACATGCAAACATATTTAAACTTTAATGTACCAAATATTTAACTTAATGTTGCATGTATAATTGAACAAAAATAATTATACGTACAAACAACAAAATAAATAATTTTACCACACAAAACCAAACTATAAATACATGTGTGTATATATATACAATGAAACCTTGAAGCAATTATGAAACAACCAAATAACCTTTGTTTCCATTATTTGTCATTTCCTATAAAATAAAAAAAATTCATCTTCAACAATTGAAACCAGACGGTTTCTAAGCTTCCAGTCTCCACACACCAAAATATATATATTTTATTTTATTTTAAAATTGGCATGGCAAGAGAGTAAAACAATAGCAAGGCAGAGGCAATAACATGCTCTGATACCAACTGTAAGTAATTTCTTAACGATCTAACCGTTTTGTTAGATCAAATGCGGAATAAAATGGATAAATATTATACCTCCAGCCATTGCTTTTTGCTCACAAGATATTCTAGTTTTGACTCTTCTAAGCCTTCACAATCTCAATTTAGATGGTGTTTTATGGCTTAATTAGATTGTTGGCATAGGGACCCAAAACATGGTATTTATAGGCTCTAACCATCATAGAGATTCTCCATAAGTTATGACATGGGGAAGATGAATCAATGTGGAATTTATGGGCCACTAAATGAACTAGTAACATCCTTAATGAACTAGTAACATCTTTATGCTTAATTCATATGTTACTAACAGCTTCCACCTGCATTCTTATAACTCCGTCCCAGAAAAGAATGAGTCCCTTATATCTAAAAAATATACTTTCGCCTTTTTTAAAATCGAGCAAGTCCCTTCCTTGAATATCAATGAATCGAACATTATAATAATTATATTATTACAATTAAACTAGGTAAATGTATTATTTCTTGAATCAAACAAATCTTTTTCTTAAAATAATCGCATTGTAATTAATGATTTTTATATACAGGCTTAAAACTCAGTGTTTTAACATGAACTTTCGGTTTGATTTTTATATAATTAATTTTTGCCCCCCTCAATAAAATTCCTGGATTCACCCCTGCACTAACCTCCAATATATGAGCTCGGAGTGTGTTCGCGAGTTCACGGGTTATTATCACCCGAGGTTTGGGCCTTTTTTTAAATATAGGCGGATAACCTCTAGGTCTACGCGCGTCGCATCATCGAGTCTAGTGTTAAGAGTTGACTAAATCCAAACCCTGATGAGAATTATCCGTATTTTCAGCTGAAAAAATGCAATTGAAATCATCTTCAGATATTTGGAGATGGCCAAGGTCTGGCCTCTGGAGCTGAGAAACAAAGGGAGATAAGTTAATGTAAAGAGTATTTTAAGATGTTTAAATATATATAGTTATTTGTATAATACTGAATAAATGGCTATTTTTAAAATAGTCTATTAATATTGGCAAGAATAAGTAATTTATCAAATCAGGGGATTCGTAGGATAATTTCCAAACTTATCCTTTATATCATTAGGTGAGATGAGGAACCGCATACTATAGATGTTATAGTTGTCAAATCCTTAATATAAATCCATTCAAATTGTTGAGTCAGATTTAAATCCAATAAAATTCTTCCATCCAAATACAATATAAGATTATCGATGGACATTTATTTTCCGTGGCAGATATTAGCGACTATTTGATAATCCTGATCTTAGTTTGAAGGGACCAGAGTTTAGAGCACGGACATATATATAGAGTTTTTTTTCTTAAAACCCGTCCATATCATCTTTTCATATAATTATGAACTTTACAAAATAATGCCCAGATAAACTTCTAATTAAATATAAAGGACCCTGAGTAGGACCAAACATATTGCTTGGTGAGCTAATCAATTAGATGGATGCCCTTGTTATCTAAGAACATAACGGTTATTAAATTATGATATGCTCGATATATTTTGATTAAATATTATTGATTAACGATAATATTCAGACCGAAAGAAAATGTCGTCTCTCAGAAAAGATTGACAATCTTGTGCATTCATCTTCTTGCAGCAAACCGAAGCGAGACGAGGGTTCCTTTAGACTGGGAAATCCGTCTACAAATTGCAACAGGCGCAGCACACGGTAATGCCTATATCCATTCCCAAAACGGTGGAAAACTTGTACACGGAAACATAAAAGCCTCAAACATTTTTCTCAACTCCCAACAATGTGTGGTTGTATTTCTGATCTTTGCTTGGCAATATTGATGAATCCTATCTCACCACCAGTCATGCGGATCGCTGGGTATCGTGCCCGGGAAGTCACCAACACCAAGAAAGTGTCACATGCATCTGATGTGTACAGTTTTGGAGTTGTTTTACTCGAACTTCTCACTGGAAAATCCGCAGTCCACGCTTCAGGGGGTGAAAAGGTGATCCACCTTGTTAGATGGGTTAACTCGGTGGTTCGTGAGGAATGGACCGGTGAAGTGTTTGACGTAGAGCTTTTTATGTTTCGTAGAGGAAGAGATGGTAGCACCGTTGCAAATAGGGTTGAGTTGTGTTGCAAGAATGCCCGAAGAGAGGCCAAAAATGAGTGATGTGGTTAGTATGCTGGAGGACATTAGAAACATGAATAGAGCATCAGGGGCGTAGCTAGGAATTTTACATATGGGGGCCTGGAGCCGAAGGTGATGTGGGGGTTTGGGGGCGGAGCCCCCGAAAAAAAAAATTTGGGGTTCCAGGGAATAACATTAGATTGCATGAAAAATTTTGGATGATCAATCTAATATCAAACACACAAGTATAATCAAGAAAAATAATTAAACATTCAATATTCGAACAAATCAAACGATAAAAGACTTGGGTAAATCTCACGAGAAAATAGAATTCCAATGTATCGTGATCCTCAACCAATATTTAAAACTTAACCATTCAAACCATAAAACTTCTATAAAAAAAACCATGAAACTAAACTCAAATGCATCACATTACTCTTCAAAAAAAAAAATTGCAATCACGTTAGAAACGTCGAACAAACTATTCACCTAATTCTTTTCTTGGTATTTTCTTTTTCTTTGTGTCTTTCACGTTCCATATTTTCAAAATCATTTTCCAAAATAATTTCTTATTTTTCAAGTTCTAAAACCGAGAAAAGACCATTTAACCTTAATTTTTGGGCTACAAAAAAATAAAAATAAAAATTGGGATTGGGTTTGGGGGGCTTCAGCCCCCCAAGCCCCAACATTAGGTACGCCTCTGTAGAGCATGTAGCCCGTCTCTCGAAACTAGATCTCTGGGTTCGACTCCTACTCTCACTCCAAAAGTAGATGAGGTTGGGTCATCATCGGTTGGTAATTAGATTCTTGATTCCGAGAATTGGTTTCATGTAGTTTACTATTTCTTTTGAATTCTTCCATTGTATTTATCTAGTTTGTTGAACTAGAGAGTCACAAGTTCAGATGATCTTGTGTTGGTTTTTTTTTTGTTAGCCTGTTTGATCCATAAAAAGTTGTAATAAGTCGTATTTACTTTCTGAAAAATTCACTAGCTTTTATCATTGAATTCAGACTGAATGTCAAACTACTCGAATTGCTTCCTTTTTCTTCTGGTAGAATTTTATTTATTTTACAAGTTTCATATTTCTTCAAATACAATACTTCTTTGTCCTTCAACTAAGTGATGATAATCTCTCTTTTGGCCTAACAATATTTATTTCTGATACGGCATAATGCATTTAGATTTCATAAAGCATCCCAACTTGCAGTGTTTTCTGAGGTGGGATTCCCAGTGTTGATATTGCTGATCTACTATTCTTCTGCAGGAATCTGTAAATATGATCTATTGTCAATCTTGCAAGAATCCCACTACCCCGATTCGCTTTAAGAATCGTCCTTCCCACGACAAACACAAACTCGTTGCATGCTGCTGATTCTAACATCCTAATTTCATCTGAATCATCAACAAGTTCTCGAAGTTTTGCGATTACTAAGGCAATATAATCAACCCCTTCCATTTCTTGAGAATCATTGTAACCGAACTGCACCAAACACCTGTAAACCCCTCCATTTCCCAATCTCCCGACGTTTAATCTTTCCTCCGGAAGAACAGTTCTGATCGGAAGAATCCTAATGGTAACAATGACCATAACTTCACGTACAGAGTTCGTATGTTGAATATAACGACGTATGATTGGTGGGATACCGTTGACAAGATCGGTGAAGAAGAAGCAAGTTCCTCGTGTCCGGTGCACGATGTTACTCGATAAGATTTGATCCAATTCTTGAATACTCATCTTGTTTTCGGTTTCATACACTGTTTTTCTACTTCTTCCATAGGTCCATGATAACATGACAGTGAGGAAGAATGCAGATATAGCAAAGGGTACCCATCCTCCTTGTGGGATTTTGTTTAACAGAGATGTCATGAATATGCCTTCAATTATAATGTAAGGGAAGAAGAAACATAGGACTAGTAGGATTCTTGTCTTCCATATAACCAACATGACTATTGTTGTCAAGAAAGTTGTTATGACCATGACCCATATGACAACCACACCTGTAGTCAACACAAATGTCAAAAGATCACAAAGATTTTAAGCAAGGGATACATTTTTCTAAAAAGAAAAAAATTCTTGTTTATGTTAATTTTTGCAACTTTAGTCATATATATGTGCTACTTTCATTTCGGTCGTCAATGGCAAAATTGATAATGAACACTGGACTTACCATATGCATTAGCTAGCTGCACCCCACCTCTGAAACCAACAACAAGGCCAACAGTGAGAAGCATCAAAAAGTAGTTGATTTCTGGTGAATAAACTTGGCCTTCATGTTTCAAAGATGTGTGGATTATGTTAACACGAGGGAAACAACCGAGGGCCAACGACTGTTTCACGATAGAGAAGCTTGCGGAGATCATGGATTGGCTTGCTACAACGGCAGCAAGTGTTGAAATAACAAACATTGGCCAGTAGACTGGATTTGGGAGGGAACTGTAATAAGCATCAGTTATTTTTTCAGGGTTTTTGACTAAGTACGCGGTTTCGCCGGCGTATGTGAGGATCAATGAAGGGTAAACCACCAAAGAGAAAGCCAACTGCCAAAACAAAAATTAAAAATCTAGTTTTCATAACCATTTTTTTAACCCTCTAGTTCGAATAATAACATCACCTCCATAGTGTTTTTTTTATATCAAATTAGAGGGAGGTAGTATGTAATTTTTTTTATATATTTACAAAACTAGAGGGAATGTTATTGTAAGGCAGGTGTAATTGTTCAAATTCGAGGAGGAAATTTGTAAAATAGCTATTCTTCAAGAGAGATGGTGTAATTATCGCTTCAAATTTAATTTTAGCAAATCATATCATTGAATAAGAGATGGAATATAGTTTGGAATAGAATATCAATAGAGTATTACTATATATTGACCTTTTTTGTAACCTACCTGAATTGCCCTCTTATTGAAATGGCCCAGATCAGCAAACATGGCTTCAGCTCCTGTTGCATATTCCACGAGAACTTAATTTAGAATCCAAGTAATCCCTTTTCCCCAATCTACATGCATGCTAAGTTAAGGTTTTTATACATTAAAAGCTTGAAAACCACTATGCATATCTGGGACGGAACAAGGATTAAATATTTTCTGGGGTTGGTCGGATTAGGTAGTGCTATATAACTACGACGATTTAGAGGGTTAGGCCAAAAAAATAAATTTTCTGAAAATTAACTTTAAAAAAAAATTCTTTTGAAAAATTGCATGGAGCTACAGCTCATTCTAGTCCAAGGGTGGCTCCATCCCTGGTACCTGTTATACCCAAGAAAACAGCTCCAAGAAGATCCCAAGCAGTCTTCCCATTTCTCAGAAAGAATTTCACAATGTAGTGTGGTGATACAGCTTTGATAACCGAGGGATGGTGCTTTATGATATTGTATACACCAATTGAAACGTTTGTAGCAAACCAAATGAGCATAATTGGAGAGAATAGGAAGCTAACTTTGCTAGTTCCACAACGTTGGAAGGCAAACAGGGCAATCAGAAGCACGACTGATATCCAAACAACATGATCTAACGTTGAGGAGATTAAGAGATGATTAGTATGTCACAGTTTCAATTCAATTGAAAACAAGCAACGAAATCGGTCCCATCAGATCAAGAATCTAAAAATTCATTAAAGTTACTAGGTGCACTGAAATAGCATCTCGTTGTGCATCGAAACATATAAATGTGACTAATCTAGCTAACATTGAACTCAGTAAAATAAAATGGCTGAATAATTGAAAATTAAGATTACTCAAAAAAGCATTGAGTTTTCGGTAGTATGTTTGTGGTCGCGGAAGAAATGAGACAAAAGATATGATAGAGCTAGAAGAGTTATTTCTAGTTCCAAATCTCACCAAATTCCATCAAATGCCACGCTACCAAACTGTAAATGTAACTTTCTTTCTTACAGTTTCTGATGAAGTGAAGCATATATACCTTGAGTTATTTTGGTGGAGCGAGATTGAATTCCTTGGAGAGCTGAAAGAACTACAGCAAAAAAATATTTAATACTTAAATGTTATCAAAGCATGATGCAACATACATAAAACTTCTGCAATACTCGTATATAACATGTAAAAATTGCAGCTATTGCCCGGTAAAAAAATAAAGATATGAACTTTAGAATAAATCTAACTATTGTTTTTCATGCAGAAGTTACCACAAGTTGCGGGAGTGAGTGCGCCATCTCCGATAACCATACAGGTTCCGATCAAAACAAGAATCGTGAGATAATTCTGGGCATTCGGGCTTTTTTCAAGAAACTCCTTAGTCTTGGTGCTCAAAGGGCTCCCTCTACCATAATGCACCATATCAAGATCTGATTCCAACCGCGTATTCTGAATCGAGAACTTGCTGTGGAAGTTTATGTGCCTACAAATATAGGAATACAGGGCGAATGTTCCACCTTCGCCATGATCATTTGCTTGAACCACGATGAAAACATATTTTATGAATACAACGATTGTTAATGTCCATATTATAAGGCTTAATGTGCCTACAAGATCATCTTCCGAGAGGTTTGTTCGATTTGTGGCAGAGAAAACATTGACCGGAGAAGTTCCCAAGTCTCCATAGACTATGCCAAGAGATTGGTAAGCTAAGAGTAGGGTTTGCATGGCTGGATATTCCTGCAGAAATTTGTTTTTAGAGTCATCAATTTTTTTGGTGGAGAATGTTGATTATAGAATGAGAAGTAAATTGTTGGGGTTACAACTCAAAACCAATTGGTGATAAAGTGGAGTAACACATGTACCTTATAAAAAGTTATTATCACACGTAACTCCTAATTGAGACATCTCTCAACATGCCCCTCATGTATGATATTATATAAGTCAAACACGTGAATTGATAACGTATGTGATGGTGAGCATCTGGCTGAATAGTCAATCATATGAAAAAAATGGCTCTGATACCATATTAAGAATACATGGGCTTCCAACTCAAAACCAATTGGTGATGAGTGAAGTAACTCATGTATCTTATAAAGAGTTAGCATAGCTTGTAAACTTCCATTCTGAGACAAGTCTCAACATAAATGTTGCATGTAATGTGCGAAGTAGCAGTTCTAAACCACTTCCCTTCACCTATCAGTTTTCAGCATGAATCTTAATCCAATTTGCTATATAACTATATGTTGAATTACTGTCTCGTCTAAAAGCTAGAACTTGTAGATAAATTTGACAATTTATTATTATTGTCTAAACTACTCCATGGACCATACTTGTGGGTCGGTTTGTTATCTTTTTTTGCGAGACCCATCAAGTGGATATTTGATCTTGTGGGTAGATTTGTTTATGAGTTTTGAACACAAGACCTTGTAGTTAGCCAGCCATGTTGAATTGTCATATTATCTAAAAGCCCGAACTTGTAGCAAGATCGAATAATTTATTATTTATTATCTAACACTATCGGGTCTAATATTATTATATTTTAATACCAATTTTGTAATACGTTAATACTGATTTAATGGATGTAATACATGTACATAGTTAATACTGGAAAAGTGTTGAATAATACTAATTTCAAACCAAAATATAAAATAGTTGTAATTTGCACAACTAAATATTTTTATGTATTATTAATACCAACTTAAATGGATTTAATACCAACTTTGTACACAGTCAATACTGAAAAGTTGTTGAATAATATCAATTTCAAACCAAATAATAAGATAGTTTTAATTTGTACAATTACATGTTTTTATGTATTATTACATTTAATACCAATTTTGTATACCTTAATACCTATTTTGAATGGATTTAATACCAACTTTCTAAATAGTTAATACTGAAAAAAGTATTGGATAGTACTAATTCCTGAAACACTTCCATTCACCCAACAAAGCCACGTCACATAGAAAACCCATTAAATCATTTTTTTAAAATGCAACGGTATTTTAGTCACTTTGCTAGATATGAGGTCTAAACAAATAAAACTTTGACAGTGGGAAGTCCAAACAACAATTTTCTAACATGAGGACTGAACTTAATAAAAACTTTTGATTTGGAGATTTTAGATGAGTTTCCCATAAAAAAAAATATTATCAGCTCAACAATAGAATAAAATATCCAATAACTTTAAATAAAAAAACAGCATCAATGCTGTCGATGATGTCTAATAAGAGACATTATCCACATTAATTTGCTTAATTGCCAAATTAGTACTTCACGTCAAGTGCCAATTTAGGTAAGGAAGAGTGGGCAGTTGCCCCATCAAATATATATATATATATATATATATATATATATATATATATATATCCTACAATTTTATCCCTCGATAAAAAGGCTAGAATTATCTTTTATTTCCGATTAAATATTCTATAAGTATTTATGATGGTGTTTTGGTGATATGAAATATATTAAGGTTGTTGTTGTGTCTCAAACAAAGGTGATACCGTTGAATTTTCATATCAAACATGATTTTTATTTACTAGTCATTAGCTCACGTAGTACATGCATTATAGGTGACTACAATGACACCTGCGATTTGGACTTACTAAGCAAGGTTATACGTTTCTACGGGTTTTTCAGAGGCGAGATACATGGATGACGATTTGTTGGGCTTTTGAGGTTATCTTATTTTGCCTTGTGAGTTTATAGTATTATCTGTTGAAACTCATATGGTTTTTATTAGGTTAATTTTTGGCTTTTAAAACTTGCATAACTATCTTTTGAGCACTTAAGATAAATAAATAATTAATAAACATGAAATCCATGTAAGCACCTTTTCTAGTTTCTGAAGAGGTCGATAAATTTTGGTGAAGCTCATAGTTCTTTCCACGATGCCCATCTCTTCCATCGGGTGCATAAAATCGTCGCTCCGACTGCCAATGCTGCCGTTGCTGCTTTCGAGGTCGATGCTTTTCTTAATGCAGTTGTTATTATTGCCACCTTCCATGATCGTTAAGCATGGGAATCCTGATTTTCAAGAATTTATAATGTGGGATATGTGCTCTGATAATGTAGTATTATTATGTTTAAAAAATATCAACCACATATGGATAATTAATTGAGCAGGTAAGATTCAGAGCCATCAAAATTATGATTAAATTATGTAAGAAGTGAGATCTTATCTTAGCTATTTTGACGTGCATGTAAATTGTATTTATAATATATAAAAGAGGTAAGCTACGGCCGACATGAAGAAGAGAATTTAGTTTCTTTAAAGGGATAATTATAAAATATAAAAATTGTACCAGTTACAAACAATTATATATATATATATATATATATATATATATATATATATATAAAAAGTGTAGATGCAAGGGTAAAGTTTTTAATTGTGAATTGACAATTTGCCCACAAATTGTACATGAATCTGAAATCATTCATGAGCAATCATGGAAAATATAGGTATAAAACAAGGGCAAAAATAGGTAGAAAATGACATCTATCAATATTCATATAATTTAATGATTATCTATACTATATTATAATGTTTAAACCCTTATAAAAACTAACTTGGTATGGCCATTTTTACATTCCAAAATCATTTTCTTTTTAAAATTACCAATATCTAATTACACTCATGTCCTTACCAATCTAAAATATTACCATCACACTTACTATCTATATACTAATCAATTTACATTATGACATTCACAATTATACAAATTATCATCATACCTATCATACAAATTATCATATTATCCTAAAAAAATTATTAAATTCCAAAAAAAATTAAATTTAAAAATACTGTATAATCATTTTATAATTTAAATTAAAAAAAGCTAAAACCAAAATAAAAAACGACGTTACAAATCACAACAATTTACAAAATATATATATATATACACGCAAGACGTGCAGAATGACACTAGTTATATCTTATTTTACATAACCTGGTCAAAGTAACACTTATTAGTATTTAAAAACTTAGATGATAACATAAAAAAAAATGTACCTTCTTTAGCTCACACCTCATTTCTCCATACTAAACCACTTTCAAGTTATAGAATTATTATATTAAATTATTTATCCACATTAATAATTTCTCGAAGATTATGAGAATTAGGATAAGAAAGTAATAATAACTAAGTATATTAATTGGCATAAACAGAGATTGGATTCCTCATAATTTCTAAATCAATAACTTTTTTTTTCGAAACTACATTAATTTTAAGATGGTATATTTCCCAAAAAATAAACAAATCAAAAATAAAATTACATTATATTATGTTCTCACGATTAGATTTCATTTGTATGAGTCAAAGAGGAACCACACATGCCTCAGTTAATTCTATGAAATATTACAATAGAATTAAATAACAATTGTTGAATTTTATTAATTTTTTCCATCTAACATAAATTCTAATAATAATGTATATATCAATTGCATAACTAATTGAGATTAATAACTTTAATTTTCTCTCTCCCATAATTTACTAATCAGACTATCAGACTATCTCACACCTTCTTCATTTTTATATATTAAATCACTTTTAAGTTACAAGATTATTATTTTAAATTATACATCATTGTTTATAATCAAGAACAATTAGTTAGTTAAATAATAATAATAATACTCAAAATATAATGAAATAAAATCTTAATCCCTCTGTTATTATTATCTTAAATTATTCATCCCAATTATTAATTATAAGTAATAATTAATTACTTATCCATCATCATCAGTAGCCATCATTTTAATGAATGCCTTGAATGAGTACCGAAAAGGTATGAATTTTATATAAATATTAAATCAAAGTTTTTTAAATCATATTATAATCACCCATTATATATTATTTATTTATTATGATAACTTATTTGTTTGTTACATTTAAAATATTATTAGGTTGTGTTTCGATTATGGGTTTGACATAGGGGAAGAGATTTGATTTGAGGAATGGATTTCAAATGATATATATCTTGGAACGTATTTCAAATCCACCACATTACTATTAAAATTGTTTAACTTGATATATAATTGATTTGAAATTCACTTGAATCTTGTAAATTCAAACGAGTAAATGAATTTGAAATCATGGATTTAAATCAATCAATCCAAACACAACATGAAATTTATTAGTAACTGCTCAATAAGTCTATTTGAATATAATAGATAATTACTTAATTACATGACATGATTTGTGAATATTCAAAACTTATACCAACCAAAATAAAAACGCTTTAACCTCCCACCACCGAAAATCAGATCAAATATTAATAATAACCCAGTTTATTTTCATAAATAGAAAGTTTTAATAAACATACATGAAAAAGTAATACTATATTTTTCTTTAGATTTTTTAACTTATATATAATCTAACGTATATTCATGTGTATCGCACGTGCTTCGTACTAATTCAACTAAAAATGTGGAGAGAAAAAACAACTTTGCATATAAATCCGTTTTTCGAAAAACTATATCGAAGAGGTCCATTTTATTAAACTATAACCTAATAAAACCATTTGTATGACTTAAATACCATTCTTTTAATCAAACACCATCTCTCAGTCCAAAAAAATAAAATAAATTCAAACACCTTCTCACGCAATAAATTCAAGCTTGGCTTCAGCACCTCCTGTCCCATATCTCCGCCGCCCTCCTCCTGTCCAAAAATCTCCGCCGCCCTCCTCCCGTCCATCATCAAGTGCTATGCACCGATTGTGGTGCATCGACCCGTCAGCGTGGTCGACGGAGGATGTGGTACAGCAGCAAGATTCTGTAGTATATTGCCATTGTATTGTATCTCTGCAACGTGCCTTTTCTTCTTCATTCTCTATTTTTTGGTGAATTTCTTCTCCTTTAAAATTGGGTGAAAATTGAATGGTTTGCATATGTTATAACACCCACGCTACAAGATCAGAGACTAATGTCATGTGAATATTGACTTTCTCGGGTAAAATTCCCTTAAGAACCGAACAGAATAATATCGAACAGAGCAACACCGAACAAGTAGCATCGAGCAGGGTTATGCCGAACAGCTGTTAAACCCTCCTTGGGTTTTCTGGTCAAAGGTTAGCGAAAGACCTGGAGATAACCAACAAATCAACCGGCGTGAATAAACGTGCAGTAATGGGACGCGGATTTCTCCGACACATTTGGCCCCAATTAAGCCACGATCAGAGGAGATCTTGTTCCTGATCTCCCACGAACTGATCACCGGGAACATCCCTATAAATACCCACAGATAGTCTCAATGAAAGAGATTGGACTTTTGAGGCAAATAAGACTCCGAAGAGAGCACATTTATTCCTGTTCGGTCATTTTTCGTCATTTTTGAAATATTTTCATATAGTCGTTCTGTGATCGTAAATTGTGTCAAAAAAGTCATGTAATAAATCAATAGTGTGATAAGAAAAATTATATTGGACTAGGTCCCGTGGTTTTCTCTCAATTCGAGGGCTTTCCACGTAAAAAATTTGGTGTCTTTCCTTTATTTTCAAAAACATTAAATTCTCCCATAAATCGAGAAAAATGGATCACATCATTGGCGTCGTCCGAGGGAAATCAGAGCAAAGACGTTGAAGTGAGAAGATTTTAATAAGAATCCAAGGCGAAATGACTAGAAGTAAGGGTCGCGGGGGGGGGGGGGGGGGGGGACCCCCCCCCCCCCACCACCACCAAAATATTCGTGCCCAGAACCAGCAGAAGGAGCAGGATATGCATGATCATCTTAGAATGTTTTTCGGGCATTTCCTACAGGAGGAATACCCATGAAACATTTAACGAAGGTAATTGGCAAAACTATTGGGGAAGTCATGAAGCAGTTTATGATTCCCCCCATCGAGAAGAGACCATAGAGAAAGAAGAAGACTCGGCCTCCGCAAAGGAATCAGAGGAAGAAATTAAGGAGTCGAAGGATCTTCCCAATCATTTGGATGTTGAAATAGACAAGACTTTATATCACCAGATGGAGGACTTAAAAGATGAGTTGCAACAAATGCGCAGCAAGATTGAAGGGCGTATTTACTCAGCATGGAGGAGCACCCCATTTGCTCCCCAAGTTATTGATGATCCCCTGTCCCCCAATTTCAGAACTTTAAATGTGGTGAATTATGATGGCAGCACGGATCCGGAGGAATATTTGTCTCGATTTGAAAACGCTTCACTCCTTCACCAATTGATGGATGGAGTGAAATGTAGAGTTTTCTTGACTACACTTGCTTGCGCCGCTTAATCCTAGTTCAATCAATTACCATCAGGGATCGTAGATTCCTTTCCTAAATTCAGCACCATGTTCCTTCATTAATTCGCGAGCAGTAGGAATTGCAAAAGAACAGCACTGAGTCTGTTCGGGCTCAGGCAGATGGAGAAGGAATCCCTTCGAGATTTCTTGAAGAGATTCAATCAAGCATGCCTTGATGTTCCACATTTCACTTCCGAAATACTAGTCAGCGCCTTCACTCAGGGGCTAAGAGAAGGAGATAGGTTCAGATCATTGGCCAAGGAGCCACCTTTGGATTATGACGAGTTGCTGGGACGAGCTTCTAAATACATTAATTTAGAAGAAGCTCAGAGGATGAAGCAGAGGAAAGAAGCAAAGAATAGTGGTGAAATCAACAGGAAGGATATGCCAATGGAGCAGCCCAAAAGGAATTTTGACCAATACCTTCCAATGAGATCTCATCGAGAAGTAGCCATGAATCAAATTATGCCGAAGAGGGGTCGGGGAGGACCTTATAGAAGAGGGTTGTTCCGAGGAGGAAGAACTGATAGAGGGCAATGAAGCAGCGATGGATTAAGGGACAATATTCCTTTTCCCCGGAATAATGCTAATCCTGGAAGATGGGCACCTCAGCCGGTTCCGTGGGCAGTTCGGGGGGAAAGATTAGAAGAAGGTAATCGGGCCCCGGAGAAAGGACCTTAAACAATGTTCCTAACCGAGGAACTATACATATGATTTCTGGGGGAATATCATGTGGAGATTCAAACCGAGCAAGGAAAAGTTATGCTAGAAAGCTCAAAGTATTATCCATCGACCCAAATCATACACCCGAAGGTCCTTCTATAGCTTTCGGACCCGCAGATTTACATGGGATCCATCTTCCCCATGAGGATGCATTGGTTATCTCTGCCACAGTAGCCAATTATAATGTACAAAGAATCTTCATGGATACAGGAAGCTCAGCAGATGTATTCTTCCTTAATACTTTAAACCAGATGAAATTAGGAAGCATAGCCGTCCAGAAGGTGAATACCTCTTTACATGGGTTTACAGGGGAAGTCATAAGCCCAGTAGGACAGACGTCTTTACTAGTTACTCTGGGTGAAGAATCGAAGATAAAAACGAAGATGATCACTTTCCTTATAGTGGATGCACCTTCCTCTTACAATATAATATTGGGTCATCCGACATTAGCTACTTTTGAGGCAGTTGCCTCTCTTACCACTTGAAGATAAAATTTCTAGTAGGAGAGGAGGTTGGACAAGTAAGAGGGAGTCAAAGCTCATCGAGAAAGTGTTATGTACAACAATTAAAGCAAGAGAAAGAGAAGAAAAGAGAAGGAGCTGAGCGAGGAGACAGTAGTAAGAGAAAACGTGAGCAGCTGGAGGCTGAGGAGCGGGTAGTTCCCAAAGAAGAATTCTTAACATCGAGCTAGGTCATCCTGCTAAAACTACCCAAGTAGGATCCCAATTGGATCCAGAATTACGGAGAAATGTGATTGATTGTTTGACTCACAATGTGGATGTATTTGCTTGGAGTACCTCTGGTTTAGTCGGAGTATAGCCTGAGATTGTTGAACATCATCTCAATGTTGACCCCAGTGTTCGGGCAATTAAGCAGAAGAGAAGGCATTTAGGACCCGAGAATACCATCATCGTTAAGCAAGTAGAGGAATTATTGAAAGCGGGCCACATACGGGAGATCAGTTTCCTTACATGGCTCTCGAATGTGGTCTTAGTGCCTAAGGCAGGAGACAAATGGAGGATGTGTATAGATTTCTGGGACGTGAATAAAGTGCGTCCCAAAGATTGTTATCCATTGCCGATGATCGATCAATTAGTGGATTCTACTGCAGGACACGAGCTGCTGTGTCTTATGGATGCTTATCAGGGATATCATCAAATCCCCTTGGCGTGAGAAGATCAATCAAAGGTCAGCTTTTTCACAGCAGGCGGAATTTTTTGCTATGTGGTAATGCCCTTCGGATTAAAAAATACCGGGGCCACTTGTCAAAGGTTGATGGATAAAATGTTCAAAGATCAGATAGGGGCGGAATGTGGAAGTATATGTGGATGATGTCTTGATTAAAAGCAATAAAGCACAGAATCTGATCAGAGATATGGAGGAAGTCTTTGCCACTTTGAGAATGTTTGGCATGAACTTAAACCCTGCCAAATGCACCTTCGGGATTCATAGTGGGAAATTCTTGGGATACAGGGTAACAGAGAGAGGCGTGGAAGCTAATCCCGAGAAAATTCGAGCAATTCAGGAGATGAATCCTCCAAGAACATTGAACGAGGTACAAAGGTTATAGGAAGAATAACGACGCTTAGTCGATTCATATTGTGATCAGCTGATAGGAGTTTGCCTTCCTTTAAGGCATTAAGACGAGGAGTGCGATTCGAGTGGAATGATCAATGCCAGAAAGCATTCGAGGACTTAAAAGAATACCTGGCCCAATCACCATTGATGAATAAGCCTGATCATAATGAGACACAATTCGTCTATTTGTCGGTGACCGAGGAAGTGATCAGTTCGGTATTAATTCAGGAGTCAGGGCAACAACAGCCTGTATATTATGCCAGCCGAGCTTTACAAGGGGCCGAACAGAGATATCCTGAAATCAAAAAATTGGCATTAGCTTTAGTCACCACTGCAAGAAGGCTTCGAGACTTTTTATCTCATCATATCATGGTGGTGACGAATACTCCCTTGGAAAAGCTCCTGTCCAAGGCAGAAATTTCAGGACGAATGGTGAAATGGGCCACTGAATTGAGTGAATTCGACATCTCTTATCAGCCTCGAACTACCGTCAAAGCTCAGGCCTTGTCAAATTTCCTGGTAGAGGTGACTCATACTCCTGAGGAGAAGGATTGGAATTTGTTTGTAGACAGGTCATCCACTCAAATATGAAGTGGTGCATGGGTTGTACTCATTAGCCCTGAAGGAGAAAAAATTGTCGTAGCTATCCAGTTCGGTTTTCATTCCTCAAATAATGAAGTTGAATTCAAAGCTCTCCTCTCAGGTTTACGGGTAGTATTAGATGTCGGGGCCCAGAAAATAAAGGCATTCATGGATTCAATGCTGGTCGTTCAGCAGGTGAATTGAATGTATAAGGTAAAAGAAGAAAAGTTGAAAACATATGTTGAAAATGCTAGAGCATTAATGACTCAGTTCCAAGAGGTGGAATTAAGGCAGATACCGGGAGAAGAGAATAATCTGGCCGACGCACTCGCAAAATTGGATAGGTCCATTCATGAGTGGAAGAACAGGAATATACTAGTGCAAGACCTTTTAATCTCTCATATAGCTATGAACAACATAATGAATCTGGAACCATGTATCATGTCCGATTGGCGAGAGCATATTACTAAGTTCTTGAAAAGCAAGGTTTTGCCATCTGATCCGAATGAGGCTGCTCGGGTGAAGAGAATGGAGAATCGTTTTATATTAGCAGAAGGCAAGCTGTTCAAAAAAGGATTCTCAACTCCCTTTTTTGCAATGCACTTCAATACAAGAAGGGGAACACTTGCTAAAGGAGATCCACGAAGGTTGTTGTGAAAATCATTTGGGAATCAATATGTTATATCAGAAGGCTCTTTGGGCTGGATAATATTGGCCCACCATGAAGGAGAATGCCGAAGAAATTGTGAGAAAATGCAATAATTGCCAGAGGCATGCAAATTTATCTCATGTGCCCGCGGAGGTCATAAACAACAGTGTTATTTCTTGTCCCTTCGATCAATGTGGGATGGACATTGTTGGACCTTTTCCTCCTGCCGTTGGACAAAGGAAATTCCTTCTGGTAGCAGTTGAATATTTCATAAAATGGGTGGAAGCTGGGCCTTTAGCAATGATAACCGAGGAAGTGGTCATTATTCTTATGGAGAAGCATAGTGTGTCGATTCAGAATACCAAGGAGAATAATTTCCGATAATTGAAGGCAGTTTCACGGGAGGAAAGTACAAGAGTGGTGTAAAGGTATGAAAATCGAGTAAGTATTCTCGTCAGTAGCCTACCCGCAAGCAAATGGACAAGTCGAGGTTATTAATCATATTCTAACGCATGGAATTAAGACGAAATTGGAAGGAGCCCGAGGGGAATGGGTAAATGAACTACCTGGTTTCTTGTGGGCATACCGAACAACTCCTCGAGTATCTACAGGAGAAACTCCATATAACCTAGTATATGGTTCAGAGGCCCTTATCCCAGCAGAAATTGGAGTTGAGTCTCTCCGAGTACAATGCTATAATCCTGAGCAGAATAGGATATAAGGAAGCAGGAGTTAGATGAGATTGATCTGTTGAGAGAACGAGCTGTAGCAAGAACTGAGATATACAAAGTAAGGATTGCCAACTCCTATAATCGAAGGGTTCGCCCGAGAACATTTCAGGTCGGAGACTTGGTGTTGCGAAGAACAAATCATGCTGGCGAGGTGAAGAAACTAGCACCCAAGTGGGAAGGTCCTTATAGAATTAAAGAAGTGATCGGAAGAGGATCATACATACTGGAAGATCAGGAGGGTCGGGAGTTGGTAAGACCTTGGAACACTCATAATTTGAAGAAGTATTTTGTGTAATCTTTCCTTATTGTTTTGTTTATGAATTTGTTAGCAATAAAATGAAATTATTTGCTTCAATTACTTTGTTCGGGGTTTTAATGATTTACTCGTGGGATCGGGATGTTTGGTCCACGTTTAAACATATAATTGCCTAAGTGGTTGTGCTCGGGGTTTTAATGATTTACTCGTGGGATCGGGATGTTTGGTCCACGTTTAAACTTAAAATTGCCTAAGTGATTGTGCTCGGGTTAGCGAGCTTGTTCGTGGTTTTAATGATTTACTCGTGGGATCGGGATGTTTGGTCCACGTTTAAACTTAAAATTGCCTAAGTGTTTGTGCTCGGGGTAGCGAGTTTGGTCGGAATTTTAATGATGTACTCGTGGGATCGGGATGCTTGGTCAACGTTTAACCGCAATTAAATATTGAACTGAAGTCAAGTAGTTCATGAACCATTCAACCAACAAGTCGAGAATCCAAGCTTCAACATAACAGTTTTCAAACAATCCCACTCAACCCTCTCTTAAGCTTTACTGATGCCTAATATTACAGCCATCAAACCACGTCTTCCATGATTGCATCGACTTCCATGTTTGTGTTTCTTATACATACTAGAATATTTTTTTACTCTTCCTTTTCACCATTTATTTTTACCATACTTTTTTTGTTCAAAATCCATTTCTTATTGAAACATATTTCATATTTTATAAATATGTGGGTAGTAAAGCACCATTCAATTAGATAAATGCAAGTACATTATTATAAGAAGGATGTCAATTTACCCCATATGTTATCGTTAATAGATATCTTACCATCGTGGTTTGTAAATAGATCGATATATACTTTACACCCTATAATTTGTACATAAGTAAACTGATTATTTTCAAATCACGTGAGAATAAACTGTCGTCGTTACACTGCTTGCTTAATATGAGAAAACAAATTTATGATGCCAATTGTAAAGAAATCAACAGCTGTGCTTGTGATACATCACCATACGTGGGGCCTATTCGATTATCAACTAGAGAGCAGTTGGCCAAATTAACAAGTATTATCAAAAAGAAGAGTACTTCCATTCCATTGAAGACAAAGTGATTGGATCATCTTACATATATTCCAAGTAGTACTCCCATTTTAGACTTGAATGATATGTGTTTTGTTTCGAACTATTTTCTGGAATGATATGTCGGTTCAAATTGTTAATTATTTGAACATCATAATCGATGATGGATATATAAGACATTAGACATTAAAAATCTAATTGTTATTGTTTAGCACCGGCCCAACGAACTCGAATCAAATGCATGATTTTTTTTTATATAAGTCAAATTATATAAAAGAAAGAGCACTAGAGCCCGAACAAGACATAACTCAAATGAAACAAACTAGAAAAGACCACAAAAAACGCAAAACAAAGACACTAAGACACAGTACAAGCAATCAGTAAAAGAAATAAACTCGCAGAAATATTAGAATGTAAGATCCAATCATTCGTTGAGTAAGATGACAGCCAGCCTCTTCGCACCGAAAGCCACACCCAAGATATAACCTTAATCAAGTCCAAAAGCTCTTCCAGGATAATGTGACATTATTGAGCGATTCTTACGCATATTATCACGTTAAAATTATATTTTATCCTCCTAAAATATTTTTCTTTATTTTTAATATTTTTTGACGAATATATATTTAATGATACAATTAACGTTACAAAAAAAAATAGTTTGATGTATACCATAATATATCCTTCTTTTCATCGTTCAATATCAAGAAAGCTACTCTGTTGATACTATACTAATATTAGGTACCGACCATAGATAAATTAGAATTTTAATCTGTTGTTAATTCAAATAATGCAAATGATGCGCAATATCACGATATTATATTATCAAGGGAAAAATTGTTGTGGTAATCAAATTTGGGTATACTGGTGTTATTGCTTCTAATAATGGTAGAAAGTTTTTTTAAATAATTATCAAAGGGGAGGGAAATTGTATTTTACATGGCTCGAACACGAGCCTCGTCATTTATGAGACAAGGTGAAAACCAATCCATGGCCGTTGTAAACGCTTATAGTGGAGAAGGTTATTTTTATTGTTTTGTTTATCGCCACATCTTGGTGCTCTATGTACCACAATGTGATTATTGCACGATTTAAATGGTTCATATAGAAATATATATATATATATATATAAATATATATATATTTATAGAAATAATTGGCAAACCTTTTCCAGCATAGTTAGTAATCACAAGACTTGACCGCAGCCAGGACATTGATAGAACAAGAAACATTTTACAAAATCAAGATGCTTTGTTTAGACACCAATAATATATACATTGCCAAAAGTTTGATGCCAGCATCAGTTCCATCATATCCCCATGATGGTTTCAGAATTGCCCACCAGGTTGTTGTGATTTAAAGAACAGGTCTTCTTCATTACGATAGATCGCGAATAGCTGCTTCGAGTAGCGTTTTGCTAATTCACAGCATAGTTCAACCCCCTGTGGATTGAATTCTAGCAACTCTTTTACTGACTTGTTTACATCACTTTGTGGTTCACTGCCAGTGAGAAACTCAGCCAATGCGCTGCCCCTGTCAAGTCGCCCATAAGACAAAACACAAAACCTCAATAACTTTTTTATTTTCCAGTGATATAGTATCATAATCAACTCATGCATATACATGTTGGATGCAGATCAAAAACCTAGAAGCAAATAAAGGGAACAGACTTATACACATGTGATACTACAGTTACCTGTATGCATCACACTGGCTAAACCCTCGTCCATTAAGATTTATTGTTGCTTTGCAAGATTTCTCCTCAGATGTTTGTTGGCGATACAGAGCACACACGGCCTTCATGCATATTTCAGGATTTTTAGCGAAATCAGCAAGCATATCTGCTTCAAACTCCCACTTCATTTTATGTTTACCGTCCCTTCTTAAACCAGACATAATTTCCTTATAGTTCACGCCACTATCTGATGAATCTTCCGATTCACTTGAAGTGTCCTTAGCAGAAATATCACTATCAGAAACATCAGAGCTATGTACAATGAATCCACCCAAGCTTTCACCTTCACTACCTGAGTCATCCAATTTCATTTCTTCCTCATCAGATTCATTTTTCGGGATTCCGATGATATTATTGCTCTCATTGCCTTTATAAGTACATTTTCTTGAGACTCCCGTCTCTGCAAAATTCCGCTGCTTCATTAAGTGTCGTCTACGCTTAGGTTCATCAATGTCGTCCTGGGATTCAGTATCATACACAGAGTTGCGGTTCAGGTTAGAATTTAAACCATGTGATCGCTGATTTTTACTCATAAGTCTACCAATTGGAATATTATCATCACTTTCACTATCACTGGTAACAACCTTCGAGACTCTTCTCCTCTTAGGAGTCAAAAGATGTGGTTTGCTCCCATTATAGCAAGCAACATCTTCTTCGTCATCCTGGTGCTCAAGAACACTTGTACATACAGCTTTTGAAGTCAACTTATCTTCATATATAGCATTTCCTAATCCGTCGTCAGTAGAATTAAAGGCCGCAGTCCTTCCTGTAAGATCAAGATCCGGTAGATGAATGTCGGGGGCATCTAGATTGTCGTCACTGTCACTAATATCAATGGCATCAACTGGAGGCCTACCACATGGTGTTGAGGGAGAAAAACTCTTCATGGGGCTCTTGCCTTCGGTAAAGCTCAAACACTTTCTAACTCGTCTACCATATTTCACATTGAATTCACATGGGCGGCTTCCCTTCGTTACATCAGCACTTGTATACTTCTTAGATGGCGTGCCACCTGGAGAGGTGATTGCTGCACAGAAAGACACGAGAGTTTCAATAAAAATTCGTCATCAAACTGATATAATCAATTTTACATTCTGCATAACATCAATTAAAATAACACAGGAAAAATCTCATTTTCTCACCAACTAATTTAACTTCATCTGCATAAACTTGTCGCAAACTTATCAGGAAAAAAAGAAAAAGAATACCTGTCGCCTCGTCATCCTCATTTGATTTATATTCATCATAGTTTTGCACTAGTGATGCCGGAACAGGATTTACTCTAGATTTTTCATTCAACTTCGCTGAATCCATATCCGGAAAATCCAAGCCCTTTTTCAACATCTTAGACAGTAATCTCTTCTGCAACTCTACCACCTGCATCTCTAGCTCTTTATATTTCACCTTCCAACCATCAATCTCGCATTCGGATTTCTTCTTTTCATACTCCAAAACACTGTTTTCGATCATCAGCTTTGTGATCTTGCCTTCCTCATCATCTGCCGCTGTCAAATCAACTACCACATTCACCCCATTTTCTTTAACAGTAACTCTTTCACCATTTCGAATTCTCGTTTCAAGATCCTCGTTCCTCTGCCTCAACACACTTACCTCATCCTCGAATTTGAGCTTTTTAAGCTCCATAAAACCGAGCTTACCTTCAAGCCGTTCTATTACATTCTTTTTCTCCTGAATATCCAGTTCCAAGAGTTGATATTTGTGGTGAACTTTCGTAATTTCATTTTCCATTTCTAAGCATCTCCTGCACTCTCTACAATCCCCCTTCACCATCACTTCATCATTTACCAAGTCTTCACTTTCCATCTCCTCCAACTGTATCTCTATATCAATCTTCACTCCATAATTCCCATTCAGTAATATCCTAATCTCAAATATATATATAATTTAAAAATAAAATACTAAACCCATTATGACAAGCAAAGAACAAATGCTGCGTGCAGAACCAAAATCAAATTTCCACTGTCCACCAAAACCCCAAATTCATTTCTCCAAAACTCGGCGAGCCTTCAACAGCATTAAAACGTGACAAATGGCAAACAAATCGTTTCCAAAGAAAGTTCTACAAACCCGTAAGGAAGGTCTTGAAGGGCTAAATAAGCAGGCTTTAACCTGCAAATGTGAGGAGAAACAAAATCTAAGTTGTTGAAGTAATGTTTAACAGCAGAAGGAACTTACGATTGACGAATACAAAGAAGAGGGTTTCCATAGAGAAACTCTTTGATAACCGCTTGTCTTGAAATTTTTCCTTTAGATTTATTAAACAGCATTTATGATATGGGGTTATTTATTTAAATAACCCAAATAAAACAAATAATTACAAAAATAACCCGAATTCTGAAAACATTTAAAAACTAACCTTACCCGCCAACTCAGTTGGCGTGTCCAGTAGGTCACGCCAACTGAGTTGGCGTGACCATATAAAATATTGGTCACGCCAACTCAGTTGGCGTGACCATCGTTGAATAGTAGTCACGCCAACTGAGTTGGCGTGACCTTTGTTTTATAGAGTCACGCCAACTCAGTTGGCGTGACATTATTTTAATAGTGCCGCCAACTGAGTTGGCGGCACTAAATGGCTATAAATAAAGCCGTCCGCCTCTTAGTTTTCTCACCAATTCACAACTTCTCTTTTAATATTTTTAACTTCTCTTTTAATATTTTTATTATATGATAAATTCTGATTATGCTCTGTAGTTGCAGCTTTAGCTGATCTTCTACATCAGAAAAGATTTTATTAGCTACTAGTAATAGTTTTCTGTAGTTATCAAAATATGTCTATTCAAGTTTTATTTTATTGGGGGGGTAATATTATACAAGATTCTGAGTTCGTCCGATATGATCGTGGTCCATCAAGAGGTACAACTATACGGCGTACAATTAATTTTCTACAATTATTAGATAAAATATATGATATCACTGGGTTCGATCGCAACCAGTTTCTTTTGAAATTATATGCTAGGCATATGTTCAAAGATTTTTCGGGGTTACGTCAGACTGTTTTACCCATAGATGATGATTACAATTTAGCATGGCTACTTGATTCAGAACAGGGTCATAGTTGCTTGGAATTTTATATACAAGCAGAACCAAGGAATTATGATTATGTTCCAGAAATGCCAATGAGTGGCAGTTTTTCAGAAGGATTGACGACATCTGTTATTCCAGAGACGTCTGTTGCTCGACATCAAGCTGAGGGTTCATATAGTGGTGGAGACCGAGATGATCATCCAGTAGATGTTGATAATGTTGCCGCTGAGCCACGAGCAGACAGTTTTGCTGATTTTGGTGATCAAATTAATTCTGAACCAGAGGGGATTCCATCTGATGATGAGACTGATGCTGATGATGATGAAGTTGATATTGGTGTGATGGCAGAAGCAGTTGAAAACCAAGAGGAGGGGGCACCAACCATGACAAATGATCATAATCTTTATCCAACAATCCCATTCTTTTCCATGACACATCCAGAAGTTTTTGGAGATTCGATTGACAATCCAACAGGCCGTTGGGGGAGTTTTTATGATTACTCCAAAGGTGAAATCCATCGCAACATGGTCTTCAAAGATAAATTTCATCTGCAGGCAGCTGTGAAGGATTATTCAGTACGTGTTGCAAAACGTGAGTACCATGTTGTTAAGAGTACAAAAACATTGTGGAAAGTAATATGCAAACACGGTACAGAGGATATACCTTGCAGATGGTACCTGCGTGCATGTTTGGATAAAAAAGTTGGGTTATTCAAAATAACCAAATATGGTGGTCCTCACACTTGTCTGCTGAGTGAGCTGTCGCTTGATCATTCGAACTTGGATAAGAATATGATTGCTAGCTTGTTATTGGGAATCGTTCGTCGTGATCCAGCTTATGAAATCAAGTATGTGATTCAAACGGTGAAAGATAAGTATGGCTTTGAAATATCATATGCAAAAGGCTGGCATAGTTTGAAACGTGCAATACGGAATGTGTATGGAACCTGGGAGAGCTCGGTCAACAAATTACCTTTCTATATGGGAGCTTTGAAAAAATGGAACCCAGGCACAGTCGTGGAGTGGGATCATCTTGATAATGCAAGACCGAGAGAAAAAACTTTGAGTTATGTTTTCTGGGCCTTCCAACCGTGCATAGATGGTTTCCGCCACTGTCGGCAAGTTATTACAGTGGATGGCACACATCTGTATGTAAAATATCAGCATAAGATGTTGATTGCTGTCTCCATGGACGCGAATAATCAAGTGTTACCGCTGGCATTTTCAATTGTCGATGAAGAGAACTTTTTGTCATGGAAATGGTTCTTGGAGATGGTTAGCAAACACGTTATTGGAGAATCTGGCGGCGTGTGTTTGATTTCTGATCGACATCCGGGCCTTATTGCAGCAGCCGACTGTATCCCCGACTTTAAACCCCCCCGTGGAGTGCATCGATTTTGTTTGAGACATCTTTGCTCAAACTTTAATAGTCGTTTCAAAAACGTGCACTTAAAAGACTTGTGTTGGAAAGCTGGATCAGAAAATCAACTGATAAAATTTGAGCGTACGATGGAAGAGATCAAAACCATTGAACCAAGGGCTTTTGATTACCTGAATCGGATTGATAAGTCTCAGTGGACACTTGCTCATGATGAAGGATGGCGTTGTGGTATCCTAACAACAAATATGTCGGAGTGCATAAATGGAGTCATGAAAGGTGCACGTCGCCTTCCAATCACTGCCATTGTACAGTTAACATTCGATCGTTGTGTGCATTATTTTTTGGAGCGAGTGAAAAAAGCTGATAGAATGATCGAAAATAATCAAGAATGGCCGGATTATGCTTTTGAAAAATATGCTCGGGCTGATCTTCACTCCATTCATCATGAAGTTCAGATGTTTGATCGAAGGCATTTAACAGCCTCAGTTATCACAAGGATGCAAGTTGGACGTGGGGGTAATACTCATGTTGTGAAGCTCAAATCAAGGGAATGTTCTTGTGGGAAGTGGAAAGAATTTGGGATTCCTTGCTCACATGTGATACAAGTATGTCGAGCTTATGGCATAAACGCAAAAACATTTGTCAAGGAGTATTATAATATGCAAGAATATTGGAGCACATATCAAGGTGAATTTGAGCCATTATGGGGAGAGCAGTATTGGGAAACCCCGTCATTCGAACTGTACCACAATTCCACCTTGCGTACTATAAGAAGACGAGGTCGAGACCGAACAACACGCATGCAAAATGAGATGGATTGGCCTGAAGCCCGGGCAAGACGACATATGGCATCGAGTTCCCAAAACCGATAAAGTTGTAATTGTTTTTTGATATTGTTATTGTTATTGTTTTTGATATTGTTCTTGTTATTGTTATTGTTATTGTGTTATTGTTATTATTATTGTTATTGTGTTATTGTTATTGTCACATATCAAATAAGACATTCATATGGAAGTACATTCATTACATTTAATACTAAGATTCACAATAGGCAAACATGACTACATATATGAAGGCTAAAACTCTATAATGCCCCGCCAGTACCACAACGACGTGGCTGTTTCCGTCTCTGACCGCGTCCTTCCTGAATGGGTGGGTCTTCTTGCACTACAGGTACATCGTCCAGCTGAACATCAGGTGACAAATTAGGGAACACAACCGGTGACACGGCAAATTGTGGTGACATCGATGCATATATCTCGGGGAATCTAATATTCACATCTGGGCTGGTTTGTTCTTGTGAGTACATGGGTTGATGAGGCGTGAAATGCGTTTGGTCATACAACTGATGCTGTGGTCGAGGAGTATAATAATCAGCGTACATGTCACTGGCATATGATGAAGAGGGACCTGGCATATATGTCGGGACATAGCTTGAAGGGCCAGCATCTCCAAAACCCGCATGCATCGACTGTACTTGTTCTTCATCACTCACATGCATCGGCTGTACTTGTTCACCTTGAGTCGCATGTCCCTCTTCGTAGGGCGGAAAGTTTCTATCGCGTCGTTCCTGCGCGACATGCAACACATTTTGTATGACATTTCTGACATCACTAAATGCATCCATGTACGCCCCTACGGATTGTTCCTCAGCGATATTACGGTCGCAGGTAACTGTTAATTGCGACAGCTGATCAATCTGAAATGAGTGAACATTTATTAAGTATTTAAATCTAAACACAATTTTCAAATATGTAATACATATTTCATAAAGCAACATACCACATGTTGCCATGCCGGGCCATCTCCATGTTGATAACCAGCCTCCACAAATTGTCGTTGATGGCCAATGAATCTACGTGTTACTCGTCCATACCAGTCATTGTACCCGACAATTACACCCTGTCCAGCTGACTCATATCGCGGGCTGTCCACGGTATGAGCATGTGCATTTCCCCATATAGTCGTGTACCGCCTATGGTGTGCAGACCAGTCATTATTTGTTTTACCCCTGCGGTTAACTACATGTAATATATCATCCCCTGACCGTGGATCTGGTGGGATGTTTTGTACCATGCCGAACTGACGGAAAACCCGCTCAGGACGATGCATCTCAACTATGTCATACAAAATGAGTGGCCCGCTGTATGTCCATAACTCAGTATGCAGTCCTTCAATATAATCATCAGGGTACGGCTGCCAATTAAACTACAAATATAGTATTACATTAAAATAATGTTCAAAGACTATTATGTTTTATACATGAATATAAAAAATAAAATTACTTGGCTTAATGGCTGCTGGTCAAGGATGTCTCTAATAATTCGTAATGAATGTGTGCCAGTTTCTGTAAATCTTACTTTACATGTCCACCTGTGTACTCATAATCATCATAAAAAAACATAAATTATATAACAAAATATTAAATATAATATTATACATTGCAAAATAATTTGTGATACATAACCTTGCACCATATGGAGCAACAGGTAAGTAATTGTCCTCATCGATTGGTATTGGCCCAATATCAATTCTCAGGCGTCCGAGTCGAGGAGCTAAACTTTCGAGCCGGGACCATGCCCAAATCTAAAACATTAACATGAAGAATATAAATTAAATATGCAAGATATATTTTTTCAGTATTTTAACATAAAGGTAACGATTACCTGTAGGAGTTGTAATGCACCACATATTACTTTTTTCCCTCTCTCCGCTGAAGTGCACAACTCACGATATAAGAATGCCAGCACAGCACTACCCCAGCTAAAATTACCAACAGAACTGATATCTTCTAATTTCTGTATGTACAATAATTTTACAGTATTGCCGGAGCTATCGGGGCACATAATCCCACCTATCATTAATAATGCACAACCTCGTGCATATTTAGCAACCTCATCCGCCGTACTATGCAAATGGATCCGATTTACTATTAAATGATGACTCAACGCAGACATTAACAAACATGCACCTTTAAAGTGACCCGGATCTGGTGTAAATCCCAAATGACGATAACAATATTCTTGCCACTCGGGTATTGTCTTATCAAAATTGGCACCTGACACTGCAAGACCATTTATTGGCAGACCCCAAATAACTGCAATGTCTTGCAGTGTAATAGTCGCCTCTCCAGATCTCAGATGGAATGTATGCGTTTCACGACGCCATCTCTCTACTAACGCCGTGATTAGATGAGGGTCAATGGTAATCTTATTACACCTATATACACCATAAAACCCAAACTCATGTAACATACTTACAACACGTGTGTCTAATGGGCAAAGATCCCAAAAATAGCTGCTCGGATTTCTCACACGCAAGGGCCGATCAATATCACCTGCCCATACATCTTCAGAACGATGACATGACTGCAATACCAACAGATGATCATCGATCGGGCCTGGTACATTCATCGGATCCATCCTATTATATGAAACAAAAAATACATTAGTACATATAAACAACATAAAGTAAACAAAATAAATTAAAACTGATAAAACATGACGATGCTACCGCCGACAACCACCAGCCATCAGCAATCGGCGACGGCGGCCGACGGCGGCAGCAGACGGCGGCAACAGACGGCGGGGGGCGGCGGCCGGCAGCGAAAAAGTGTGACAGAAATTAATTCACAGCGATATGATTTTTACCTCTAAATTCTGAATCTGAAACTACGAAGAGACTGGAAGCAAAATGAGAAAAAAACGATAGTAACTTGGAGGTCAAACGCGAGGAAGAATTTAGACTGTAAATCGCCGAAGTTGTTGCCGAAGAAGAAGGGCTGCGGAAATTTTATAACTCCAAGTCACGCCAACTCAGTTGGCGTGACCTTTAATGGGTCACGCCAACTGAGTTGGCGTGACACATGATATTTATTGGTCACGCCAACTCAGTTGGCGTGACCAATAATTATTCCCACCAACTTGCACACCAACTTGCAGCTCCAGTTGGCGTGAATAATGGTCACGCCAACTGGGTTGGCGTGACCGTAAAAAACAAAGGTCACGCCAACTCAGTTGGCGTGACTAATATATTTTAAATTGGTCACGCCAACTCAGTTGGCGTGACCATAATTTTTTTAGGTGACGCCAACTGAGTTGGCGTGACCAATTGGTCACGCCAACTCAGTTGGCGGTTTAGGTTACTTTTGAAATGTTTTTATTTTTCGGGTTATTTTTGAAATTATTTATTTTATTAAGGTTATTTAATTAATAAACCCTATGATATGTAACGTTCGAAGAATCACTACATACAGGAGTGATTTCTGGCATGTTTAAAATTAATTAAAACATTATCTCAAACAAACAAAAAAATTTAATTAAAAGAGAGTTTGGGTCTAGCCCATTTAGTAAAAGCTCACTCTCCCTATTAGAAAGACTCATGTTCGAGTCCTACAGTGTGTAGAAAAAAATATTTAGCCATCCCATATCAAACTCAATTCCAAAATGAATTCTCACTTTTGACATTTCATTGCCGACATTTCTCTCACTTGAAGATTTGACTGATAATCAAGTACATCTACACGCATCCTTCAGTCTTGTCATTTCCCGCTGCTTATGTTTCTGCTATACCACTTAAGCATATACACCATTCGAATTTATTAGTATTATACGGCTTTGTTAGAATATCAGCTAGATTCTCCTTTGTATGGATCTTCTGCATATCCAAACTCCCTTCCTCTACCACTTCCCCGCATAAAGTTAAATTGTACTCCAATGTGTTTAGTCATGGAATGAAATGTTGGATTCGTTGCAATGCGAAAGGCAATCTGACTATAACAAAACAAAGGAATTTTCTCTTGTTTGTACCCAAGCTCCTCCAGTAACCTTTGATTTCATATTGCTTCATTGCAAGCTTGAGTAGCTGCCATATATTCTGCCTATGTTGTAGATAATGCCACAAATGTTTGCAGTTTTAAAACACAGCTTACTGCACCTCCTGCAAGTGTAAACACATAACCAGTGGTAGGTTTTCTTTTATCCTGATCACCTGCATAATCCGAATCAACATAACACCTGAGCGTAAAATCCGATCCTCCATAACATAATACAACATCTGAGGTACCCTTAATACATCTAAGGATCATCTTAATTGTGCTACAATGCTCTCGTCCATGATTTGTCATGTACAGACTGACTTCTCCCACTGTTTGTGCAATGTCTGGTCTTGTACAAGACCATGGCGAACATCAAACTTCCCACTGTTGATGCATACTTTACTCGAGACATCTCCATCCTCTCGGCTTCACTGCTAGGACACATCACGGATGATAACTTGAAGTTAAGAGGAAGTGGGTAGAAATTGGCTTAAAATATTGCATATTGAAGCGTTGCAAGATTTTCTGCAAATAATTGTTTTGTGAAAGCCAAATCCTTCTTTTACTTCTGTCTCGGTGAACTCGCATCCCTAGAATCTTGTTTGACGGTCCAAGCCCTACGTATCAAATTTCCTATCCAATTGTGCCTTCAATTCTTGGACTCGGTCTTTTATTCGGGCCTGTAACCAACATGTCGTCCACGTACAACAACAAATGATATAATCATCATTCTCAGATCTCTTGAAATATGCACAAGAATGTGATTAAGTCTGTTGTACCCAAGGCTCATGATATATGCATCAAATCTCTTGTACCAACACCTTGGCACCTTTGGGATCTTACAGAAATTTGTTCAACCTGCAAATCAAGTTCTCTTTGCCTACTTCGGCAAAACCTTATGGTTGGAGCATATAGATTTCTTATTCAAGACACCATGAAGAAAAGTCATTTTTACATCTAGTTTCTCCAGATGTAGTTCAGACACCGCACACAATGCCAATACTATTCTGACTATTGTAAGCTGGACCACAGGAGAAAACATCTCGTTGAAGTCGATACCTTCTTTTGAGCATATCCTTTCACCGCCAATCTTGCATGATTTCTCTCCACTTGGTTATTGCCATCACGCTTGATCTTATAGACCCATTTGTTACCGATAACTTTCCGTCCTCGTGATAATGGAACAATATCCCAAGTTTTGTTTCTATCCAATGCCTCCAATTCTTCCTGCATAGCTTGCATCCACAGGGATACATCCGAACTTCAAGTAGCTTCCTGGAAACTCGATGGCTCACCATCCACTTTTAATACGCAGTATCCATATTGCTTTCACTAACATAATCTGAAAGCCAACACGGTTGTTTCCTCTCGCGAGTAGATTGGCTAGCTTTGTAAACCTCTGACTCAACTGGTTATTATTCCTTGTGCACTAGTGATACCTCAGAGGAACTTTGATCTTCTTATGCCTTATTTTCGACCTGAACTACTCTAGTATCTGAATTCAGTGTGCCTGTGTCTCCTTTTACTTTATCTTCCTCGAATATAACATCTCTGCTGATGATAAGTTTATGGGCAGTGGATTCCACAAACGATACCCCGCCATCAGCATAGCCCAAGAAGATACACTTTCTGGATTTAAAACCCAACTTCGATCTTTCGTGATCACTGAACGAAACGTACACCGGACTTCCGAATGTATATACCCGAGAATAATCTGATGGCTTGCCAGTCTACACCTCCATCGGAGTCTTCAGATTAATCGCTATTGATGGAGACCGGTTGATAATATAACTAGTGTTTTGACTGCTTCTGCCCAATACAACTTGGCTAGACCCACAGTCTTCAGCATAACCCTTGTTCTATCCAACAGGGTTATATTCATCCGCTCCGTCACTATATTTTGCTGAGGTGTATAAGCCGTTGTGAATTACCTTTTGGTGCCCTCATGTTGATAGAATGCATCAAATAATCACTTGTATATTCTCCTCCATTGTCAGTCCTCAAACACTTGATCTTCTTTTTCAGAGTCAAGTTCCACCCTGGCTTTGAACACCTTGAAGACTGGACAAACATCTGATTTCTTCTTGATATGATACACCCAACGTTCATCAATGAACGAGACAAAATATCCCGCTCCTCCTAGGGATACAACCGGTGCTTGCCAAATATCAGAATGAATCAGCTCCAAAATACTGTTGCACTTATCAGTATATGTGCCAAACTTTAGTCTATGTTGTTTATTGGTAACACAATGCTCATAAAAAAATGTAAAATCACCTTTGTAAGCCTCGGCAGCAACTTCCGTTCCGAGAGAACCTTCAACTCCCGTTCTGACATATGTTCTAAAAATCAGTACAGTTGATATTTCTAGATTATATTTCCAGATTATGGGTGGTTTACAAATGTTAGTTTATGTAGAAATAATAATCTCGTGTGTTGAAATCAAATTGTGAAAGTGGTCGGAATACAATATATATACACATATATATGTCATAAAAAATGTATTTAAAAGTCAAAAAAGTGATAAACAGGAGAATTCCAACTTTCATTTATATTGATAACGTGAAAAAAGAATTGTTTACAAATTGTATTTCAAATTCTTTTTTCAATGAAAGCCTATTTTATTTTAATTGTTATACATTTTGTGTTCAAAATTTGATAAAACTATTTTTTTTAAAAGAAAAAAAAATTAATGAGCCAACTTGGCAATTATAGGAAAATGCAGAAATACGAACAACAATAAAATCCAATAAAAAACTAAAATATAAAACCAGTGCACCAACTTAACACTGACATCTCCGCCGAGCGAAAGCGAGACTTGCAGGTGTAAAGAGAAAGTGAATCACGGCTGTTGAAATCGAAGAGGTTGGGGCGGGGGGGGGGGTTAACGAGATTCTTTGGCTACTTTAGCTTTTTAAAATGAGTTTGCAAAATAAAAGAATTTGCGCTTGCGGAAGGCTTAAGTCAATCGATAAATAAATAAAATAAAAAAGTAAACAAATAAATAAATGCGTAATGTAATAAAGCGGTAAATGACAAGAAGATTTGTTATAGAATTCGGCGATGAATCGCCTACGTCTCATCTTCCCGGTTAGATAATCTCAAACCGAGGTTCCACTAGAACGAATGATTTTGGCCTTGAGGGCTCCAAGTTAGCCACTACACACTCTTCCCGAGTACACAAAGCTCTTCCCGAGCACAACACTCTTCACGAGTCTTCTTGACCTTAAGGGCTCCAAGGATAGCCACACAAAAACTCTTCCCGAGTTACCAACACTCTTCACGAGTCTTCTTGGCCTTAAGGGCTCCAAGGATAGCCACAACACATGCACCAACTTAACTTGTTGATGACTTTACAATTTCCAACTTGCTTTGGTGTTGGAGGACCTTTACAATAACTCAACAAACACATTCACGGTGTACCAACACGAAGAAAACAAGACTCTAACAAAATAGAAGAATCACAAACTCCAATACAACAACAATGTATGGAGATTGCAATGCTATATGAAATTTGAAAACAAAGCGTTGATGAAGTTTGTAGGCTTGTTTCTTCTCTTCAAAATGCTCCAAAGCATCAATATTTATAGTGTAGGAGGCCCCCTAGGATCCTACTAGCCGTTGCTACACATAAGGCTGAAATCACTCCTCGATCGCCTCAGACATCGCCTCAGGCGATCACCATCGCCGCACCCCAACGCTCACCATATAACATGCATCACCTCAGGCGATGGGTCGATCGCCTCAAGCGATCAATTGCACAAATCAATGCCGTAGCCTCAGCAGCTCAAAATCATCCATCGCCTCAGGCGAAGTCCACATCGCCTCAGGCGTTCAACGCATCGCCTCATGCGATCAAGCCATCGCCTCTGGCGAACTCCCCCTGCGCGCGAGCCTCGGCGTAGCCTCTGTCAATGAGGTGGCGATGTTGCTCCTGGCTGCCATAGCTTGGGGCGATGATCACCATCGCCTGGGGCGATCCAGCCCAGATTATGAACACTTGATTTTCTTCAATCAATCCACTTTTTAATCAATTAATCTGCACACTAAGTAGACAAATTAGTATAACAAACACAAGTTTTGTTGATCATCAAAACTCAAAAATAATCGAGAGATAAATTAAAGCATTAAAAACAACTGCGTTTAAGGCTCAACAACGGCAGAGCACATGACTAGGACCAGAAAGGGGCTAGTCCCCTCAAATCATGCGGCTCATAGTACGGACAAGTAAGGGGCCTGATATCCAATACAAGTGAATGTACAAAGGGGGATAGACGAAGATCATAGACTGAGAAAGAGACGACAAACATGCAAACCCTCGTATCTAAAACCCATACGAAAAGCCATACTACTGGATGACACATGAAACCGATTGTATATCCTAGTTATATTTAATATTATAATCGGATTATTTAAATTTCTTTTTATAAAACTTTTCCATTTTATGTTAAAGATATATTAAAATTAGGAATAATTACAGTTGTCTCCCCTGTAGAATATGCTTATTAAGATTTTTGACCTACAGTTTGAACAATAACAGATGGACCCCCTATGTTTTGGCATAAACTATATATTCAGCCCGAATTTTTAACCAAAAATAAAAATTTGTTGATGTCATCAAGTTTTTTTTAATGATAATCCTACTTTATACTCAACTTTTTTATTTAGTATTATGTCAAATATATGGACGATTTTACCCCCGGGATGTGAGGGGGTCTATGTAATTTATCAGAATTATAGGGGGTTAAATATAAGAAATAAATCGTAACTATGGTGCATCTGAAAAAAAAATGTTAATGTACATTCACACCCCCATGCACACAACCATACAGTTATTCAAAAAAAAAAAAAGATTCTAAGCAGCAAACAATCAGAATTAAAGGCCTTTTTCAGCCATGAATTCAATAAGTTACAAGTTTAACCATATTGAGAAAACACATCTGGTTGGTCATGTTCTGATAACACTGTCCAGATGACTCTCCTCTTTTCCTTTTGGCATTCTCGTAATAGATTCAGGTGTATCCTCATTCCTTCCAGCACCAACATCAGGTTCATTTACTCTCTCTTCATTTAATCTGTCATTATTTGCTCTCTCTTCATTTGCACTCTCAAATTCATCTTCATTGTCTCTTTCATATCTGTTCCTCACTACTCTAGTTCCCTTTAACCCCAATACTTCATCTTCACTTTCATTCATATACTCTTCAGCAAGTTCATGACTTAGATCAAATAATAAATCACACAATTCCTGATCAGTATAACCATCCTCTATTGTGTCCATCGCCTTGCCCAACGTTTTTTGAGCTTTGTCCTGATAAAATAAGATGGAAGATATAACATAAATTTAACAATAATTGACATGAATTCCCATCAAGTTATATCTGTAACCTAATTATGATTTATAGTTTCTAAAGAACAACGAATAGTGGAGAAAATAGGAAAGATATAAATCCTTAAATAAAATAAAATAAAATATGTAACTCCAAATAAAGCTTAAAGGCTCAAGCCCACCATATCCACCTTTCGTGAGGAAAATGATAGGGTTGAATATTACGCGTTTTTAGGCTATGATATGTATATGTTTTGGTGTTGATTCTTGGATTATTTTACGGTTTATGGTATATATTTCTATATTTCAGGAATCAATGTTGAAATGCATAAAAGTAGAAGAAATGAACCAAAAATGATGAAAGAATGAATAAAGTTGAAGAAAAGAGGAAAAAAACCAGAATCCAAGACACATGTTGCTCCTTTCTCCTCAAATTACTATATGTTCGAGCCATGTTTTAGAAATGTTGTCCATATAAAAGTTGTAGAACTTTCTCTTATCTTCGCGTGGACAGCTGATTCATCCAATTTGGAGTTCATATGAGAAAGGTATGGCCAAAATACAAAACTCGCCAGAAGCTGAAAAAAGGCGAAGAAACGTCATTGAATTAATTCAACAGGCGTAATTACGCCTACTTTGAGGCGTAACTACGCCTAGCCCATGGCTTTTGAAAATTTAAGTGGCGTAATTACGCCACTTTGGAGGCGTAATTACGCCTATCACGCGGGAAGCCAGATTTGTTGACACATCGACAGGCGTAACTACGCCACTTCGGAGGCGTCATTACGCCTGATGAATTTTGGAAATTTTGGACTGCTTTCCTTATTTGATGCACGGGACTTTTAAAAGGCAGGAACGAGACCTACTCAAGAAGATTTTAACCTAGGGAATAGCCTCCATCATTCTTCGACACCATACACACGTCCAACCTTTCTTCACCTTCATCCACCATCACCACAACCCCCTTTTCCTTCACAAACCACACGTAAAAACCTCCACCATAACCTCCATCTTTCTTCCATATATCACCATCACCAACCTTCATCAACCCTTCATCCTAGGATTTGGAACAACCCAACAAGGCGATAAAAAGAGACGATCGAGAAGGAAGCAAGAGAAGGAGCGAAGATCTACAACCGGAGTCGACGCTGGGAGTTTTTCTTTGTCTTTAATTCTTAGTTTTGATTTGTTTTGATTTAATATGTTGAACTAATTTTATTTATCGAGACTAGGCGAATCCTTTGTTATGAACCTTCGATTTTATGATTTAATGATTGAATTCTTATAGTTCTTTGCGTATGTTTTATGTTCTTCATGCTTTTAGAGGATTGATCACCTTTGAATGATGTTAGTATCGTAATTGAGATCGAGAGATGATTTTATGATACGGAATTAATAACTCATACCATGGATTTCAGACCGAGATCGAGAGATGACGTCAAATACATGCGTGATAGCCATAGATATCTAGTAATTGAAATCTAGGAGTTTTCATGGATCTTATGCAATATTGAGTTGTTAAATAAGTACACGAGAGCGACTTACTGCAATTTGATATTAGGTTTAATATAGCTCGAGAGAGTATATTAGATAAATTCGGAGAACTCGTCACCTTAGGAATATTTGAATTTTCAATCGAGAATTGTAGGGAATTGCAGTGGTGAGCCGACGCCTTGATAATCGTTTCTTGTGGATTTTTCTCGTTTATTTTGATTGACTTGGTTGGATTAGTAGTTAATTTAATTAATTAGTAGTTTAATTATTAATTCAATTTCGTAGGTTAAATATAGTTAAAAGCATCTTATTTGGTATTTGCTTGTTAGTCCCTGTGGGTTCGACAATCCGTATTCTTCCTATCTATACTAAAACTTGACACCGTGCACTTGCGGTAAAAAATCGCTAGACTGGAATTAATTGTTTAAAATAAAAGCGATCAATTTTTTGGCGCCGTTGCCGGGGACTAACTTTAGTAATATCATACGAGAAGTTTTGACTGTAATTTAACCATTTTTTTTTCTTCTTTGTATATATTTATAAAAAAAAACTATATTTAATTGTTTTATTTGTTTTCCTTGCGAGGTACTTGTGATGCTTCATCAACAAGTCTTCACAAGATTTGCCCAACAATATTCAGAGCCGTTTTATGCAGCGTGGGGAAGATTCAATGAATTGGCAGACACATTCCGGTATCACAACTTTTCGAACTATACTCTTCTGCAATATTTCTTCAAAGGTTTGGATGCACAGACACGAGAATGGGTATTTAGCGGAGCACTGGTGACTGGGAGTCCCCTGGTTGATAGAGATGAGGACAGTGTGTTACACATGTTCAATGATATGGCGGACTTCGATTATCACTGGTATTGTGATCCTTCACTACAAGGTTGGAGTCACCAATACCCACCGGAGCCTCACTACCCTAATGATACGCCCCAACTATTTGAACATCACGAAGAGAGGAGAGATAGTTCTGCAGATGTCAAAACTCAGTTAGAGGATACCTTAGTGAGATTCATGGCATCAACTGAGAACAGTTTGGAGTGCCAAACCAACTCTATGCGTCACCTGGAGCAGCAAATGGTGGTCCTCATGGAAACAATTTCAACTAGCTACCAAGAGGAAGATATGAGGGCTACAAATCAAGAGGCTACAAATCGAGTTTGGTTATATGATGACGATCACTCAACCAACCAAGTTTGGGGGAGTGATCCTCCTAGTGTGGAAGATTCAAAGGAACTTGAGCCTCTTCAAGAGATTGAGCATACTTCAGAGATGTCATCCGAGGAGTTCCCATATGAAGATGAATCGAGTGTGATGTTGGAGAAGGAAGAGACTTGCGAAGATTCTGATTTAAGTCCATCGATGGAGACATGTTCTATGCCATATGTGGATCCGTATTTTCCATCGATGCCAACTTCACCGCACTACATCCTGAAAGAGATAAAGCCGAGTCAAGAATCATTCTCCCATTCCTACCACTTCAAGATGAATGTTGTTGGAGCGACGAGCGTACACTGCTACAATCTTGCCAATCTTGAGGGCATACTGAATGAAGACCCATTAGTGGTATCATACGATACTTACTATGGGCTGCAGCCGCTCTTTGATGGTTGCTTCTGATGGTCAAGCCGACGACTAAAAATCAGCGCTTCTTGGGAGGCAACCCAAGCGTATCCTTTTGCCATTTAGTTTTGTTTATTTTTAGTTTTTGCATTTAGTTTGTTCATCTCTCGTGTCGACTATTTTATTTGCATTCTTCTCTTGCTAGGTACTCAGTTGGAGCGATGAACCCTACAACAGTGGAGCTTTCAAAAGAGAATCTTCCTCAACCCTCATGCAAGCGTCTTGATCAGGGGAGTTCACTGTTTCCCTTTTGATTCTTTTAAACATTGAGGGCAATGTTTGATTTAAGTTTGGGGGAGTAGTAGCTTGCATGTTTTACTTGTTTTAACCACATGTTGTGTGCTTAAATGACACTTGAATCGTCCGATTATTATGAGCTAAATTTTTTTTTTATGAGTTCAAACTTGAGAAAAGAATGAATTATAGTAGTGACTATTCAATGAGGATTTTGATCTCACTATGCATATGAACTTGATTTGTAATTGGACTTGTACATGAATATCCTTATTGAGTTAGCATGTCAAGATTGAGGAATATATTGAGCACAATGAGTCATGATCTTGTGGATTGCATGTTGAATAGTGATAATTGTTGTGAACTTAATGATTTGTCTTGAGCATCTTAGAGCTATCCTAGAACTTATTTGATGATGACACTTTGAGGCGAAATTTTATAGTTACAAACTTGACTTGGAAATGATCTAGGCGATCTTTGAAACGTTTGAGCCTTTCAAGCTTACCATGATTCATATCAATCCCTAGTGTCCCATTTGAGCTTTATTGAAAAAAGAATGGTATATGCATTGCATATGATTAGACCCACATTCGACATTCTTGGCAAACTCATTATACTTACCCTTATTTGAGCCTAAATGAAAAAGTTATCCTTACCCTAAGGGAGTATAATGAATATCATTCGATGCACTTGAATTATTATATCTTGATGAGCTTATTGAAAAAAATTGATGAATGAGAAAAGAAAAAGATAGACAAAAAGCCTTGAGAAAAAGATTGACTAAATAAGACCCAAAGTGGCCAAGGCTATAAAAGAAAAAGAAGAGAAGCTCGATGTGTGCAAAACATTTGAATTGTAAATGATTACACTCTCTTCTTTGCGCTTATCCTATCTTTTCTTTGAAGCCAACACCAAAGGCCTTATATTACAAGCTTAAAAAGTCCTTTTGATCCAAGTCTAGGGAGTAACTAGCATTAGTGGAGAAGTTGTTTGAAAATAGGCCTATGTAATGCTTGATGATAATCTCGACTTTGAGTTGATTAGCATGATTTGATCTTGAATATGTGCATGAAACTTGAGATTGACTAGAGCACACACACACGTTCCGATTTTGAGATATGTTGCTTGAATTAGGAGAAAACATGTCTTGTCAACTTTTGTATATGTGCATGAGATTTCTGAGAATAAGCAAGTCATGAAATAATTGTTTCATATATCAAGAATGAACTCTACCTTATGATTTTAATGCTTAATCGAGGACGATTAAGTGATAAGTTTGGGGGAGTTGATAGGGTTGAATATTACGCGTTTTTAGGCTATGATATGTATATATTTTGGTGTTGATTCTTGGATTATTTTACGGTTTATGGTATATATTTCTATATTTCAGGAATCAATGTTGAAATGCATAAAAGTAGAAGAAATGAACCAAAAATGATGAAAGAATGAATAAAGTTGAAGAAAAGAGGAAAAAACCAGAATCCAAGACACATGTTGCTCCTTTCTCCTCAAATTACTATATGTTCGAGCCATGTTTTGGAAATGTGGTCCATATAAAAGTTGTAGAACTTTCTCTTATCTTCGCGTGGACAGCTGATTCATCAAATTTGGAGTTCATATGAGAAATTTATGGCCAAAATACAAAACTCGCCAGAAGCTGAAAAAAGGCGAAGAAAACATCATTGAATTAATTCAACAGGCGTAATTACGCCTACTTTGAGGCGTAACTACGCCTAGCCCACGGCTTTTGAAAATTTAAGTGGCGTAATTACGCCTATCATGCGGGAAGCCATATTTGTTGACACATCGACAGGCGTAAGTACGCCACTTCGGAGGCGTCATTACGCCTGATGAATTTTGGAAATTTTGGACTGCTTTCCTTATTTGATGCACGGGACTTTTAAAAGGCAGGAACGAGACCTACTCAAGAAGATTTTAACCTAGGGAATAGCCTCCATCATTCTTCGACACCATACACACGTCCAACCTTTCTTCACCTTCATCCACCATCACCACAGCCCCCTTTTCCTTCACAAACCACACGTAAAAACCTCCACCATAACCTCCATCTTTCTTCCATATATCACCATCACCAACCTTCATCAACCCTTCATCCTAGGATTTGGAACAACCCAACAAGGCGATAAAAAGAGACGATCGAGAAGGAAGCAAGAGAAGGAGCGAAGATCTACAACCGGAGTCGACGCTGGGAGTTTTTCTTTGTCTTTAATTCTTAGTTTTGATTTGTTTTGATTTAATATGTTGAACTAATTTTATTTATCGAGGCTAGGCGAATCCTTTGTTATAAACCTTCGATTTTATGATTTAATGATTGAATTCTTATAGTTCTTTGCGTATGTTTTATGTTCTTCATGCTTTTAGAGGATTGATCACCTTTGAATGATGTTAGTATCGTAATTGAGATCGAGAGATGATTTTATGATACGGAATTAATAACTCATACCATGGATTTCAGACCGAGATCGAGAGATGACGTCAAATACATGCGTGATAGCCATAGATATCTAGTAATTGAAAGCTAGGAGTTTTCATGGATCTTATGCAATATTGAGTTGTTAAATAAGTACACGAGAGTGACTTACTGCAATTTGATATTAGGTTTAATATAGCTCGAGAGAGTATATTAGATAAATTCGGAGAACTCGTCACCTTAGGAATATTTGAATTTTCAATCGAGAATTGTAGGGAATTGCATTGGTGAGCCGACGCCTTGATAATCGTTTCTTGTGGATTTTTCTCGTTTATTTTGATTGACTTGGTTGGATTAGTAGTTAATTTAATTAATTAGTAGTTTAATCATTAATTCAATTTCGTAGGTTAAATATAGTTAAAATCATCTTATTTGGTATTTGCTTGTTAGTCCATGTGGGTTCAACAATCCGTATTCTTCCTATCTATACTAAAACTTGACACCGTGCACTTGCGGTAAAAATCGCTAGACTGGAATTAATTGTTTAAAATAAAAGCGATCAGAAAATATCATACCAAAACAGCGTTTTACTAAGCAACAACCTCAAAATCCCAACCATACTCACATCTCGCGAATTCTAACTAGTTTGAGAAGTTTATCATGTAATAAATAAACCAGTCTTCACCAGATTAACTACTTGCATAACATCAAATCATAGGACTCAAGCCCAACAGAAATTAATTCTTCTATCTCAAAATAATGGGAAATTATTCACATCATGATCAATAGTGAAGTCATATCGCAGACAAGAAGAATGAAAAGAGCTGATTTTTATAGCAATATTGCTTCATCCATATTCATAATAATCAGGTACAAAATCCCCGAAAATTCACATAAAAAATTCCTCAAAACATCCGAGAATCTAGTCATATTAAGATACACCAAGGCTTCGAAAAAGAACCAACAACTTTTCATAATTGATGATTCTTAGAATAATTAAACATAACGAAAATCAGACACCAAGCTAAATAAATTGACAGATGAAAGCCAAGAGTTTTAATTAATAAGGGAAATGAGTGGGTCGAATAGATGTCACAACTAAACAAGAACTTGAAAATCGTAAGCGACAAAGAGCAGAGGTGAAGAGCGCAATATCTGAGGGCCTGAGTAAGAGAATAACTTTTTAAGTGGGAGTAATAAACTTGGAAAAGATGGGGTTTTTTAGCTGTAAGTGAAGAGGTTAAATATATGATAATTATTATTTGAGAAGATGGTAAAGATATCATTTTGAATTAATTACATTTTTTGTAGTATTTTAATTGAAAAATTTAAGGGTATTAAAAGCATTTTATATAAAGTTAAACCTAAAAATATAGTAGAGGATATAGATGTTATTTTTTAAATTAGAGGTTTAAATAATAATAATAATTAAAACTCTTAAAATTATTAACATTTAATGACAAAAATAAAAACAAGTTATGCCCCCAAATTAAAAATGCCACACTGGTTTTCAAACGATTAGATAAGGTTTCTCTCGTTCTTCTGCAATCCTGTGGTTCAAACTGAGCAGAGAAAGGGAAACTCAGAACTGTGTTAGCTGTGTGTTCGTGTCTGAAATTTTGTGAATTGGATTTCAATTTACAGACGCTAACCTCGGAGACCCTATTCTGTTTAAACCCTAAAAGTCTCGTTTGATTTTTGAAATTTGAAGTTTTACAATGAGTATAGCACTTCAGCCTTCCATCATTCACAGGCCATCGCTTCTGCGGTCGGACCATTTTTCTGTTTCTCAAAAATCCCACCTTTCCAAGTTTCCTCTGCCCTTTTCTTGTTCTTTAAGACTGAATTGTAGGTTTAATGATTCAAATTTCCTCAACTCTAGATTCTTAAGGAATCGTTTAGTTGTTTCGTATGCTTTGAATCCTGCGTCGGAGGATGTAAATTCAATTCAGGAATCAGGTAGCAGTAATTCAAATTCGGGTGTTGAGAATCCAGAAACAAATGAAAATAATAATGGACCTGTTTTTAGCGAAGGTGGGAAGGTTGGTGATGAGTTGGGGAAGGAGGGCTTAAAAGTCAATGGGGATGTGAAGAAGAAATTTCCAATAATGGTATTTTTGTTGGGAGTTTTTGTGAGATTGAAAAATGGGTTCGAGAGGGTTCTGAGTTCAGATTGGTTCGGTTGGTGGCCGTTTCGGCGTCAGGAGAAGCGGTTGGAGCGGTTGATTGCTGATGCTGATGCAAATCCTAAAGATGCTCCAAAGCAGGGCTTGCTTCTTGCGGAACTCAATAAGCACAGGTCAATTTTCTCATTTTTACATGCACACGCACCAAATATTCGGCTTGGCCCTTGACTAAATCCTGGAATGCAAGTATTCTGTTATTTACTAATACTCCTAAGATTTTTATTTTTCGTCATTGAGTGGACATAAGTTAGTTATTTGAAAGGGTGTTTGGATAAAGTAGCTGTCGAAGCTGAAGAAATATTTATGGACCTTATCACACTGCACCGGATCCCGGGTGTAGTGATAAGTGGGCAAGGGCTGCTAGGTCGTCGCCCAGAAGCGACGCGCCACATCGACGCCTGGGTCTAGTGCCAAATGAGCAAGGGTTCCCTCACCTCGAGCGAGTGGGGGTAAAGAAGTTAGCTCGAAACCAAGACCATATGATTCGTTTAGCCTCTTGGGATGTAGGTTCCCTTATCGGTAGATTAACATAGTTAGTAGAGTATGAGTAGAAGAAAAAATAGTATTATGTGTATGCAGCAGACCAAATTGGTAGGTGAGAAAGGTAGAACTATAGCTCCTTGGGGCTATAAACTTTGGTACAGAGGTAAGGGTAAGAATTGTAATGGGTATGTGTAATCGTAGAAAATAAACTACTCGAGTATGTAGTTGAAGTTAGGAGGAATGAAGATATGATAATATGATTTAAGCTATTTTTAGGCAGGGATATTTTTAATATCATTAGTGCCTATGCACCCCAAATTGGTCTAGAGGAGGCTATTAAATGGAAATTTTAGGAAGATCTAGACGACGTGGTGCAAGGAATACCCCTTAATGAGAAAATATTCATCGGGGAGATTTCAATGGGCGCGTAGGTTCTGATCGGATGGTTATGAGAGTGTTCATGGAGGCTATGATATTGAGGACAGGAACGCCGCAGGTAATTCACTTTTGGATTTTGCATGTCATATGACTTAGGCTATCGAATACCTCGTTCAAGAAGAGGTCATCTCATTTGGTTACTTTTAGAAGTGGGTCTAGTGCAACCCAAAAGTCTATAGATTTCCTTTTGGCTATAAGGATAGATAGAGTTAAATGCTTGGAATAATTCCAGGAGAGAGTGTAGTTACCTAACACCGACTTTTAGTTCTAGATGTTAGGATTAAGAATAGGGCTACTAGAATTAAGCATAAGTTAGAACCTAGAATTAAGTGATGGCGGTTAAAAGAAGGTAACTTTGGAGCTTTTGTCGAGAAGGTAGTCGAGGAAGTTAATTGAATGCCAAGAGATGATCCTGATACCACCTGGAACAAAATGGCTTGTGGCATTAAGATGGTAGCTAAAGAGCTCCTTGGTGAGTCAAGAGATATGCTCCAGCAGGTAAGGACGCATCATGGTGGAATGAAGACGTAAAGAAGGCTATCCGAATCAAGAGGGATGCTTACAGAGAGCTGAAGAAGAACAACAATGAGGCAACCTTCGAAAGGTATAAGCTTGCCAAAAAAAAAAGCGAAGACAACAGTTCTAGATGCTAAAGCTAAAGTCTACAAAGAAGTGTACGATAATTGGATACCAAGGAAAGGAGACAGAAAAAGATATCTACATGACTGCCCGAGCGAGGGAGAGGAAGACAAGAGACTTATGTGCAGTGAAATGCATAAAAGATGAGAACCATAAAGTCTTGGTTAGAGATCACGACATCAAAACAAGATGGAAGAATTATTTTAACGGCTTGTTCAACGGTGGCTTTAGCCAAGATTTAGGTGATCTTAACATCCATCAACCTGATGTAAACCGTGGGTTTACTCGCAGAATTAGAGAATCTGAGGTTAAAGAAGCTTTGAACAAAATGAAAACAATAAGAGCAGTTGGTCAAGTATGTCAATATAATCAAGGACATGTATGACGAAGTAGCATCCAATGTGAGAACGTGCAGTGGGGTGACAAGTGAGTTCTCGATCAATATTGGATTGCGTCAAGGGTCTGCTTTGAGTCCTTTCTTGTTCGCCCTAGTGATGGATGAGATAACAAAAGACATACATACTGAATTACATTGGAACAGACTTTTTGCTGACGATGTTGTGTTAATCGACAAGATCATGGCAGGGGTAAATGCCAAATTGAAGTTATGGAGAGAGACATTGGAATCAAAGGGTTTTAGATTAAGTAAGTCTAAAACGGAATATATGGAGTGCAGATTTAGTGGTCGCTCCTTTAGGGATTCCGGTGTTATAGCACTCGGTGGTCAAGAAGTATCGATGAGCAGCAAGTTTCGATACATAGGTTCAGTTATCCAAAAGGATAGAGAGATTGACTGTGACGCTAACCACAGGATTCAGGCTGGCCGGTTGAAATGGAGAAACACCACCGGAGTTCTATGCGATCGTAATATTCCGCTGAAATTGAGCCATTAGACCCGCAATGTTGTATGAGACGGAATGCTGAGCACCCAGGAGGAATCACATCCAAAAGATGAATGTGACAGAGATGCGTATGCTTCGTTGGATGTGCGGTAAGACCAGAAGAGATAAAATAAGGAACGAAGATATTCGAGCTGAAGTAGGTGTAGCTTGTATAGAAGAGAAGATGCAAGAAAACCGCTTACGTTGGTTTGGTCATGTTCGACGTAGGCCTAGCAGTGCACCTGTGCGTCGAGTGGAGTCCATGGATTTCGGCCAGTTCACGAGGGCGAGACGACGACTGAAGAAGACATGTCTCGAAGTTATACGCAGAGACTTGGAGTGTAAGGGGATTACAAAAGATATGTTGACCGATAGAAGCGTTTGGAGAGGGCTGACGCATATGTCCGACTCGACTTGATTCTCTCTATTGTTCATGTAGCCTACCCCAATTCATTGGGATTAAAGGCTTAGTTGTTGTTGTTGTTGTGTTTTATCAAGTGCTTTCTAGTTAACTCGAATCGGATGGTTGCTTGGTAAATATAGAATTTAATTTTGAACTTTTGGGAAAAGCTGAAACCGCGAAGTATCCTACCTTGCCTTTCAAGAACATGTTCATTTCAGTGGAATAATCAATGATATCGGGATTATCGACTCAACTGGGATGAAATATTAAAAGAGAAGTAAGGGCTAGGGGTTCAAGTACTTAGAATCTTTGTTAGTTTGGTTTTCCAGTTCAAAACTTACGGTAAGTCAGACATCGTCACTACACTGGAAGTGCCCTTGTGATGCATGAGATTTATTTAGCTTGCAAAATTGCTCCTTATTACTCGTGCTTGACACCCGGAGAGTTGGTATAATTGGTTTTGATGCATTTCTATATTGTTTTCCCTTTTCCTTTCTTTTTTCAGTCCTGAGTCTGTCATCCAGCGTTTTGAACAGAGAGCTCATGTTGTTGATAGTAGAGGAGTAGCCGAATATATTCGGGCACTGGTGGCCACTAATGCAATTTCCGAGTATTTACCTGACGAGCAATCGGGAAAGACATCTAGTCTCCCTTCGTTGGTACTTGGCTTGTTCAATATTCTTAGTTTTGTATTGAAAATTTTGCCATGCTTACCATCATCTATTCTGATTGAATTCATTTTTACAAAAGATCTGAAGATTGCAATGACATTGATTTCTTTTCATACTAAATACCAATTCTTCTGGTTGCCTAGATAAATGTCTAGAAATAATATGTTAATACATAACGACCCAATATTAATAACCTACCACTTTACACATGCTGCCAAGAGCTTATGGTCTATAGCCATGGTGTTGAAACTAAGTCGCACATTTAGCAGTCAAGTAAATGTTGCTTCTTGAAGGATCATAATGATTGGTTGGTGACCAGAATTGTGAAAGAGAAAAATTCGGGATGGAGTTCTTTTTCCCAGTGACTGGAACTATGAAAGAACTTGATAAAAAAACTGAAGCATATATAACTATGAACCCCTGTAAAGAATTCAATTTCACGAGCTCTCCTATGCATGAATAAACATCTCGACCTATCCTTATTGTTTCTAATTTGCATATTTTATTGGTACACTGGAGTTGATTTGAATTATCTTCCCCCGTCTTTCCTCAGACCTTGATATACTGTTTTAACTATTATTATGCTATTGATTGTTTTGGTAAACGAAAGGACATTTTCTGTTTGGCTTCTAGAAAGATGTGACCAAAATTTGCTTGTTCTCCACCAATTTTTCCTCATTGAAAATTCTTCAATTTGTACTTCTCTTGCTTACTAAAATTATTATATACAGCTTCAAGAGTTAAAACAACGTGCATCTGGGAACATGGATGAGCCTTTTGTGAACCCTGGGATATCTCAGAAGCAACCATTACACGTTGTGATGGTAAGAGACAAAAAAAAATTTGCAAAATGGAAGTGGTTGGGACAAGGTGTTTTAACCTTTTTTCGGGGGCCTTTGTTCCACACTTCAATTGCATGTTCTGAAATCTTGGCATACTTCTCTGTGATGTAGGTGGACCCCAAAATGTCAAACAGGTCTTCACGTTTTGCACAAGAAGTCATTTCAACTATACTTTTCACTGTTGCTGTTGGTTTGGTGTGGTATGACCTTTTCTTCACTGGCTCAGTTGTAGTGTTTGATGCTCTACAATACAAATGTCACTATCCTTGGGTTTACTGTTTACATTTGACTAAATCGATGAAAACAGCATCTTTATATGTTTGAGGAGAAGAAATGGTTTGAATATGACTGAGCTCATGTTATTATATTTGTTTTTCTACTTTTTTCTAATGCAATTGACAAGTTGTATACTTTTTTTGTTTTTTTCAATTTGTCTATTGAGTCTGGAATTATTTCTAACTTTTCAGGTTAATGGGTGTCACTGCACTCCAGAAGTACATTGGTAGCTTAGGAGGGATAGGAGCTTCAGGGGTTGGTTCAAGTTCTTCTTACTCCCCAAAAGAATTGAACAAAGAAATAATGCCAGAGAAGGTGATTATTTTTTGTTGATTGCCTACCACATCTTTGATTTTTTATGTTTTTTTAGTATTTTAACTTCATGATTTGTTTCTCTTGATCTATAGTGAGTCAGAAGGTGCTAGAGATAGAAAAGCAAAGTTGGATTGTTGATCTTTTAGCTAGATTAATGAATAATCACTTACTGTCTGTTGCAGTTGTTTGCTTGTATTTGTTGAGTTGAGTTACACTGACGGGGGATAGTAATTGAATTTGTTTTTGTTGCAGAATGTAAAGACATTTAAAGATGTCAAAGGCTGTGATGATGCTAAACAAGAACTTGAGGAGGTTGTCGAGTATCTGAAAAATCCTTCAAAATTTACTCGGTTAGGTGGGAAGTTGCCTAAGGTTTGTATTGGTTTGGTATATTTGTCTTGTTATTGCCATTCTATCATCCTCTTTTGTATTATTTCCTACTTTGGTGTCATTTAAGATTGACCAAATTTCAGGGAATTCTTCTGACTGGATCACCTGGAACGGGGAAAACTCTGCTTGCCAAGGTACATTTTTTTGCTGTAACGAGGCTAGAATTTTCATGTTTTATGTACTTTCTATTTCTAGCGAGAGCAAGAGCTTCGTGCACCAGATGTGCCCTTTTATGTACTTTCTATTTGTAGCCCTACTGAACTTAGGTGCATGGCTGATTTGGCCACCTTCGAATGGCAGTGTTGTCTGATTTTTGTTACTTTTTGAATGCAGGCAATTGCTGGAGAGGCTGGGGTACCATTCTTTTACAGAGCTGGTTCTGAATTTGAGGAAATGTAAGCTGTAATAGAGAAATTATTTATTTCTGTTTGCTGTGTGTTAAATATTGCTTTGGTTAATGTAATTTGATTTTGGTTTTTAAATATTTTTTGTTTCTGCATTGAACCTTTTGATTTCTCTCTCAAGAAAAAAGGAAGAAAGGAAACACTCACCCGTACTCGTGTTTTTATTTTTCCATATCCAATGCCAATGGATGTTCACTCAAATTTCATGAGCATTTAGGGCACTGTATCATAGGAGAACTACATTATATTGTGTTTCGCTAATTGTGGGCTTATCTTTTGTCTGGGAAAAAAAGGACATTAATGAGAAAACATCCTCTGAGGCAAGCAACATACAATTTTTTGGGTATCGAAGAACTTTAGAGTTTATTATTTTATATCTGGGCTGAGTCCTTTTGGCTTGGGCAGAATATTTACCTCTTTTACCTTATTAGGTTTGTGGGAGTTGGAGCTCGAAGAGTGAGATCTTTGTTTCAAGCGGCTAAGAAGAAGGTGCATTGCTTATTCCTTCTGCACTCCTTAGTAATGTATACCATATAAAGGGTTGTAACAGACAGATGAAAACTGTATTGCACTGCATTAATGTTTCATTAATCTCCTTGCCATTTTAACTCTCGTGAGATGCTAATTTGGATGCCATCAATAAATTAAGCTTGAGATGAGACCTATTTTTGGGTTATAGGTTGTATCATCTCCGGTCATTATGATCTGTTTTTCATTTACAGGCTCCATGCATCATATTTATTGATGAACTTGATGCTGTTGGGTCAACTCGGAAGCAGTGGGAAGGTCATACAAAGAAAACACTACATCAACTGCTTGTTGAAATGGATGGTTTTGAACAGAATGAGGTGAATGCAGATAAAATCATGTTGTTCTGCTAAATATCCTATTGCACATCTTAGTGATATCCGAATGATAACCTTTTTGCAGGGGATCATTGTCATGGCTGCAACCAACTTGCCAGATGTACTTGATCCAGCTTTGACAAGACCCGGTAGATTTGACAGGCATGTAAGTTTTACTATCTTCTAACAATACCTGTTTGTTATTGATGTGTGGGTCCTGGAAGCCTCTATTTTCTCTCTCATGAGGAATTTGATTTGTATCTAGCATTCCGTGATGTTTAAAAGCTCATTTAGGAATTTATGTGTGCATTAGCTTGGATTTGTTGTGCATTAGCTTGGATTTGTTCATCAATGTACTTTGCCATCAGATTTACATACGACAACTGAAAATTTGTTACTGATTTGTGTTGTGATATATGTCTGTCTTGGTTGAGAAATCTCTTGAGCAAATGAACTTACAGCTTTCCTTTTCGGAGAAAAACTAACACCTGGAAAACCTGTTTTTAGATTGTTGTCACAAATCCTGATGTTCGGGGTCGTCAAGAAATATTGGAGCTTTATTTGCTAGACAAACCATTGGCAAAGGATGTTGATGTCAAAGCAATTGCTCGTGGTACTCCGGGATTCAACGGGGCAGGCATGTTGTGTTTTGTTGTCTTTAACCACATTGTACCTCGTGGTATTTTGCAACTGGTCCCCTAACCGGGAAAAATGAATCTTCCCCCACCCATTTTCTTGTCCACTGATTCGCCTTCTGATTCAGATCTTGCAAATTTGGTTAATATTGCCGCAATCAAGGCTGCCGTTGAAGGTGCTGAAAAGCTGACTGCGGTACAGTTAGAATTTGCCAAAGATAGGATAATGATGGGAACAGAAAGGAAGACAATGTTTCTGTCTGAAGAGTCAAAGAAGGTCTGCGCTATTTTATCTTTAATTTGTTTTATGGATTTAGTCCATCTTGGGATAAACTTCTACATCAATGATATGATATAGCCCGGTGCCCGGATCAATCTAGGCAGTGCTGTATTGCATTTGATACCATATTTAGCTGCCCTTCTAGCAAATTAAAAATCACGTAATTTGAATGGTATTATCTATTGGATTTGTAAGTTTTGAGAGATCTGGTGGTAACGCAATGAGATGGTAATTATTATAGAAAGAAAATTTCATTAACTGAGAATAGATACACAAAGACAAGGATCAGCCCTGTAATACAAAGACATAATCCTCCACCATGGTCGATCCCGTTGTCTCAATTGATTGAAGCACAATCAAAGGGACAAAACTTAAGACTAAAGAATGGAAATAATCATAAATATGAATGAGCTAATTGTCACATGCATTCTCTACTGAGATCTAGTTCACCTTTAATTATGTGAAGTGAAAAAATTATTAGGAATCTTGGCAGTCTTTCTACTTTATTACCTCTGTTTTCTTCCTGTTCTATTATATGTGTCCAGTTTATTATATCTTTGCAATTACCGAATTAAAAACGTCTATATTATAACCTGAAAAAAAGTATGCTTCAAAGAACTTTCTTTACATGATGAAAGGAATAATTTTTATTGGATTTTGAACTCCAAAAGATTGAGCTCGTCTGCTTTTTAGGAAATTGATTGATCTATTTCTTTCCCAGCTAACTGCATATCATGAGAGTGGTCATGCTCTTGTTGCCTTAAACACCGAAGGTGCACATCCAATTCACAAGGCTACAATCATGCCACGTGGTTCTGCTCTAGGCATGGTTACCCAGCTTCCGTCTAGTGATGAGACTTCAGTCAGCAAAATGCAATTGCTAGCACGTCTGGATGTTTGTATGGGAGGAAGGGTGGCTGAAGAACTTATTTTTGGCCAGGACCATATTACCACTGGAGCAAGCAGTGATCTCAACACAGCTACAGAGCTTGCTAAATATATGGTACTCTCCATAAAACTTTTAAGGTCTTTTAGAATATCCTGATTTTCTTGTACTAATAAATACAGTTCTTTTCCCTGTCCTCCCAAAAACCGATCCTCTGTAGTTTTCATTACTTGGCATTCATTTTTCGTTCTCATTTATGTTTCGTTCTTAGTATAGACTTCTATGTGTCGCATGCCATTTGGAATTGCAGTTTATCACGCCAAATTTCAACCTTGGACAGATGACAGTTGGCAGGAGTGAAAATGTTTTAACTAGTTTCTCTTGGTAGGTTTCAATATGTGGGATGAGTGATGAAATTGGACCTATTCACATTAAAGAACGACCGGGTTCAGAAATGCAATCCCGTATCGATGCTGAGGTATGCTTTAATTAACCGCTGCAAAAATGAGATAATATTGGACATATTACCCCCATATGAATTTGTTGCTCTGTCGCACCAGGTGGTTAAGCTGTTGAGGGAAGCGTATAATCGTGTCAAAGCCCTGCTGAAGAAGGTTCTTTAAACAGTTTCCCCTCATCATTTTATGTCTGTTTTGATCCGATATTGCCATTGGTTTAGCCTTACACCTTACCTTTTGGAATATCAATTGAAATGCAGCATGAGATGGCATTGCATACTCTAGCGAATGCTCTTCTGGAATATGAGACACTTACTGCAGAAGAGATTAGACGTGTTCTTCTTCCTTATAGCCAGGGCCGTTTATCCGAAGAACTGGAACAAGAGGAGGAAGGAGAGCTTGTCTTGGCCTAACCAAAGTGCGCATCTGATCAAGATTATCTCAAATTCAGTTTTGTACAGTGCAAATCTAGTCGTCTGGCCTTCGATTTAACAAAATAATTTAGTCCTGCGTATATGTTGTTGTAACATAAGTTTTTGTTAAATTTATTTAGAGAGTCTATACGAAAAGTAGGTGTCAAATTATACTATTCGGAGACGAGCCCAATTTGGGGTAAAGTTTTGGGTATAGAACCACGCATAGTTAGTTCAAAGCCATTTTCTTTCTCTAATGGCTGTGTTATTCCAATCGTGTCTAGTTTACCTAGAATGCACTTACTACTGCAATCAAGTTGTCTTCGTGTCTGTCAGTGGACAAGAATTGTATTCAACTCCAAATAAATATAATATATATAAAGCATGAACTGTTCAAAAAATTATTTGATACCTGTACGTACTTTTGTTTTCTCTCTCCAAATTTCGAATGTTTTATCTTTCTCAAATCAATTCATTCGTCCGATCGTGTCACGCCCGAGATTGGGATCGATAACATCATAGTTGATCTTAAATAACAATTTAAAATCAACAAGCCTCGTAATACAGAATTCAGTTAAATCCAATATATTATTTCATTAAACGGAATTATTGTCTTTACAATTCGAAATGTTATCGATAAAACTGGTTACGTAATTGTTCCAAAAATCAAATTCGTCAGCGGAAGCTTATAATAATTTCAAATTACAGCAGCAGCTACAAAATCATCATCCTCAAAACTAGTCTTGTTATTCTTCTTCGATATTTGTCTTACTTGTGTCTGGGAAGTGAAGATAATGGGTGAGTGTTTGAAGAAACACTCAGCAAGTGGGGGTCAATCGAAAATGATAACAATATATTCATATGCATAATACTTGTCAAAACATCATAGATCATACTGGTACTGAAACAGAAATTAACAGAATTGTTCTCATCAGAGTCTGAACATAATTTGCTCCATCAGAGCCAGAATAGAACACATCATATCAGAATCATAACTCATATCAATCAGGCATGGATCCATCACATCGGAAATCTAGAGGGGCTTTCATAGATTCAAGTGGTGACTCCCGTATATGTAGCACTTTACTCCGCAGATTCAAGAGATGGCTCCCATGCAAGTGGCACTTTGACCCGCAGGTTCAAAAGATGTCCCCCGTCATGTTGCACTTTGCCCATTAGATTCAATATGTGGCTCTCATCACACGTAACACTTTGCTCAGTATAGCCCTTATTTCTCGGTGATCAAAACTCAGAACAACGTAGTTTTAAAATATATCATATATTCGACTGCAATTTAAAATCATATTTATAATCCTTCAAAATGAAAGAACATTATTATAGCAAAAATCGACTTACCGATTGAAGATGATTCTAGACACGTTTGAACGGATTTTGGGTTGCAAACCACGTGAATCTCCTTTTAACCTTTGATGGAGTTTTCGAATTTGCATAGGCTGCAAATCAGTCTGAGGAAAGAGGCATTTGCGACAAATACAACTGTTGGATCAATCTGAAATTTGGCTAGCACGTTCATAAGGGAGTTAGCTAAGTTGTGAACGGTGGAGATCGAGTTTTGTGATCGTTTGAATCGGTTGATAGAGGACAAACAAAAGCTGATGTTTTTACTCATAGAATCTGCATAGTTTTATTGCGGAGAGCATTGTCAGAAGTCTAGCCGTTGGATTGGGCTCAAATTTGGAAAGCATGTTGAAAACATCTTATGGAATATTCTGAACGGTGAATATCGAATTTGGATGTCTTTATATGTGTGAATATGTTCGAAATTTATGGCTGAAATTTGGAGAGCAATTTCTGAAAAATATTTCTTGAAACTTTTGTGTGCCTTTTGGAGAGATTTTTGGGATTTCTTGCTTACTGGAAGGATGATATTTTGAGTGTTTCTAATGTATGAGGATCTCAATTGATTATATGATATGATCCTATGATTTTGTTTCCATAAGTAATGATCATCTTTCTTTTGATAGAAGATTTGACAAAAATGGTGCACTTTCCATAGGAAAATATTTTGTCACAATTTTGGTGGAGATTCTGGGTCTTCACAGATTGACTAAAGTGCCAATTAGCAGTAGAAGAAGAAAAAAAGCACGACCAGTGATTTTTTTTAGATGAGCCTCAACCAACCTAACTGATACCCATCCAGCCAAAAATGGTGCAATTCGGATTAGACCAAGAGTGATCGGCAGTTTGCATAGACACTCCCACCAAAAACAAAGCTGGCCTTTTCAACCAATTGGCCTTGTGAGGTTTCATATGTAACCATCCAAAACCCCAAATGTTTTTTTTGCTGAAACAGAGTCAACCCATTCCGTTGGACTGGTTTTGCGGTTGAGCCAGTTTATACTCAACTTAAATGGCCTTCATAGAGATGAAGTTGCTAATCAAAGCATGCACGCCATCATATCATCATAACTGGCCCAATCCTCATCTCCAAAATCACGAAAAAAGGACAGGGAACACCCATTGATGCTACTGCAGGATTCCTTATTATATTCAGGGTGATGCTACCCTTGAGAACATATTGGATGAGAATATTCCTAACCAAGTGTTGCTATCCTTAATAGTATCCATGGGTAGCAACCAATAATATCCATGGAACGGCTAACCTAAAGCTTTTCTTTCAGCACTATTATTTTGGTAGCAGACAACTTGTCGTGTCCACATGATCTTGTGTATGCACATTACTGATGCTTCCACATATCTCAGTTCTGCTCTCTTTTGCCTTGTCTCTCTTTATTTGCAGCCTTAGTTGTCGTCTCCTTTGGAATCTCCTATCCGGCCTTTCCTACAAGCACATTTCGGGTTTCCATAGGTGACATCTCTCTAGCGCTGTAGGGCAGATGAGACTTTCCAACTATACACTGTCGAGGAAGAGAGTATCAGAGGCTGCTGTTCTACTTTCATTGATTTTCGCAAAACGAACGTGGTTATTATCAAAGTTTTTTCAAATTACAAAATAATTGGATAACTTGGACATAATTTGTAATGAAAACTAAAAAAATGAAAAAAGTTGAAAATATGTTTTGCAACGACCGCGACGATCGTGAAATTGCCTCCGCTCCGGAACGACCGTAAAATCGCCATTATATTACACATTTCTCTCAGGACATAATATGGTTCACTCCGTATTAACACTTTCCTATCCTCCAGTCACTACTAGAAAAACTGGATTTAGCGACGCTAAAAAGCGTATCAAAATGTTGTTATAGTGACGTTTTTGTTTTAGTGACGCTTGCTTAAAGCGTCACATAGGTGGGTATTTCAATAAGTTATGTATGTTATAGTGACGCCTTAAAGTGTCACCAATACTGCATTTTGCAAAGCTTTAAAGCGTCATGAAATGTATTATTTAAGCGCTTTAAGGCGTCACTATAACCTATTGAAACGCTCACCTATGTGACGCCTTAAGCAAGCGTCACTCCACATTTTGTGATGATTTTTAACGTCGCTAAAATCCATTTTTTGTAGTGGTGTTGACATTGACTCACTATATATATTTCAAAAGCGTCACTATTATTTCAAACACACTAGCTGATTGCAACACGATTACTTATTTATTTTTTTCTCATTTTCGGCTTACACATATAAAAACAAATAAAATAAAAGCAAGCATTTGTAAATTATGAAATCTGTCACAAAATTATATCCAATATTAAAGCACAAATTACAAAAAAACTAATAAAACTACAATCAAGTTGAATAAAATAGCTTCAAACTATCAAAGTTATTACAACATTTTTAAGTAGTTCGCACAAACTATCAAAGTCATCCTCTTAGACCTCCACTGAGTAGGTCACACATACTCTCTAGCGCTTCTTGCTCCCTTCGACTCTTTTTCAAGTTTTGAGATCCTATCAGCATGAATGATATCACCAACAATAGCTATCTAGATGAATTAAACAAGAAGATCGAGATATTAAGTAGCAGAATCATCATGCATACATTAGACACACATTCACAATGTTGATTCAAAAGAGCTTCATCAAGTATTCATAATCGGCTACACACATGATTTAACGTTATATAAAAAGGGACCATACAAAGAGTAATGAAAGTCCAAAGTTCCCAAAGAGTGGCTACAAGGTCACTAAAATACTTCGTACCTCATTAGCTCCAACTGCTCCATCAAGGGCCATATAGACATCAACATCACTGATCATGCAAGATTAACATAAGTTAAAAGTTGAAGGAATGATTTTCTCCATCTAAGGCAAACAAGAAGATACAATCTTGAATCTAGGTACCTAGCAGCAGTGGAGCAATTCAAAAATATATGTATCATAAAGGTAGCCAATCGTATTATGTATTATATATTGCACTATAGTCTTATCATTAAACTAATGGTTACATTTAAATCTCCATTTATGAAATTTCATAAGTATTCTACTATTTTGGTTCCAGTTCAAGTTACATATTTGTAGAATCAAACCAGACCATAATTTCTCGCAGGACTAATACGCAGTCCTAAGCCTGGTTCAAGATTCAGAGTCAATCATGGTGAGGCTTTACAAGGGCCATGACTAGATTTCAACAAGGACTAATACGCAGCCCAAGTTGTGCATATCTCCACCGCGTCACTTCCGGTAGTTCAGGTAAGGAATTACTAATATATCAACATAATTTTCAGAGAAAGTAACAATGTAACACCTAGAAGATCAGGAGAAGTAATATAGTCAGAAAGTCTTTCCTTCTTTCTCATCGTAACTGTTTCTATTTTTTAAACCAAACCAATGGATTAGTAACCTGAGCTCCTTCTTCCCAAAGGCGAGTTTCCTGTACAATCTGGCCGGCCTGACTTTGACTATAAAGAAGCGCATGTCTTAAAATCTCAAAATCAATAGCCCTACTCACTGACGAGAATAAGTTCAAATTCATTATTTCAACCTATTTATGAATTAGCAGATTAATAATTTAGATGAACTATCCAAATTATATGAGAAAAAATACAGAAGAAAACAAGCAAACAAACACACATATTAGTAAAATTTGGCACAATGAAGCAACATCATGGGTGAACACAACCATCTAACTAGAAACAACAAAAGATCACCGAGACATTGATCCTTTTTTCATCCAAATCTTTACTATACGGCACTCTCTTTGTAAATATAGAAATCACCAGTTGTCAAACCATAACTGCAGCCACAATATGCATGGACACCAAACTGCAGAATTCTAGTAAGAAAAGGAAGCAATGATATGGCAGGGATTGTTGGATCCTTTACTTGCTTCAAAATCTAGTCAAGCTTTTGTGATGCTCCATTCCACATTAAACATGTGTGGAAATATTGAGTTGCTAATAGATTTTGGCTAAGGAACCATGTGAACAATTTAATATTCAGGATATATGGAAGTTAAGACCATGCATGACATATTTTCCTTCAATTTGAAAAAATATGAAAAGTATTGAGTTCAAACATACAAGATCTGAAATTTACTCTGCTAAATTTGAAAGTAACTACATTTATAATGATAATATTTTTCAGATTATATCAGGTAAGAAGACTTGGCATACAGCAATGTAATACAGTTATTACATAAATTTAGAATTTAATTCTTTAAAACTAGGAACTTGTCTATCCCAAAGTTCTCAGTAGGTATCAATTTTTAAAGTATAAAAAATACAGAAAATCCACTTACCAACAGTAGTTAAAATATTCTTAAGGTTCTTGAACTCAAAGGTGAAGAAAAAACACATAAAACTTATATTTTCTTCATACATTATCTTAGTCATATAAATTAATCTTTATGAAAGCCTCGTAATTTTTAAAGTCTTATACTCATATTACCATTGGATGTCATCTCTCAAGATTGTTTATTAGTGAGGCACAGATGCTAAATCATCAAAAGTTGTCAAGTCTTCTTCTTACAATCTTCAAATTCTAACAATCAAACAACATTGCTTCGAAAAATCAGAGCATTATGCTCTTACTCGTACATTTAACACACACAAAAATCGAAATTGAAGATTAACATGCTTTTCTAATAGTGTCATAATAAAAGTATCACTTTTTTAAGGGATTTTTTTAGTAGTAAGTAGAGGCGTGTGATTCAGTAAATTATCTCTTCAAATTCAATGCATCTTGCGTCTGCTGCAACATTACTTCCTGGATCAAAACAAGTTTTTACTAGGTCTACGATCACTTGAATTCATGAGGAACATCATTTTTAAAATAAATTTATAAATGAACATTTGATGAAAAATGATAAGAAATATTGTAAAAACTTTTATGTAAATCTATTGGAAGTGAGTATTATGTTTAATAGAAATTTCACCATTTTAAAAGTTAATTTCAAAACAAATTTTAAAAAAAAATGTGATCTTAACTAAGAATTTCCAAAACTTGACTTGATATTTTTTTTCTATTTAAAAGTCGAGATATCCTATTAAAATCCCTCTCAAGTCAAAATTGTTAACGAAAAAATAACACATACAAATTGCACTATTTTGCATAAATATCGACATACTTATATAAAATTTAAAATACTTTATTTGTAGATTAGAATCTTAACTAATATAATTTCTTTTGATTTATTTGAAAACAAGACTGTGCATATATTGCAAATATATTTGCGATATACTAATTTTATCAAATAGTTTATCTGATGGAAAGTTGATATCGCATCAATGCATAAATTAATTGAGACCCAAATTAATTGGTTATGGCTCAAAGCTCGTAAAGGTGAAGAATTTCGTTTACCTTTGATAGACTGGTTTCTTGAACTCATAGTATGTTTTGGACATTTTACTTTGTAATTTTGTGGATTCTTCTCCTAGTCTTCGGCATATAGGTTTGGGTTGTTGACTTTGTCCACCCACAATTAACGTAAATTCTGGTGTCCATTTTATTCTTCATTTTCAGTATTTTCTATCTAATGTTGCCTCACATAAGGCCAACATGCGTTTCTTTTTTGTCTTATAAACTCTTGAGTATTTCTGGTATTCTCTCATTTTTAATAAATCATTTTTTGCTGATAAAAAAAATTGAGACCCAAAAAGAATCATAATTAGGATAATCAAAAGACCAACTTATTTGTGGATTTCATCAATCAGAAAAAACAATCTCGGCATTGAAATTCCCAGCCGTATGTCTATATATTAACTCAACCACTACGTACTAACTTGGTTTCTACTACCTGAAAAACTGTCGATCCGACTACCCTCGGAGTGCCTCAGGTCCACAACGATGACACTGATGTTGTCTCTACTACCTCGAGCCATAGCTAACTCTACTAGTACAGTTGCTGCTACCACTGCATGATCCTCTTGTTTCGTCTTGTCGACTTGGTCGAGTTCAATCTCGTCTTGAACTACTGAAACATGGGAGGTTCTTTTTATACGTCCGTTCAAACATTTTCTTACGACTTGGCACGCAAGATCATTAGAAACTACGTCCCATAAACCATCGCTAGCCAGTATCAAAAACTCGTCTGAATCAGTTAAATTGACAACTCTTACTTCTGGTTCTGGTGTCACAAAAGGTTTAAGGAATGCATCACCTGCAACATTGAGACACATTGGTTCAATTGGAGATACCGAATATCGTCTCTCAAATGCTTTACATAATGTTTAGGTATATAGATAGACGGATATTCGAGTATACAAGAATAGACAACAAAATGTTTCAGTATAAAGAATTATATGCTCAGTATTTGCAAGCTAACCTATGGATCTTGAAGTGGCAAGAACACCCAAAACCCTTTGTCCATTCCAATCAATGACCTTCCCTCCACAGCCTACAATTCTCTCCAATTCGTCGGGTCTATCGGGCTGAATAATAGCAGTTGTAAATCATTATCATGTGTTGATGTAGTTAACATATATAATGCTTTTTTATACAGCATAAATAATCATTAATACTAAAATATAAACAAGTACAACTGGCATATGTTCAAAGGTGGGAGACCAAAACAAAACAGATCTATCCAAGTAATACAATTGACCATCCTGACTAAGAAAAACTTCTAAGTATTTCACAAGATAATAGCTACGGGATGAACTCAAGAGGCCTAGAACTGATGTGAGCACCTGATAGTCTTATTTCTCATAAGATAAAAAAAAATATGAGAAAAATTAGGGTTTCTTCATAGGGTATCATCCTTTAGGGCATGCATGTGTGACAATGACTTACAAGCCAACCATGGAATCATGATTTAGAGTAATAATTCTACATGAAATTATATATACACATATATACACGTATATGTATACCTATATGTGTACGTACCTTGTGATCGTCGGACAACTGTACGGAAACCCCACCACGTGAGATCACTGCCCTCGAATCGCCGCAATGGGCAACAACAATCTCCTCCTCCCCGACAACCGCAACCACTGCCGTGGATCCCATCTTCGCCACTGCTGCTCCATTCTTATTCACCTCGTCATCCATCTCCCGGAAGCCCGCCTCCATAACCTTCCCCCAATCGATCTCTTCGTCTCCTTCTCCCTCCACAATCTCTGCCAACAATTTATGAAGTGTCTCACGGCAAGATTGTGCCACACGAAACCCACCGTGGCCATCGTACACCCCGAAGAAATCGTACGTTTTTGCACCTCTTGTCAAAAAACCTAATTCCACCGCCACCGCGTCCTCCATTGCTCTCCGCCGACCAATCACGGATATAGAGCCATGTGCATGAGACGTAAAACCGCTCCTCAATGTTGATGCTCCGCCTGGTGCGATGTCTTTTTCAGTAACCCGATCCACCAACGCCTCCGGGATCAGTCTTGGCACTTCGGATCCGGTATTAGCACACTTCCATCGCTTATTTCTCAAATCCACATCACAATCGGGGGAGATAACAGGATCTTCGGCGGGTTTCGCACGACCCAGTAACTTAACTCGCCGGAGTTCCCTTCTTCTGCGGCTAATATCCTTCATGGTTTCATCTTTTCCTCCGCTGATCCCATTCTTCCTTCGGCAGAAACTCTCCGGCACAGGAGAGCCATAGCTTACGCTATCAAAAATCATGGCCAATCATTTATGAAATTAAACCTTCGAAGCTTAAACAGGAAAGAGGAGGATGAAATGTATTGGAAATTGCAGCACAGCCATACGTGGTTGAAAGAGAGTGGCGAAAGTGGCACGTAACGAGGGGATGTGGTAGCAAATGACTGGAAGATGTGGAGAAATGTGTTTCCACGCGCGGGATGACTGCTTCGCAGGAGATTTACATTTGACGTTGACAATAACATCGGACACATGGGACACGTGTTGGGAGACAGGAGCCTCGTGGCAACTTCTCGTGTTACTTGCGTTTCTTTCTTAGTTTGTCCTTTCCGTTTTTTAGAATGGTTCCATTCCAAAAGCCATCAACATTTGTCAATACCCGAAAATTGCACCCACCCGGGGAATTATTGTTTACATCGCACCCACCCGGGGAATTATTGTTTACATCGGGTGTTAGCCCGATACATATACCCACAGACATATCTGAATATAGTTATGTATTTATATTTTCATATATATCAACTTTTACAATTTTTCGTAATAAATTATCAAATAAATAAAATTATATCATAAGGATATTTATCTCTTTCAGATGAAAAAAATTCGTAATTGTATAGTTACAAATGCTTTGTTTAATATATACTTAATTTGGTATACTAAAATTCATTATTTTATAAAACTTGAACAAAAATGTTTGTATGAACTTGGAGTGAGCTCGATCTATGAAATAACTCAATATGAGTGATTTAAAATAATTGATATGTTAGTTTATTATTATTTTATTTAAAAGGTGATATGCTTAAATATTGAGTTAATATATAAGTGAGATTCATACGGTGTCCATCCAAAAGGAACCAATTTTTTTTCTCCTCATGAGTGAATTCATGAAATTAAGATTAACAACAAACAATCCATAACATATCGTACATTCCTAGTTCCTCAGGTAAGTTAGGCATCAGATAGTTGCTTCCGAATGAAAAAAATCTTTAAAATTCAAATGCAATTCAAAGCTTTCTACATGTAATTGGGCAGATTCTTACTACTGGGATGAGGCTTATCCTTCTCTTTACTTGCTAGCTCTGTACTAGTGTAGGACTCTCAATAGTTAACAAGGGCGGGTTTTCGGGGTTAGCTCACCCTCGTGGGATCGTGATCCTGACCCTTTTGTAATTGATTCTATATGGTCTTAACATGAGAATGTCTATGAATTAAATAATAAAGAAAAAGAAAGGGTTATGTCACGCCCCAAGATCGGGGTCGATAACACCGACGTTGATCTCAAATAATAATTCAAAATCAACAAGCCTCGTAATATAGAATTCAACTAAAACCAGTCTATTTATTCCATAAAATAAATATTCTTACAAATTGGAATATGAAACTTACAAAACTGGTCACCAATATAAATACGTCAACGGAAGCTTAATCAAATCAATGGCAGTGGAATCTTGAATAACATCGTCTATAGGAATCACTATCCCCACAACTGGTATTGTTCTTCGTCCTCGACATCTATTTCACTTTTATCTGGGGAGGGAGAGTAAGGGGGTGAGTGTTTGGGAAAACACTCAGCAAGCGGTGACCAATTGAACATTATAAAATAGTACATATACCTACACATAAACTTTTCAAATAACTTATCAAAACACATAACACATATATTCATCGTTGCTCACCTAGAGCCTTATCACATCTTCAACACATACTCATAATCATATATCCATAATCACATACACATAGTCACATAATGGCTATCACAAGTTCAAGAGGTGATTCACGTATGCACATCACTTTACTCTTAAGGTTCAAGAGGTGACTCCCGTACATGTAACACTTTGCCCCGAAGGTTCAAGATGTGGCTCTCATCGTACATAGCACTTTGTCCCGCCGATTTAAGTGGTGGCTCCTACACACATAGCACTTAACACATATATACTTTTCAAAACAAAATAATATTTGTTTAGCAAAAATCCACTTACGGTTATTAAATCGAAGCTTGAACGAAATTCGGGTAGCGAACTTCCTCCTCTCTTCCTTGATATCTTCGAAAATTAGTGTATGTAAGCGTGTGCAATTTTCAAAATTCTTGCTGAATGAGAGAGCAAGTTTTCGAAAATATGGTCATACTCATGGCTAGGTGGCTTGGTAAGATATATGGTAGCAAGATGATATGAGGTGCAAGTCCATGATCTTGTTTCCACAATTAAGGTTGGTGTGATGTGCAACTCTTGATCTTATTTCTATAATTAATGGTCATCTTCCATTTGTAAAAAAATTGGCATAATTGGTATTTCCATAATTAATGGTCATCTTCCCTTTGTAAAAGATTTTGACCCAATTGGTGCACTTTCCATAGGCAAAGATTTTGGCACAATTTGGTGGAGATTTTGGGTCTGCACAGGTCACATTTTCTTTTTATTTTGTTCTCTATTATGAATTTACATTAGATTTTTTTTTAAAAAAATAAAAGATAAAATAGATTAAACAAGAGCTGCCAAATCAGCTTTTACAGAATGTTGCAAAAATAAAGGGCAAGAGTGTAGAGAAGCCGGTAAAGGCCCAGATGACACGGCAAATGCTGATAAACTATGAGCCACCACATTAGCATTCCGACGACAATGGCTAAATGAAAAACCATTAGTTGGATGACTAAACTCCCTAATCCACCGAATAAGTGAAGCATCAGGATGAAATGGATCTGGAGATTTGATACATTGCACCGCCAAGGCTGTGTCCGATTCCACAATTCTGGAATTCCAGTTGTGTTGTCTAGCAATAAAATGCCCCCCTTGATGGCCAAAATTTCCGCTACCTGAGGGAGAAGCATCCTGGATAGCGACAAGCATGCACTAGAAGAACAACTCCACCATCATCACGAATAACAACCCCTACACCCACAAAATTTTGACTACTGTTGCATTCACATTGATCTTGATAGTTCTCAAAGGAGGGGCTTTCCAAAGATGGTTATGGCCATTAAGAACATGGGAAACTGTGGAATCTGTAGCAGAGATCTTTTCGGTGCATACTGGGTAAATTATCGGACTGGCGCAATAGTCTGCAAATCACGCCAGCCAGATAAGCCGCATTAGGCAAACCCGATATGAAAGGCTCGATCGAGAAAGCGTTGGTAAAGGAATCAAACTCATCACCACGGTCTTTCACTATATTTTAAGTTTAACCTTGAGAGTTATCTTTAAAGTTTGAAAAAAAACAATTAACTTATTGTTTTTATACGAAAATTAATTAATAATTTTATATAATCCTTTTGAATCCTTTTATAATATGGTTATTTTAAGTTTAACCTTGAGAGTTATCTTTAAAGTTTGAAAAAAAACAATTAACTTATTGTTTTTATATGAAAATTAATTAATAATTTTATATAATCCTTTTGAATCCTTTTATAATATGGTTTATTAAGCTGCAAATACACATTATGATAAATATTTTTTTGAGCTTTAGTGAGGGGTAAATGTATTTTTAACATGACTCGAATTTGAGTCCGTCCCATTAGTCCCAAAAGGGACAAGGGTGACAATCAATCCGGCTAGCCTGAAGGTGTCTATAAATATATTTTTAGATAATTAAATATTTTGTTATGCAAGTTTATAGTTAAGTATTTCATCCTTTTTTAACATGATTCTATACTTAATATTCTTCTGTAATTAGAGAGGATTAATGTAATGTCACAATACCACATACGTTGTCATGTGTGCAAATTAAATTTTCAGCGAATGAGTTATGTCTTGGTTTGGTAAATATACATATTTAAATAACAACTTATTGTTGTTTTTACATGTATGATTGATATTGATGATCAATATATTTACTCTGCTAAAAAATAATAATAATAATCAATATTTTTACAAATTTATATTCTATTACATACTGTATTAAATTATGTTGGTATTCGTGTAATAAGAAAAACCCCACTTGTTAATAGAATAAAGTATCTTAAAATTCTAAATAACTATTTATTTATGTTAGGTAAATTTAAAAGTGGATTATGGACTTTTCCAATATTAGTATCAAATTTTTAAAACTGATCAAATATAATCACATTAAAATTATTTTTAATCAAAAATAGTCACGCATAAATATTTTTTAACAAATTTAGTTACACAAAACTTATTTTTAACAAAAGTGATCATATAATTGAATAGGGGCTTTGAATCACTTTTTTTTAAAAAACAACAAAAGTTTGGAACTATTTTTGATTAAAAATAATTTTCATGAGATTATATTTCCCTTTATTTGGCAAGTATCTTATTCGTATCTTGGATCTAGAGTATTAACTCGAGGGCCTCTTTTGTTGCAGCCTCGATTTTCTCCTTCTCATGATCTCATCAGACTCTAAATTGTCTGCCAGTTTGTCCTTCTCGTTGATCTGATTTCTCCGCGAATTCATCAGCCTCCTTCACCATCCGCTCGATCTCTTCTTGAGAGAGACGTCCTTTATCATTGGTGATTGCGAACTTTGCAGAACGGCCAGTGGCCTTATCTTCGTCTTTGACATTTAGAATGTCAATGACATCAAGCGCAAATGTTACTTCAGTCTGAGGAGTTCCTCTATCGAAAAAGAAAAAGAGCTAATGTTTCATGTCGCAGATGGTTTTCCAGCTAGCTGCTAGCGTCTCAGTGTATCATCTTACACTTGGAAAAAACTTATATCATTCACCTGAATATATGGATCAGTTGATTGAAATACAGTTTGAAATAGTCATAATGAGTAGATCTTCGACCCTTCTTGTTTCCAAATGTATGTAATCGAGAATAATCTGCTGGCTTGTGTGTCCACAGTCCACACCTCCATAGGAGTCTTCAGATCAATTGCTACCGATGCAGAGCGATTGATAATATAACTAACGATTTTGATTGCTTCTGCCCAAAATGACTTGGCTAGACCAGCAGTCTTCAGCATGGCTATTGTTCTTTCCAACTAGGTTCTGTTCATCCGCTCCGCTACTCCATTTTGTTGAGGTGTGTAAGCCGTCGTGAATTATCTTTTAATGCTCTCTTGTTGACAATATGCTTCAAATTCTCACTGGTATATTATCCTCCATTGTGAGATCTTAGACACTTGATCTTCTTTTCAGAGTCAAGTACCACCCGCGCTTTGAACACTTTGAAAACTGGAAAAATCTGATTTTTTTCTTGATTGGACACACCCAGCATCTTCTAGATAAATCATCAATGAACGAGACAAAGTATATCGCTCCTCTTAGAGATGCAATCGGTGATTGCCAAACACCAGAATGAATCAACTACAATATAACGCTGCTTTTGGCAGTAGATATGCCAAACTTTAGTCTGTACTGTTTACTGGTAACACAATGCTCACAAAAAGGTAGAGCCACTTTTGTAAGCCTCGGCAGCAGCTTCCGTTCTGTGAGAACATTCAACCCCCGTTCTGACATATGTCTGAGCTTCCTATGCCATAACACTGTTATTTCTTCTCCCGAACTAGTCCATGCAACAGTTAGTTCTCCTTATTTGTGTGTTTCTCCCAACAGTACATATATATTCTTGAGAACATTTTCCTCCTTCATTACCACAAGCGCGCCTTTCACGATCTTCATGATCCCATTTTGATACGGATCTTGCACCCGATATCATCCAATTGTCCCAAAGATAAAAGATTCCTTGTCAGCCTCTTCACGTGTCGTACCTCATGTATAGTGCGAATAGTACCATCAAACTTTTTTTATCTTAATGGTTCCAACCCCAGCGATTTTCAAGTCATTATCATTTCCCATTAAAACGGACCCTCCCGAGACTGGTTCATATTGATCGAACAATTCTCCCCGAGATGTCACGTGCCATGTCATTCCTGAGTCCATTATCTATGTCTCATAAAATCTGTGTCCGCCTTCCAAAACAGTTGGTGCTTTGCTGAACAATATTTCACCTCTATTTGAGGTACTGACAACATTTCCTTGAAAATCTTTTTCAATACTCTTCTTACTCATAAAATATTTCTTGAAGTGCCATTTATTGTCACATTTATAGCAGTAAAATCTTCTTCTTACTTCTGGATTTGAATCTGTCAAACTTGTGGCTCCCACTGGAGTCACGCTCCGTCGATCTTCCTCTCATCATCGGCAAAGCCTCTACATGCTTCGAACTTGTCGATATGTCTTCCTTGTTTTTGCGCCTACTTTCCTCTTCAAGTAGAAGGTCCACATGTTCAACTTCATCTATTTTATGCCCCAAAGTGGTGAGCTGAGCAAATAGAGTATTCAGTGTGTTGATATGATCGATCACTGATGAGGACTCCGACATCCAAAGAGTATACAACATTCTTTTTAGGAAAATCTTGTTGTGTAGTGACTTGGACTCGTACAGGTTTGTCAAAGTATCTCAAATATCTCTTGCATTTGTTATTTCAGCGATACTTGACAATACCCAATCTGCTAGAGCCAAATGCAGATTGACAATAGAATTACCGTTCATCTCATTCCACTTTTCATCTTCCCTCCGTCGGCCTATTTACAATAGCCGCCAAACAGTGATCTTTCGTAAAACTGCTTGCATCTTCATTTTCCACAACATGAAATTGCTTCCATTGAATTTTTCAATCTCGAACTGTGCCGCCATTTTGACAATAATAAAATTGCCTCAATAAAAAATATCCCAAAAAATCTTTTATGATGTGGAAGATCGGTCAAGGCTGCAACCACTTCTTAAGATTTTTACAACGAGGCTCTGATACCACTTGTTAGCCCCAGGTGCGGCAACCTGAGATAGAAAATAGTGAAATGAAGATTAAAATGGACACCAGAATTTACGTGGAAAACCCTTAGAAATTATTATGGTAAAAACTACGGGCAAGATGAAAAGATTCCACTATAATATTTTGTGGGTTACAACATCTCGCTATCTTTCAAAGAGAACAACACTCTCAACATATGAGAAAACTATCTCACAAATATTATATAAATACACACTCAAATGTATATATATGAGAGAAAAACCTGAAATGGAATGATTTAAAATGAAACTGTTAGGATCGGTCCGGAGTGTTTAGAGGGGGGGTGAATGAACACTCCTTCTAAAAATTAATCCTTCGTGATTTCTTTCGGATTAGTGAAAGAAATCTGTTTTTTAATCAATTCTTGTACAAAACAGACCACTGAAAATATAAGTGCGGAACGGTCTGTTCTTGTATGTAAGAACGGCTCGATGGCTAGTGAGAAAGAACGAGTGCAGAAATAAGATACACAGGATATGTTTCTGGAAGTTCGAAGGTGGTGTAATCCTTCTACGTCTCCCCTTCTTCCAATTAAGGAAGGTTTATACTAGAAGACTTTGATTTATACAATCCTGTTGTACAAACCCGATTCAGACTGGATTTACCTCACTACCAATCTGAAACTCCTAGTCACTCAATCTGCTCAGACACACTCTGTCTGACAGTTACAATATGTTTCTCACTTTCTGATTTTCAATATGGAAAACACAAGATGCGCACAGTGATCCTAAATGATCAAATGTTACAAATAAGACGTGCTTAAGAATGATTTCAGCTCGAGAGCTTCTGAACTTGTAAGCTTGTGCTGATTTTGCTTTCTTGTGCGTTTTTCAATTGAACAGCAAGAGTCAGTAGCCAGCATCAGTAAGTTCCTTTTGTTGCATCCTTTTATAGTTGAATGTACCAACGACATTATTTCCTTTAATGTGCAACTTTGACTCTGCTTAAACACTGAGTAGGCTTCAGTCTTCTTCTTCAGGAAACTTGCCGTTCTGGTTCATACTTTCGGCGACTGTCAGGTAAGCTACTTTTTGTCTTCTTACCTATTATGGCAATCTTCAGTCTTTGGTCCTTTGCAGCATTAAAATGCTACAATAAATAGCCGTTAATGATTCGGACTGAGGAGCCATTCTGTATGTATCCTAAGCTGTTCTGATCTGATAAAGATAGAGATCGATCTGAAGCCACGGTTGAGTCAGTCTGATATTCATCGATCCGGTCTGATAAGTAATGTGACTTATCAGCTTGTTCTGTTGTTGAGCTATCGATCTGGTCAGTCTGATTACCCTCGATCCGGTCTGATATGCTTTGTCATCTTATCAGCTTGATCTGTTTTGGGCGATCGTTCTGGTCAGTCTGATTTCACTCGATCCGGTCTGATTTGTTTTGTCATCTTTAAAATCTCATCGATAAGATCCGGGACTAACAGAAACCATAGAGCTCTATTTATAAGGCTTACAACGCGTTTTCAATAAATGCCCTTTCCAATTTTCAACCACCATCTGCAGGCACTCATTAATGCACACGATTTCTGTATCTGATACCCACTTGGTTTCTGACACATCTGATGTTGAGCATCACTTACCGGTTAGAGACAATTTTCTAAACTCCACGTAATCCAAGCAGTACTAAAAAGTAGCAAGAATTATGAGCAAGTAATAAAACGCATTACTTTCGGTGGTTGAAAATAAAAATTTGCACGTAGCATTATCAAATCATGAGTCCTGAGCAAATTGATAACTATCATGACAATTATATGATGCCAACATTGATCAGAAGAGCGAGCACAATGAGAAGAAAAATTTGTATACACAATTAGTTTTTACCTATAAATATGTCATTCGTGCTTCTTTTTCATGAACTTAATGAAGTATGTTGAGTGGATGGCTTAGATTTTGTTGATCAGCGGATGAGATAGAAGCACACGAGGAATAACTGATCTTGTATTAGTAGCTGATGTGTGCAAGTGTAATGTGTGGTTTTCTTTGATTGATCAGTGTGTATAATTACTCTTTGCTATGGAGAATAAAAGGATTGCATCTTGTTCTTTGATAATTCTGATTCTCATTTGTTCTCTTTGGCTCATTCTCTCGTTCTTTTAATCTGTTTTCAATTCATCTTTGTTGCTGTAAAATTCATTCATTGATTTCTCAAGTCTATAACAAAGTTCTCAATAACCATGTGATCAAAATCCTCACCTGAAAAATAAACTGAAAAATAAACTTATCCAGAGTAAGGTGACGATACATAAAAATGATATTTATAGTGAAAAAACAAACATCATGACTATAAATATTAGACGACAACAAATACACACCCACAGAGTGAGGAAGATAATAATTGCAACTAGTACCTAGGATCAAGAGTTTATCGTTTTACCAAAAGTTATAGCTAGTGGTAATAATACAACTCTAATCTTTAAACTGTAAGCAGTCCACGATCCGCCCTTCGATTGCTCTCCAAGTATGGATAATTATTGTACTCCAACAATCTCCCACCAAATAATTGCACTACTTTGCAACTCATGATAATCGAACGTGATCGTGACCCTGAAACCAATTGTATGATTAAGCTCTTGCCGCTATAGCTGGTGGTAATGACGCAATTCTAATCTTTAAATTGTATAGCAGCCCAAACGCCACCTTTTGATCGCTCTTTAAATATGGACAATTATTGTACTCCACCGTTCCTCCCAAATGAGCATCACCACCTCAAAAACACCATTGTCAATAGTCAGGATACTAACGTTACAACATTCAATGCAGCAATCGTTCCAGCATCTTTAGCGGCCTGTCTCTAGGCATCATTAAAGTAAGCTGCAGAAGGCAGAAGAATTTCAATAAAGACACGCTGCTACCCATAATATTGAAATCTGATATTGAAATATTTTTTTCAAATAAAAGCTTTATATATACTGTATCTGTAAAAATATATGCCACGGGAGTGGATGCATACATAGGCAAGGGGCCCCTTTCAAAAAAAATTCCTTACCAATTTTTTAAAAAATTACATTTTAATCCCAAAAATTTGGTCTGCCTCTTAAAAATTATATTTACCACTAAAAATTTTTACTTGGACCGATCCTTTGAATGGCACGTGTTTAAAATGTTTTTTTTAATATAATCGTGGTGTTTTTTGCTTTAACGTGGGTACATAATACAAGTGCGAAATTTAATTCCTTCTTGGTAAATGTTAAATCGTTCATATGCTTGAATTTGTATATGGTGATGCTTTCCAATGCCTGTTTAAACTAGACCTGATCACCGGTTTAGAATCGTCGATTATGACCCTTAACCGACCGCCTTTAGACAGGCCGATAACGGGTCCGACCCTTTGAACCGTTGATCTAATTAACCGACTCGTTGACCACGGGTCGATTTCGGGCCGATCAAGGGTCGTTTATGACCCGACGACCCTTGATCGGGTCTATGTTAAACATTATATCTTCCACCACAACCCATTAACAAACATTTCTTGATGTAGAAAATAATTAATATTTTATCACACAAATACTCACATTCATGTGAGTTTGTCATAGAAAAATCATTCAAAAATCCAAATATTTTATATGGAACTCATTTATATTTTTGCATGATTCAATATTAACTAATCTACAATATATGTCAAATCATAAATATCATATGATGTTATTCTAATGAGATTAATATGAAGTTACCTCAACTTATTGGTTCAAAGCAAAGTTCCTAATGTCCTCCACCTTATCGCCGCCACAATTGATCATTGCTATTACGAGCGAATTTATAATTTTTGTTTAGGTATAGGCAAAAAAGATAACATAAAGATTGGAGGGCAAACAAAATTTCAAGGGCCAAAATATGATTTTAGAGGTAAAATACAACTTATATGTTTATTTATTTGCATAAAAGAAATTGAACACGAGAAAAACCTGACTAACAATCGGATTGGATTGGATTTCAATGTGGAAAAAGAGTTTGGAAATGTTCAGATAAAAACAAGGGTGGGGTAAACCGGGTTTGTCTTAGGTGCACCCGGTGTTTGGGTGCACCAAGACACATACATGTGTTTATATATGTATGTGTATTTTTTTATGTGTCTTGGTGCACCCAAACACCGGGTGCGCCTAAGACAAACCTGGGTAAACCTTGTTTCTTTTCTTGTACGGGTTCTATAATGTCGGTAAAATCGAATGGATATTATGTTATATAATTTAAACATTACAATTGCTTAATTGCTCATAATAATAATATGGGTTCCACTTCAACATAAATGAGCCCACAATGGGAGATTCCACACTATCCTTAAGGGTAGTGACATGACAGTCAGCCAATGGCTTAGATTGATTTTGGAGAGTTTGTACCACATGTTTTTGTGTGAGTTCCACTCCCTAAATTTTATATTCGCCATTAATCTAATACTTGAATTATTATCTTTAAGGTATGGTTGAATCTCTTGCCTATGAGTGTCGATCGCTCCAAATTATCTAATGACATGTGATATGATATAACATTTCGGGTAAAGGCATCCATTATTAGAGATAGCAATGTGGTAGGTTTGGCCAATGACCTAGGGGTGTTCATTCGATTCAAACCGAACTGAACCGAAATTTCGGTTCGGAAATTTCAAAATCGGAAATCGAACCGAAATTGTTCGGTTCGATTTCCGATTTTAACCGAACTTCTTTGGCTCGATTTCGGTTCGGTTCGAACCATAGTTTTTTTTTTTTTTTTGAATTTTTCATTTTCTTTTTATTTTTTCAATATTTTTTTTAAATTGTATGATTAATTGATAAAAATCAACTTAAATACAAACACTAATACATCATTCATTGGATTCAAATGAATTCTGAACATTTAACCTTTTAATTTTAAACTTCTAATATTATTTTGAAGCTATTTAATACAAAAAATCGAATTTAAATGAGGCAACAAAATAAATTGTATTATACTTGAAACATGTTGTTAATTTACGAGTTCTTATTAATACAATCAAGAGCGAAACCATTAAAAAAAATTATAAACCATAAAAAAAAGTAAATTTTTTTTATTTTTAAAAATTTCGGTTTTCGGTTCGGTTAACCGGACCCTGTAACCGAAAACCGAACCGAAAACTGAACTTTTTTTAAAAAAAAAACCGGAATTTTCCGTTCGATTCGGCACGGTTCAGTCGGTTAACCGAACCGGTGGACACCCCTAGGCCAATCCCAAGATCCACCCTGCTACACATAAAATCCTGACCCGTCCCGCTTAGACCGCAAACCCGGTGGATTTACCTGCCTCGTGTCGGGGCCAAATTTTTTTTTTAAATAAAAAAATTTGGCTAGAAATCAATTTTGAAATACAAAAAATGAGTTTTGTTATTGTATTTCATGTTTTCCTCTAATAAATATTTATAATAAGCATCGTAAAATTATCTTTAAGCTACCAAATATTTATTAATTTGTTCTCATTCCCTTCAAAATATCCAACTTCTTTAACATAAACACATGAGTTTTGATATAAATTTAAATAATGACACTTTATTGTTAAATCAAAGAAGTGAAATATACATTCAATCTTAATTTTTTACAAAATAAAAATAAAAAATGTATAGCGGGCGGGTCCGGCAGATCCCAAGACCCGTCTCTCCCCGCTTCCAAACCCGGTTGAAGCGAGTCCAGACTCGTTCCGGTGGAGCGGGTTCAATAAGGGTCCGTGTCTAGACCAACCTCATTACCATCCTTATTAATTATATGTTAACCTAAGTTATTTAGACTGATCTACATGAAATAACTTTGTAAAGGCTTTAACAATTTTGCATAAAAATGTATTTGTTTTATATAAGATTGATTAAGGACATTTTACTGAGGGAACTAAATTTTGACAATTTGGATATTTAACATAAAATATAATAATGGGATGAGTTTTTAAAATAAAACAAAAATAATTAATTTTTTTTAGTGGAGGAGAAGTTAAATCAATTATTTTGTGACATGCACAACTCGAACTCGAATCTACTTAAAAGATAATGAACTTTTATCCATTTCAGTTAGGCCGACGAGTTCTATTATAGTTTATTACGAATGTTTTTTAATGTCAAATCCGAGTGATATTCGACATTTTCATTCTCAAATAGAAAAAAAAACCACTTGCATTATAATATTCTAGAAAATAAAGTGTTTCAACATGTTCAAGAAACACAACGAATCTGTCTCGCTCCTCCTCAACTTTACTATTATTTTATTCATTCTCAGCCTCATATATATGTATATGTATATATATAAGCATATCGTTAATTTAATCAACAACATTAAGAATCTTAGCTTCCTCTTAGTGGCCATTCATTCAAACAAAATAACCACCATAACAAACATCCGATATTTTTTTCTGTTTTCACCTTTGTTCATTGTTTGATCCATCAAAACTAGTTGTCCTCCTGTGTAGAGCATCAGGCGTACAGCGTACTTGTGTACGATTTAATAGGATACGAAAAGGGATGGGGAGAAAAAGCAAGAGGATTGGCCAGGGGAGGGTATCAAGAATTGGGAGTTACGCCATAGCTTCATCGATTACGGACCTCAGCTGTGTTTCTTGCACAACTTTTAATATTCTTGCCCCGATTTACAAAAGACTCAACCAAGATGTAAGAATTTGAGATTTTCGATGTTGGTGTAAGTTGGCGTGTGTTGTTTTGCTGTGTATTTGTGGATTCTTTGTTTGCAAATTCTTGGGTTTTTTTATTGTATCTTTCGTAATGTGCATTGTGGGGTGAGAGCAGGATCCAAGCTACAGGGAAAGCGATGTTAAAGATTATTGGCTGAACAGAAACAAGAAGATTTTGAATTGGTTGTTGTATGAAAGATCTTCCATCATTTGTCTTCAGGTTTTTATTTCTTTCCTTTGGTGTACAGACATTATCTTCTTTTTCTTTTTTTTTGGGTATTTTAACCTTTTCTATTTGGGAACTTTTGCAGGAATTCTGGATTGGGAATGAAGAACTCGTTAGTATATACGATAAGAGGCTTGGGGATGCTGGTTACATCAATTTCAAGCTTGCGCGAACAAATAATCGTGGAGATGGTATGTATCTGAGCTTATTCTATTTCTGAAATTCGGATTAGAAACTTGTGATTGCCATGCCTTACTTCAAATTTGACCCTTGCAGCAGTTTTTTCCCAGTATGAGACAAAATGGGGTTGATAAACTACCTTATATCTTCTTTATCTTGTTGTGTAAAATTAGACCTATCTAAAGTGTACTGTATTATGATTTATGTGATGGAATTAGACATATCTAAAGCACAGTGTAGTATGAGATAAAATGGGGTTGTATTAAAGTTGTTTCTTGAAATTGTTCAGGTCTTTTAACCGCTGTGCACAAGGACTACTTCAGGATCATCAACCATCGGGAGTTACTTTTCAATGATTTCGGCGATCGCGTAGCTCAGCTACTGCATGTCGAGTTGATTGCCCCTATTTATCCATGTCGAAACAATAATGTCCGCCAAGAAATTCTTATAGTGAATACCCATTTATTATTTCCACATGATTCAAGTTTATGCTTAGAGAGATTGCGTCAGGTATGTGGAAATGCTATTGCATGAGTCTTGCCGTGATATTATTCAGTCAGGCAACTTACTATGGCTTATTTTCATTAACAGGTCTATAAGATATTGCACTATGTGGAATCATATCAAAAGGAAAACAAACTCAATCCCTTGCCTATTCTACTATGTGGGTAAGTTCAAGATTCTTGTTTTTAAGAAATAAGTTTTAGATGCCTCAAGGCCAATATAAGCAGAATCTCACATATACAGCGACTGGAATGGAAGCAAGAGAGGACATGTTTACAAGTTTCTTCGATCTCAGGGATTTGTATCATCATACGATGCTGCTCATCAGTATACGGATGCAGATGCACATAAGGTTATTTTCCTCAATATATCTAATTATCTTCTTATGTGTTTATTTATGGAATTCATTTCTATAGTGTGAATACCTTTTATGCAGTGGGTGAGCCACCGTAATCATCGCGGGAACATCTGCGGTGTAGATTTCATATGGCTTCTTAATCCTAATGGATATCGGAAATTACTTAAAACAAGTTGGAGTGAAGCTGTGTTTGGAATGTTCAAAGTGAGATGTTATGTCGATTTCATACATTTTTATATACAACTGTTGGAGAGCAATATTTGTGCTTTGCTATCTTGTGTTGGAGAGCAATATTTGTATATAAAAATACATTTTATTATATAACTGTCTGTCTATATTGTACAACGATCGAAAATGTTGTGCTGAAGTTGCTCCACAGTTGAGGCTTTTAAATCTACAATAATTACACGATTTTCATTTTGCTTAATTTTCAACCGTGGCGCATATCCGTCTTTACAGTATCAACTTAGACGAGCTTCACTGACAGAGGAATCGGCATTTGCCTTTCTAAAAGCTGATAGCCATGGTGATTACATTACCTACTCGGCCTTCTGTGAAGCATTACGGCAGGTTGCACAATTTTTTTCACAGTGATGGCTTTTCTTATTCTATTATTTCAGAAAACAGGTTACATTGTTTCATTCTTTGGCTCTCCTGCAGCTTAATTTGATTGGCCATTGTAATGGATTAAGTGCTGAAGAGTTAAAAGAACTGTGGGTTCAAGCAGACATTGATGGAAATGATGTTCTCGACTATAATGAATTTAAGGTAATATATACGACTTTCGCTATAATTATGCATTTTCATTTATAGTATTTACTTCATTCTGCTTAATGTGGAATTCTTTTCCAGCGCCGAATTTGGAACTCCTCATATTCAAGGCAGAGAGACGATGAGTTCTGGGATGATGTTGTCAATGGCACCGAGCAAACTACCGGTTTTAGTATCAAGAATGCAGTTCTATTCCCCACAGAAGTAGAGAAAGGCATGTGGCCCGAAGATTACTCTCTTTCGGATCATGCTAGACTCACTGTTGTATTTTCACCGATGAGAATGCCATGCTCTCGACTGACATCATGACACTAGTTGGCTCATGCTCGAGCTGAACGTAAAATTATACAAAAAATAAAGAAGGCTGAGGATATCCAGTAATAAGTATCAGATAGTGAGGATTTTCCAGACTCAAGCCACCAAATCTTGTATCACTAGAGGTATCCATGCAGAAGAAGTTCCAGGGGGTTGGAGTTTCTATGGTCGTACCCTCTCAATATCACACGAAGGTACGACATTCGATTCAGCCTTCGATGAAAGTGGGGTTTATGCATCAATGGCTCTTGTTATATCGCATGTTTTGTAAATGAATACGGCGATGAGAATTGCGTCAATAGAAGTGATGATAGGATGTGAATGGGGGCATCCAGTGACTGAGTGCTGTATTTTAACGTAGCACAAAACTTCTCGTTTTTGCCCTCTTTCAGAAATAGAATTATGATTTAGCATCTTGTAAGCGAGGGTAAATTGCCGAGGCCCTTGCTGGGTTCGCCCCTGCTAAAAATGTAGAATTGAATTTGCTTAGAACCCTTTGAATATATGATATTTGATGTATAAATTTCAGGTTCTTGATTTTTGTAGCAGTGATGAAATAGCTTTGTTATATTGTATACTACGTGCGTCTCACATTCGCATTCAGTCAAATGTATATTTTTGTAACTTTATATGCAATTGTTCGTACTTTCATTTTGGTAGCAGACGTGGATAACATGTTTGGCTAGAGACTTGTTCCGATTTCCCATCAATTCAAACTGTTTCTTTTTTCTTTTTCTTTTTTAATAATTATACTTCTCATATAATTGTATTTAACGGATGTATTCAATCTAACATAAGGATTATGATGGTAATATCATAACGTTAAATCCAATGGTCCAAATTTGATTTGGATATCTGAACTTTTGACTTCCTCAATTCCTACCGAGCAATCGCTTAATTTTTTTTTAAGAAATAATATATGATTTCTTGGGTGTAGTTGCATTAACCTCATAAGCTTCTCTCCCACGCTTGGATATTTCCCTGACTGAAAAGTTGATGAATGACATAACACCTCTTATTCCATCGGCTTTTTCCATTATTTATTACTTTTCGGAACATAATTTTCTATTAACTCAGCACCGACCAATGATTCATCTCTCAATAATTGTACTCTTTACAATCCATAGGAAGTGAACATGTAACATACTTCTGATATCAATTGTAGAATCGAATTATTATCGCTTTACCAAAACCTGGTATAACTCAAATCTTCGGTTGATATCATATTGAGACAATTATTCATTCATAAAAAAAAAAACATATGATGCATATAAAATATGATTATTGTATTCGCAAATTTGCAATCAAAAACTAGTCCCTCTTCCCTTAACTTGATCAAACTCTATTTTCTCGGCAGGTTTGGCAATATTAAACCTTTGAAGTGAAGATGAGATAATTAACAATGAAGATTATTTTTTAAAAAAAATTACATTTTACCGTAAAGAAAAATACATTTATCATTTTACCAAAATTCATCTTTCAAACAACCGATTTCAACTTTTTGATATCTTAAAATATTTTTGTTTAAATGGAAAAGGACCTTTGGAAGCACGAATTCATTGAATTCGTCTTTCAAAGCACGAATTCTACTCTATACATATAATTATAATAGTAATACTTATTATTATTTCTTATTAATATTAATATTAATCTACAATAATAATAATAATAATATAACTATAATTATAGTAGTTATGTTACTGTCGCGTGATTCGGTTTTCGAATTCGAGTTGACTGATCTTTCGAACAAGTATATATGAGCAATGTGCTGCGTCCGGACGGTATGCTACGAGCAATAATAATAATAATAAACCCGTGGGCATTATCGTTATTGTTGGATCGAGCGCTTACCACTTTACCAATAACTATAGTTAAGGGTAATGGCGCAACTTCAATCTTTTCAACCATACACTCGCACAAACGCCACGTGTTCGTGCTTCAATAATCGAACTCTAACTATGGAAGAGTCAATTCATGTATTTTTGATGAATTTCTTGATATTGAGAACTACAAGGAAATTATCAAAATCAGATGGAAACTATACATCTCGAAGCTAACAGTGATGATGAGAATGCAGTTAACAGGCTAAGAGTCAATCTACCAGAACCTGAAGTACCAGACAGACCAATAGAAGCCACTGAAGTTCTACCAGATTGAGCTGATGTCGCTGATCCGATAGCAACGGATACCAACGTAAAGATCAATACTGAAGATATCAGCATTCTGCCTCCATCGGGATCAGATGTTTTCGAACCAAACTATCGATGGACTAAGAGGCATCCATCTGATCTGTGATTGGAAGTCCATCTACACCCATAAGAACTAGAGGACAGATGATGGATGAATTCACTCACGTTGCATTCATATCCAACCTGGAACCAAAACAGACTGGCGAAGCTCTATCTGACTATAACTGGATAGAGGCTATGCAAGAAGAGCTCAACCAATTTGAACAGAATCAGGTGTGGAGTTTAACTCCCAGACCAAGTGATCAGCCTGTTATTGGAACCAGATGGGTTTTCAGAAACAAGCTAGATGCAAATGGCGTAGTAGTCAGAAACAAGGCAAGACTGGTTGCACATTGTTTCAGACAAGAAGAAAGAATCGACTTTGATGAATCCTTTGCACCAGTTGCCAGACTAGAAGCCGTTCGAATCTTTCTTGCATATGCTGCTTTTAAAGATTTCAAGGTATATCAAATGGACGTGAAGAGTGCATTTCGTAATGACAAACTTCAGGAGGAAGTCTACATCGAGCAACCTCCTGGATTTCTTAATCACTCGTTTCCAAATCACGTATTCCTGCTAAATAAAGCAGTGTATGGACTAAAACAAGCCCCCAGAGCCTGGTATGACACTCTGTCTCAATTTCTTCTGGATCATGATTTCCAGATCGGCTCAGTAGATAAAACTTTATTTAAATTTATTAAGGGGGAACATACTCTATTAATTCAAATATATGTTGATGATATCATTTTTGGGTCAACTAACCCCAAGCTATGCGAGAAGTTTTCTAAGTTAATGCAGAGTCAATTTGAGATGAACATGATGGGAGAATTGTCATTCTTCCAGGGTCTTCAAGTCAAACAGCTCGATAATGGAATCTTCATTAATCAAACCAAGTACACCAAGAAGCTACTTAAACCAAGTCATCTTTGGAAGTCAAAGACTGAATCAGACATTAAGATGGCCAAAAAACTTCTGCAAGTCACGACATGTGTTGCTGCATCCAGCAAACATACAGCAGGACCATCACCTCGTATTTCGAGCATAACTCTCTCATACAAACTCAAAATCGAACGATTCTTGATTCCCTAGAAATCTAAGAGAAAGGGCTACAACTTTCATGTAGATCACGTTGCCCAGAAATCAAAGAATAAAGAGCTACAAGCAACAGATCGTAAGAGCAAGTTTATCAAGTTGTTTTTGTATCAAGCTTGTCTTGCACCAGACTGATCTGTCCAAGCTGATCCGGCCAGACTGATCTGTACAAGACTGATCCGGCCAGTCCGGTCCGAAATACAAAGAGCCCAGAAACCAGAATATGACCGTTGCAAGCTCGGGAATGATGCAGAACCTTTTCCAACGTGCATATTCTTGTGTCTAACGTATATATCATTGTTTGGGGATATATATACAAGTCTTGGAAGCTCAAATAAGGTGATTGAAGATCAATCCAAGCAAGATAAAAGCAAACCCACTTGGGATTCAAAATTGGCAGCTTACAAGAAGAGAATAGCTTGAAAGAGAGCAAGCCCGGAATTTAGGCACCACTTACCTTGTTATATCAGATCTAGTTAGAGATCATTTGTGCCATATATATTCACTTCGGATCTAGTGGACTTAGTCCGGTCCGACATTAGCCAATCTGCTGACTCTTCTGTTGTGCCAACTGACAAAGGAAAAGCGCTGACTGTGTCACTCGCTAAAGAAATTACAGACTCCGTTGATGATGCTCCATCAGTGGTCAAGTCCCTTCAAGAGCTATCTGATAACTTTCTTTTTCTCTCCCAGCGAGTAAGAGAGGTTCATCAGAGCCAACGAACTACTTCTCTGGATTTTGATTCATTCAAGGACAAGATGATGTCGAGCATCAATAATATTCAGCGTGGTCTGAACGATCTGTTCTCTCAGCAAGCTTCGTATAAGACAAGTCTGAGAAAAGAACAGATCGAGCTGGCTTCCGAAGTCAAAATTGTAGTTGCAAAATCCCTCCTTACTCAAGATCATCGCTGGATGCTATCTGCGCTCAGCTTACGCAGATCGTATATTTCCTTCAGAAGATTGCTGCTGACAAAAAAAGAGGAAATAAGAAATAAATGAAGACCATAAAGCAGACCAGCACAACAGCTTATAAAGAAGATATAGATAAACTGCCTGTATGAATGACATATTTAAATGTATTCATCAGACATGTTATTAATAAATAAATAAAAAAGTCTTTCAATCGGAATTCTCAGTCTTATTCATTTATTTTTAATAGTTCATTTATTTTGAACTTGAAGACTTAATCGATCTGAGCGAAACGCTTACAAGAAAAAGAACTTAATAAGAGGATTAAGAAGCTAGGTTTTGTCATCATCAAAAAGGGGGAATTGTTTGTTTCGGATTTTAAAGATGACAAAACAGACCAGACCGATATAGTCAAGATCAGAACAGACCAGATCGACGCAGATCAATGTCAACCAGATCAGATCGACCCAGATCGATGCAGAGCAGATCAGAACAGACTAAGCTAGTAAGCTTCGTTCTTCAGTCCGAATAATCAACGACTATTTATTGAAGCATTTAATGGTGCATTTAATACTGAAAAAGACCAAGGACTGGAGATTACATTAAATGGTAAATAGACAAAGGAGAGTCTATCTGACAAACGCCGAAAGAACATACCAGAAGGGAAAATGTCTAAAATAGCAGGCTGCAGCTTGTTCAGATATTGACCAAAGTATAGAGTTGCACACAAAAGGAAATATTGTCGTTGGCAGAGATGCTTATATATAAGTGCAACTTAAAATGCTCGAGTATCAGAATCGGACACAATAAATTTAAAAACGCATTCAAGATCAATCAACTTAATCGAGCATTCAGTTGAGCAGAACGCTATCATCGAAATATTTCATCTTATCGATCTGCTCAAAATTAGAAGCACTGCCTATTGTTTTATTTGATCACTTAAGGATCATTTGTGATTAGATTAAATCACTCTATCAATTGTATTGTGTTCTAAGATAGAAGAGTGGGCTCTTTGTAACTGTCAGACGGATTGTGTCTGAACAGATTGAGAGACTGAGAGTTTCACTCTGGTAGTGGGGTAAATCCAGCTGAATCGGGGTTGTACAACAGGATTGTATTACTCAAAGTATTCTAGTGAATCCTTCCTGTAAAGGAAGAAGGGGAGACGTAGAAGCGTTGTGCTTCGAACTTCCAGAAACAATTCTTGTGCCATTTACTTTCTTCATTTACCTTTCAGTTTTTATTACTCACAAGTTCATCAGACTTATTCCGCACTATTATCAGTGTCTGTTGACTTGCAACTAATTGAGAAGCTACTGCAGTACTTAACAGTCTGTAGTAACAAAGAAAAATCGAATTTGAGTCTAGTATTTATTCAACCCCCCTTCTAAACACTACTCCGATCCTAACAGTTATTATTTTTATTATTGTTATGATGATAATAATAATAATAATAATAATAATAAATCTCTTGGCATGATCTGCCTACAATAATGGCTCGATGAACTGGTAATCTACCTGAGAAATCCACGTTTATTATTCACCATTAATGCAAGCTCAATCATCTGGGTTGACAAGCTGTGATGCCCTGGAAATCCGCGCCCATTATATTATTATTATTATTAAATTATTTTTATTACTGCATAGTCAAATTGTTGCGTAAGATCCTGACATCACAACTTGTCAATCCCGAGCAGGATATAATGATAATAATATATTATTATTATTAATATTATTAATATCTATATATATATATACATTTTTTAAATATATATATATATATATATATAGATATAAGACCCGAACATCACATCTTGTTATCGGCGGTTCACGGGTTGAAAAAGTATGACCCTTAATCGGCACGCCTATAGACGGCCCGGTTACAGGTCCGACTCGTAGAACCGTTGACCCGATTAACTGGCCCATTGAACCGATTAACTGGCCCGTTGACCACGATCCGATTCTGGACAGGTTCATGGTCCATTATGACCATTGGTCAGGTCTATACGAACATAAGAAAACACTTAACAATATATTTTCGCAAACACCCCCTTGTGGTGTAATGGCATAACAATCTATATATATTGATTTAAGAGGTCTCGTGTTTGAGCTCCTCCTTTTCCAAAAAACTAAAATAATTTATTATATAATAATAATATTAATTATTATTAATAACTAATTAGTATTTGTTTATATATAATAATAATTCAGGCAAAATTTGTATTCAATTATTATTTATTAATATGAATTAGTAATACTAATTAATAGTATTATTATATATAATTAAATATAATTAATTAATAATAATAATTAATATATTATTATATATAATTCTATATAAATAATTATGAATTATTAATAATATTATTAAATAGTTTTGAAAAAAATTATTTTAGAAACCGTTTTTATTCTAAAATTTAAAAAAAAAACCAAAACCAAAACAAAAGAAAGAAAGTGAAATCATCTATTGAAAAGATGAATTGCCATAATTTGGCAAATGCTTTTGCACCTACGATAGTTTAGGAATTTTTTATTGTTTTTATAATAATTTGTCAAAAAAACCAGCATTAATGGGGTTTCGTGTACTAAAAAACAATAATTTTTGGACCGTGTCCGATATTGTATTTGATTTTATTATTCAATTATATTCATATCCACATTTTAACACGAAATGTCTTTGTTAGATCGGTCATGCAAACATTAGACACATACAGACTTATACAGAATTGAGGCCAAAACAAGAAAATATAATTCAAAAGTGCTTGATTTGTATTCAGAAAGTACATATTGAACATTTCAAATATACTTGGTGTGCGTTCAAAAAGATCTCTAATGATAATTCATTACTTGGTTTGTATTCCAAATAAAACTATTTTACATTTCAAAATATTTAGTTTGCATTCAGAACGTACTTGTTGTGTCTGTTAAAAATCAATTGTCTCAATTGGGGCAAAAGAATAAATGATAATTTCAAGGTACTTGGTTAATATTCAAAATGTACCTTAATTTACGTATCGCATATACTCAGTTTATGTTCACAAGGTACTCGTTGTGTATGTTGGAAAACAATTGTATCAACTCAGGCCAAAACAAGGAATGATAATTCAAACGTATTTGGTTCGTATTCACAGAGTATCTATTGAACATTTCAAATGTACTCAGTTTGCATTCAGAAAATACTCATTGTGTATGTTGAAAAGCAATTGTCTCAGTTGTGGCAAAAAAAAAATGATAATTTCAAAGTATTTTGTTTGTATTCAAAATGTACTTCTTTTACATATAATATATACTCAATTTGTTTTCACAAAGTACTCATTGTATGTGTTGAGAAGCAACTGTCTCAGTTGGGGCCAAAACAAGCAATGATAATTCAATACTTGGTTTGTATTCAAAATAAACCTATTTTACAATTAAAAGATACACAATTCGAGTTCATAAAGTACCTTTGTGTGTATTGAAAAACATTTGCAACTGTAATGGGCTTGTTATCGTGTTTAACATATATTCACTTTGTGTTCCAAAAGTATTCATTTTGTGCACTGGAAAGCAGTAGTAGTCTCAGTTGGGGCCAAACAACGATAAATGTCAGAAGTATTAAAATGTATTTATATTGCCTTTAACATATGCTCACTTTGTGTTGAAAATGTACTTGTTTTGAGCGTTAAAAAACAGTAATAATCTCAGTTGGGGGCCAAACATAGGGCAATCGCCCGCCCACACGGGAAGATAATTTTATAATACATGGTTTGTATTGAAAAAATACCAATTTTACGCTTGGCATATAATCGGGTTATGTACACGAAGTACTCATTGTGTCTTTCGAAAAACAAGTCTCAATTGTTGCCAAACAAGGGATGAAAATTTCATAGCACTTGGTTTACATACAAAATCTACATATTTTATGCTATAAATATACTCGTCTTATATTTGAAAGGTACTCGTTGTGTGTTACGAGAAGTATGTTTCAATTGTTGCCAAAGAAGGGGTGAAATTTCATTGTACGTGATTTACATACAAATGTACCTATTTTATGCTATAAAAGTACTCGTATTATGTTTGAAATATGTTCGTTTGGTGTGTTTAAAAGCTCTTGGTGTCGAACAAGGAATGTTAAGACAAATGTACTTAGTTTATATGCAAAATGTACCTATTGTACATTTGGCATATACTATTGTATTGTTGAAAATGTACTCGTCTGGTGTAATTAAAAGCATGGTGGTCTCAATTGGGCCAATCAATGGATGTTGACATAATTTTTAGTAAAAAAGGGTAATTACATTGAAAAAGTTTAAATTAGTTGATTGTTCCAACATTTATTAATCATCGAGTGTGCCTTGACGCTTCATAACTTCAATTGGCAACCATTATTATCGTACTAATGTATATGTTGACATCCTTTTTTGGCAAATTCAGTTGTGTGCTCCAACCATTATAAGATTTGACATGGACAATTCCACATAACATGTTCTATAAGGTGTGTGACACTTCTAAAATAGGGAAACTCTTGGATTCTTCTGATACCTATTACGAATTCAAAACGTATTTGGTTCGCATACAGAATGTACCTAATCTACACTTGACATTACAAATTCAAAACATGTTTATGTTAAAAAAAAACTCGATTGGTTTGTTTAAAAGCACTCATGGTATCAAATGAATGTTAATAGAAATGTACTTAGTTTGTATGCAAAATGTACATACTTTATGTTCAAAACATACTCGGGTTATTTCAAAAAGTACTCGATTGTTGTGTTTAAAAGCAACTGGTTGTATCAAATGAATGTTAAGAGAATGATACTTGGTTTGTATGTAAGCTGTACCTACTTTATGTTCAAAATGTACTCGGATTATGTTCAAAACGTACTCGGTTAGTGTGTTTAAAAAAGTTAGTGGTATCAAATGAATGTTAAAATAATTGTACTTGGTTTGTATTCAAATTGCACCTACTTTATGTTCAAAAAATACTCGGGTTATGTTCAAAAAGTACTCGATTGGTGTGTTTAAAAGCACTTTGTATCAAATGAATGTTAAGAGAATGATGTTTGGTTCGTATTCAAAATGTACATACTTTATGTTCAAAAGGTAATCGGATTACGTTCAAAAAGCACTCGGTTGGTGTGTTTAAAAGCACTTGATATCAAATGAATGTTAAGATAATGATACTTGGTTTGTATTCAAAATGTACATACGTTATGTTCAAAAAATACTTGGGTTATGTTCAAAAACTAATCGATTGGTGTGTTTAAAAACATTTGGTATCAAATGAATGTTAAGAGGAAGGTAATTGGTTTGTATTCAAAATGTACCTACTTTGTGTTCAAAAAGTACCCGGGTTATGTTCAAAAAGTACTCGGTTGGTGTGTTTAAAGCACTTGGTCATTTCAAATGAATGTTAAGAGAAATGTACTTGATTTGTATTCAAAATGTACTTATTTTATGCTCAGAAAGTACTTGGTTTCTGTTCAAAAAGTACTCGGTTGATGTGCTTAAAAGAACTTGGTCTCAAATGAATAGTAAGATAAATGTACTTGGTTTGTATTAAGAAAGAACTCGGTTTATGTTCAAAAAGTACTCAGATCATGTTCAAAGAGTACCATGTCGGTTCATTGACTAAAACAATGTACATATCACAATTCCACTAAAATGATAAGATTTGGTTCATTCTTCCGCTAAAATCATTAGCTTCATTCATCCACCAAAAGCTACATAATATTTAATAAATCATGTACATATCACAATTCAGCTATAGTCCAAAAATTTTGTACATTCATCCACTAAAAATCATTTGGTTCATTTATCCACCAAAACATACCTAATATGTAATAAACCAATATACATAGGCAATGCAAATTGTTTATATACTATTAAAATTTCATTCATCTACTAAAATCTTTGAATACCCAGGAGTCCATGCTCATGCCTCAAAATGGTTGCAGCTAAATGATCCCAATATGCTTTCATCGACCACACAAGCTGGTCCTTCCACATTTATGGTGTGTCAACATTGAAGCATTCAGCGTATATACACACAAACACACCACAATCTGATTTTCCTTCTTGTTTCTGCAACTGACTACCGGACCAACCTCATTTTTCTCTATAACTTTTGAAGAACTGCTTGTCATTATCTACAATACCAACATATATCACAATTAGTACCAAGAAAACATAATTCAAGTACACAATAACTGATAATAAAGTACTTTAAATAACTCCTAATGCATAATTTGTTACAAAATCCAGAAGAGACTGAAACAAGAAATAAATAGAAAATAAACCAGAAACTGAGCCACGATAAAATTTCTCAACTATGCAAAAAAAAAAAATCTCATAAAATGTACATAAATAACAATGGTTTCCATAGCAAAATAGTGAAATATTACCTCTGGTAAGTGGATCAATGTCAAGGGTTTGGTGTTTCTTTTGGGTAGACGACGGATGCTAGCGCTCAACCGAACTTCACACTGGGAGGAACTTTTAGTGAGGAAGTTTATGTAGGGGAAGAGGAACGAATTTGGAGATGAATGTTGTCGTGAGTGGAGGAAGAAATCACGAGAAAATGATGCCCCATATTAGGAGGAAATTTTGAAGCGTAAGAGAATGAATATGATTAAAAGGTATTTGAGTCAATTACATATATTAGGGACTTGAAAACAAATTTTTTTTCAAATAGGAAGTGCCGAGTTTAGATAATATGCTTAGGGACTCTACATAAAAATGAAAGTTTGTTTAGAGAGTTTTCTGTAAGTGCCCTTTATTAGAGCGATGTAAAATTCATTTATTAAATTAGATTAAAAATCATTTATTAAATCAAATGGTTTAAACCAAACGATATTATATAATTCTTAATTTCAGTCAGGGAAAGCGACTGTGGTACCCACCATGTACACGTGGCTCATTATGATTGGATTTACTGCCTGGATCAATCATGGTACAAGCTTCCTCGTTACGCAAACATAAGAATATTTGAAATTAATAATATTTTTTTATTTTAAGTGAGGTATTAATACAAAATTGTCGTAAATTAAATTTTGTTTTAATTTATTTCTAAATTATGTATTAGTCACGCATAGACATATATACAGATACTTATAAATTTATAATGAATACAATTATACAAGATCATAATGACTGTTACAAAGTATTATTTTCTATTTTTTTTGTATTTAGGAAAAAAAAATTCTTTAGTTTGCATATATGGTCTAATCGTTGATCCCAAAAATTTCTATAATAATTTGGGTAGGTCGCTCTATAGTTTCTTATCCACGATGCTGCTATTTACGAGAATCATTTTATTGGAATTTTATAGGATGAAAATCCATTGGGCGGAAAAATTTCTAATGCAGAAACAATTTAATTTGTGAATGTCAGAATGTGGAAGCTAAGATGTTTCTTCACTAGATTCATAAACAACGCTATAAACAATAATAATATTATGATATATTTGGATGGAGAGATTTGAAGTTGTAGATTTCAAATTCTTGATTTCAAATTATTTAATTGTTAGGATGAATTTATATTGAAGGTATTTCAAATTCATCTATTTACTAATTTATGTAAACGTAATGATAATTGTGTTGGATTTGAAATATTCCTAAGATATGAGGTTTAGGAATCATAAAAAATAATAAGGATCTATACTATCTATACTATATTATAAAGAAACAGTAATATATAGTAACTACATTGACCTCTTGGAAATATTTTTATGTGTTTTTCATTAAATACCCTTATATATATAAATAACTCCAATATTTTGATTATTTTCAAAAATTTTAAAATGATTTATTTCATCTAATTAATAATATATCATATTAGCGTAAAGATTTAGAATTTTAAAAATACAATAATTTTATATTTATATTATAATTATATAGTATACAAAAATTTTAAACAAAATTACATAAAATTATATGTGCATATACCCGTATAAAAAATAGCTAGTAACAAGTAACGGATGGTGGTTTCTCGGCAAGTGGCGAAAGTGGGAAAAAAAGACAATTCTTTGAAGTTTCCAACATAAGTACTTGAAAGCCCCACCTGAATTTCCATGAATCTTCCCTCTATTGTTCTGTTGGGGGTTTATCCATTGCTCTCTGTTTTAGTACTTATTTTCGTCCATCCTTTTGTTTTCATATAAACAAATTTATTATTACTTGTTTTCATGGCTGTGCTACCGTTGAACGCGTTACCGGTGGGATATAGATTTCGCCCGACCGACGAGGAGCTGATCGATCACTATTTGAGGCTTAAGATCAACAGGCGAGATAAAGAAGTCAGTGGTATACGTGAAATTGATGTTTGTAAATGGGAGCCTTGGGATTTGCCTGGTAATTGATTCTCCAGTTGATCTAGTTTGGAGGACCAGAAACTGAGTTTCCCTTTGGTTTTCCTCAAAAAAGATTTGATTTTTAGAGAAATATGTATTGATTGTGAAGGGTGTTGAATGTTGGAATTTTTTTTTTCGCAGATCTATCAGCGATAGAATCGATTGACAACGAATGGTTCTTCTTCTGCCCCAAGGATCGGAAGTATCAAAATGGCCAGAGATTAAACCGTGCAACAGATAAAGGTTACTGGAAAGCTACTGGTAAAGATCGAAATATTACTTCCAGGAAGGGTGCAAAAATTGGGATGAAAAAAACCCTAGTTTTCTACATTGGTCGTGCGCCGGAAGGCAAGAGAACTAACTGGGTCATACATGAGTATCGTGCAACTGATAAATCGCTGGATGGCACTCATCCCGGTCAGGTTGGGAATTCTGTAATATGTTCGCAATATGTTCTTTGATTTTTGTTCTGTTGGTTGGTTGGATTGTTTATTTCGTGTTATTTGGAAACCGTTCTGCGTGAATTAAGATGGCAAAAGTTACCTCTTTTTATTCATTTGTGAGAAGAAATTGAGCTTGTTCTTATTGATGATGTGTTAATTTTTTTGAATACTTGAACAAATTTAAAAGTTCATTTTGTTAATAATCCTTTTTGACAATATTGGTATGGTTCTTTGATCAGAGTGCATTTTTGCTCTCCCGGCTATTCAAAAAGGCTGATTTGAAACACGATGAAATCACCGAGAGTTCAAATTCTGACGAGGTTGAAGGGATTGTATCATCTCCCACCGTAGTTAACCCCTCCTCTATTGAAGATGACCAATCAGAAACGCTTACTCCAGTGTACAATGGATCTTCAAAAATACAACAGTCAACTGTCGAAAGCTTTCGGACTTTGAATTCTTGCAAATATATGTTGGAAAATCCCCTGCCCAATGATCGGCAGGAAAATAGTCTCATTGCTGACAAAATGGAATACGATATTTCAGGAGCCGCATCTCTTCCAGTGAGTTAAAAGAATTGAACTCATAGTGGCATTTTTTGAAATTATGTTTCTATATATTTTGTTAGCGTTTGGTTATTTTTTTTGTTGCAGCTTAACCCAGAACTGGATAAATTATTGGAAAATTTGTATTCCCCCCCCGGTGCAAGGGGCACCCGAATCGAAAATCTTCTCTCCGCTACATTCACAGGTGGAAGCAGAGCTCGGAAATCCATACTTGTACAGCGATTATAATGACATCAACGACCAAAATAATACCCCTTTTCTGTATGAAACATATTCTGATGAAATGATGGATGATTTCTTGAAGTCGATACTGACTGACCCAGCAGAGCAGAACTCTGGTGGTCTGTATGAAGTATCATCTCTTGAAAGTCCTAAGTACGTGAACGTACTGAAACTAGATAAAGACTGTATCTCAAGTAGCGAATCAGAGGCTGAGGTGTCGTGGTGCCAGGTAAATGGAATTTACATCACTTTCATAGATCAATAAGTGAACTTGGTGTAGGTTTGAGTATCTCCACGCTGTACCAATAGCTATATTTAGTGGTAACAAGTCTAACTAAAAATCCTTTAAGCTGTACAATAGTTCAAATACCAAGTTTTGATCACTGTGTCACTTGGGTAGCCAAACAATACGATATGGGTATATTTAGCACATATTTACTTGCTTATTTACAATTGAACTGACCCTATCTAATGTATCTTAATCTAGAAATATCCAAGTGTTCCAGAAGGTGAATTGTTTGAGTATAATAACAAACAAGAATCTCCGTTCCAGAGTGAAGTTAGTTCAGAATTGTCAGCTGTTGATGCCTCCCGTTCGCATGTTAGCCCTGCAGTGGGCAATGAAACCACCCTTGGAACAGGAATCAAGATAAGGACTCGCCAACCTTTAAATCAACTTAGTACCCAACACTATGAAGCACATGGAACCGCCCCTAGAAGAATTCGTTTGCAGATCGAATGTCAAGTTGGATCAGTTCAGTGTAATCTTCCCAATATTTTAAATGAGGATGCCACCATACATGAAGGGAGTCCACAATTGCCCGAGGTGAGCTATTTTTGCCTTAAAACGTTTTACATAATATAAGATTGGAGCCCCTCAAAGATTCTAACTGTCCGAGGTTTGAACTTCCAGGGTGACAAAGCTCCGAATGCGCATACAATAGTTGAGAAGGAATCAACATGTGAAGTATCAAATAACAACGCTCCGTCCCAGCAGACGAGTGCCATACATGAAGGGAGTCCACAATTGCCCGAGGTGAGCTATTTTTGCCTTAAAACGTTTTACATAATATAAGATTGGAGCCCCTCAAAGATTCTAACTGTCCGAGGTTTGAACTTCCAGGTTGACAAAGCTCCGAATGCGCATACAATAGTTGAGAAGGAATCAACATGTGAAGTATCAAATAACAACCCTCCGTCCCAGCATACGAGTGCCATTGATTTACCTAAAAACAACTTTGAAGACACTTCATCTTCCACTTCTGAATACACTACCCCACCTTCTATCATATCTTCTCTTTACATGCAAAAGGTGCTCGTGGCGTTTAGTCTTATTGCCCTACTCCTTGGAGTATTCGGATATTTCAAATATCGAATAGCAACTTGATAGAGATCTTGAGCTACTTTTTGCCGGATATCGAGCAGTGACCGATTATAGCTCTCTGCACAACATTATTTGATTATTTTTTCAAGATTTTTGTGTGTGTGTGTTGTAACATATTAGCATATCTCGATGTATATTGTATATCAGGATCTTTTTCTTTGTAGTTACTGTAACAGAAAGGAGACTGGTTTTCTCGGGTAGTTATTATTGGATTGGCTCATTGACATTATAGTTTTTTTCAATTGCTTTACGGTCAATTCTATGCATTCTTTAATTTTTATTTTTATAATAATATTTGGGACCATATTCGAACCAGTAGGGTTCCAGTTCTTACATGTATCATACATACGTTGTCCCTTCCAGTTCTTGGTCATGAATTGGTGTATGGGAATGGAATAAGCATTTCTAAGACTCTTCCAAAACAGATGACTGTTACAGAACGGAAATGAGAATGCTCATAATAACAAAAATAATAGAACTGTTACAGAACGGAAATGAGAATGCTCATAGTAACAAAAATAATAAATAAAAAGAGCAAGCAAATTTAATAACTAAAACATAAAATTGATATTAGTAGTAATTTAAATATATAATAATGATTTGGTAATATTTGAAAAATAAAATGCTATTTGCGGCATTCCTTTCCCATCTTTATTCCCTTCTAAAATTGATAGTATTCTCATATTTAGAGCTGTCAAAATGGGTCGACCAGCCCCTAACCCCTCCAACCCACGGTCCAAATGGGCTTAGGCCGTTTGGGCCCTCCTCCAGCCGGGTGGGGTAAAACCCAACCCGAGGCGGGCAGCCCGCTGAAAAAAAACTTTATAAAAGAATTCCAAACTGAAATTGTCGAGCCCGTAACTTATGCTAGAAGAATACTAAAACTAGCTTCAGATTTTATCTAGATATTAACCTTGTTATTAAAAATATTTGACTAGGGAATCGTTATTTTACTCATTTGAAATACATGTTGCAATTTTTAAGTACGACCAAGCGAAAAATATATAGTTGATCTTGTTCATTGTGATATTGAGTTCTTATTTATGAATTGATGTTAAAAAAAAGAAGTAATCATTTTTTTAAAAAAGTATAAGGTGGGCCTAAAAAATGTTGGTCTGGCCCATTTTGATAGCTCTACCCATTTTTGACCAAGTGCTCGACTTAGTGAAACTTAGTGTGAGACTTAGTGTGTCTTAAAGCGTCAAGACGCCATATCGCGATCGGAGCACCACTGGATGAACGATGATAGACGGATTATATGACTTAGGTTGAACATGTTCTTTGGAGAACAATGCGGTAATTAATTACTGTCAAGTGAGTATGCACCATCGATGTAAATGATAAGACTCCACATCCTCATCCCATCAAACATTTGACAACTCGACTTATACAATAATTAGAATTAAAAGTAATTAGCGGTGCCTAAGGGCATTTGATTATTAAGATTTGGTATACATGTCATATTCGGAGCAAATTCTTTTGTGCGTTATAAATCGGTGGATACATCAAAGCATTTGCGTATCCTGCATGAATTTGCGTTTGATTCATGGCTCTGGCATCGGAGCTTGACATTTAGGCCATAACTTGGATAATATTTAAATTGGATTATATCACCGGCACTATTCTTTATTATAATTTAACAAACTTGCTTTTCAGTTAGGATTTCTTTGAAAAATATGACCATATTATTAAAAATATTTCATCTCTCAGATTCCAAGAACAGTAGTATGTTCTGCAAGGTTTTCTGCAGGTCTTAAGGAGAATTCGGTTTCCTCAATACTGCAACTTGTGCAAGGCCATAACATTTACCTTATAAATAGACACTTTTAAGCTTCATCTGGATCAAGTTTTAATGCATGCTCAAGACTTTTTAGGAGACAACACCAGAAAAGGAATTAGAATGTTACCAGAAGTCTTGGTTTTTGTATTGTTATTCCTTGGGTCTAAAGTTGAATCTCAGCTTCGAGTAGATTTCTATAACAATACGTGTCCGAATGCCGAATCAATCATATGGGAGGAAGTTAAAGGGGCATTTTTCAGAGATAAAGGGATTGCTCCTGGTCTAGTTAGAATGCATTTTCATGACTGCTTTGTTAGGGTAATAGTGATACGGTACATTAGACAGTTCAATCTTTATTTCTTGCATTGACTATATATAAATATATATGATTATTCTATCAGGGTTGTGATGGATCTATCCTTATAAAAACGACGCAAGGGAACAAAGCGGAGGAGGATGGCCCCCCAAACGCGGGTACTCTAAGAGGTTTTGAGGTGATTGACAGTGCCAAAGCCAGATTAGAACAAGAATGCAGAGGAGTCGTCTCATGCGCTGATATTTTGGCATATGCAGCAAGGGACTCTGTAGTCATTGTTAGTACCTTTAGCTCTAAAACCCGAAGAATTCATCACACTTCTCGTGTTCTGTCCATCGAAATTCAACTATTTGTCAGAAGTACATATATGTATTAGCTAGGTTCAGTTCATATTGAGTGGCATGAATTAATATTTTTATTGGTGGCATCGACTTATTTTATTGCAGACAGGAGGGCTTGGGTGGGACGTCCCAGCAGGGAGACGAGACGGGCGTATTTCAAGAGCTGAAGAGACTGTAGATATACCCGCTCCTTTCTTTAACCTTGACCAACTCACTCAGGCTTTTGCCAAGAAAAACTTGTCACAGGATGATATGATAGCACTCTCAGGTTGGTAAATAATGCCATTAATTTTTTTTATGCGCAGATTTGGCATGAATCGACTAGAAAAAAATATATCTTAATCAGTTGTTAATGATCGTAATTTCTAACGTTATTGTTTTCAGTTTATAGTAAGATGGGCATTAGTGTTTAAAAAAAAAATTAAAGTTAATCGTTTGGTTATTTTTTCCGCTATTATTTTCGATCAAATTAGGACAAAATTGACCAACATGCTGTACCTGGCACCGTGTGCGGTGCCAACAAAAACTAGTATAAATAATATATATACAATGATACAGGAGCTCACACCATCGGACGTGCTCACTGCACATCTTTCAGAGACAGATTATACAATTTCAGCTCAACCAATCGCCCTGATCCTACATTACATCCTTTGTATGCTTACATATTGAGGCTGCAATGTCCGAGGAATCCTCAGGGAACAGTTGATCCCAACAGGGTTGTTCAAATGAACTTGAGCCCCGCAACCTTCGAAAACAGTTACTACGCTGATATTATACGAAATCGTGGGCTGTTTACCTCGGATCAAGCACTAACCAAGAGCCCTGAGTCTTTAGCAGAAGTTCAAGAATACGCGATGAGTAACAGGAAATGGTTACAAGATTTTGCTGATGCCATGATCAAGATGAGCGAGATCGAAGTTCTCACTGGAAGTGCTGGAGAGATTCGGGTGAATTGTAGGGTGATCAATCCATAAATGGATTGAAATTTCTATCAGTTTCGTGTTCTCGAATAAGTTTCAAATAATTATATATATAAATAAAATTCATATATGATCTCCTGCACAGGCTGCACTTATGATCAGAATCATCAAAATTGTGAGATTATACTTGGAGAATTATAAAGCAGCACATTGTTCTGAAATCATTTTTCAATAAACCATAAATCAGCACTCAAGATGAAGCCACATTAACAGGTATATCACAAACAAGCAGCATCCTACCCCTAACAAATTTCATTCCATGGCTTTCCCAATTTTATTATCATCTCTTCTCAATTGAGAACTTTCATATGCTTCTGGATTCCAAAAGAGAACCTATCTTTTTATTTGTGTACTTAAAAAAATTTAAACCGCATATACTCGTGTTTTCAAGGACATAACCTGAAATTTTTTACCTGGTTGACTATAATTTGTTTTGAAGTATATGTATAAACATAGAAAAACTATATATATATATGTATATATATATTTGAGTGGGAAATTGCTAAATCAATTCTTGCACCAAGCGCGACTCGAACTCGAGTTTGCTTAAAATGGACATGAGCTCTTATTCATCTCGGCAAGGTCGGGGAGCTCATATATTATATTAACTTGATATAAACATTTTTTTGGTAACTTTCCGAAGATAAACTCGAATCATTTCAAATAATGACATGAGTTTTTATGATTCGACCTCGGCCCACCATTCTGAAAAATACTAATATGTGGTAGGTAAAGATACTAATATGTGGTAGGTAAAGATTATATTCCTCTTTTCATATTGTTTTGTTTTAGGTCGTACTAGTCTTTCCAGGTATAATAACAATTTGGTAGACTTTGTTGACTAAATTGTTGCTTTTAAGAAGTGAGATGTCAAATTGGTCAGTATCTTAGTTGAACTGGATGGGCAATCCATTGTCCAACGGGAGAGTAGCCCACGGAATAAATCTATTATATATTGAGGATATTCTTCATTGAAATATCCTCAATACATGATGGATCTATCATATGGGATAGCAAAGACAAAAGTGTGTTCGCTAATGATACTTACTTTTTAGTTATTTATTATTTATTAATATATTATTTGTTTGTTTGGTAAAGGGTACATGCCAACCACCATTATATCAAATGAAATGAATTCTACCTTAAGTTATCTTGATAATTACTACGTTTAATCATTTGATATTATGGAACCGTTGAGGCAGGTGGTGTTTGGTCCCCTTACTTTTACTTATAAAAACTTTGCATTTTGGATAAAATTTTTGTTTATTTATAATTTACAATATTTAGACCACCTTTGGTAAATGTAGGGTAGAGCCAAGATTCAAAATTATATGAACTGGCCAATTTAGGTAGGCTTTCATGATTTAGAGTGTTGAGCTATATGAAAACTAATAGTAAATATTTTTTTTAAAATTTGTATTGGGCTAAAGTTCATCCTAACCCATAGGATGGTTCCATCTATGGGTGAATCTTTTGCGTACACTAAATACAAAATTCATTTCTAGTATATCTATTTTTTTCCAATATATCTATCTTAAATCTTACTTTAAATAAATGTTTTTACAGTTTTGTATTATTTTCTTTAATATTTATATGTTTGTATTTTATTTGACCTATATTATCATTTTTAAATTAACCAATATACGCACGAAAATACACAAAACCAATAGTACCCTCAAAAATAATAAAAAATCCTGAGAAATGGTAATTATTAATAATAAATTTAAATATACGCTCGTATATAAATGGTAAGCCTGTGCACATATTGTGCATGCAGAAAATAGTTTTTTTTTCATATTACTTTTTCTTATTAAAGTATATTTTCTCATGAAAATGAGATTATTTTTAAACTAATGATTTTTCATAGGATTTGTTTATATTTATTTTAATTAGAATTTGATAATTTCAAATATAAATCAAATATTATTCACAATATGATAATTTGTTTGCACTCCTCAAATATCTCATCGTATTAGATTTTTATACGAAAAAATAAGTTAAGGTACCCCTCTAGTGGTAAATACTATTTATAATTAGGTTAAAAAGCGGATAATCTCCAATGTTTACACTCTTTAGCACTTTATCCCCTAACCTTTCAAAATATTCACTTAACCTCCTGAACAATTTTAAGTAATGCACTTAATCCACTAAACAATATTCCGGAATAATTTTTTCGACTATTCTGGCTGCAAATGCTCTCACGTGCGTCGCACATGCTACGGTCGAGAATATGTATGTATTTTCATGTATTTTCTGCTTGAATTTTATGAGTATACCCATCAGAAAATATATGAAAAGTAATTTTACAAATATACCACGATCGAGGAATTTTACTTATAAAATTCCTACAGAAAATACATGAAAAGATGTGAAGGAATTTACAGTCAGAATATTTTGAAAAATTGTTCTAAATATTGTTTAGGGGGTTAAGCACACGATTTAAAATTGTTCAGGAGTTAAGTGTATATTTTGAAAGATTACGGGTAAAATACTAAAGTGGGTAAACATTAGGGGTCGTCCACTTTTTACCCTTATAATTAACTCATCCTACTTTATGCAACGCTAAGAAATATGGTATTAATTGGCAACTGAAATCATTAGGACTCGATTAATTTAAATTCTAAAAGTATAATTAGATACTGAAAATAAATTAATAATAATTTATTGAATGCTTTTTCTTTCAAATGGGAATAGACGAAATATTTTTTCGAACATTACAGGATTTGAACTCGAGCAGGTCGATCTTGGCTATTGTTTTAAAAAAATCAATTTAACCAAATTTAACATATTTATTTTATTTTATTTTTGTAAATCAATTTTTTTTTTTAAATCGGATACTTCAATTTTTTCTTTAAAAAATAGAAGTTGTTCATTTTTTGAAAATTCAGTTCGATCAGTAACTGAATTAATCGATTACTCACCTATAGCGACAAACAACTCTTATTCCCCTCGATTCCCGATATTTTCAATGAATATTGCACACATTTCACGCCAATATATCGCAGTCTGGTGGAGTAGAGTGTGATTGAAACCATGTAGTTGATGTGATTTGTTATCTCTCTGATTGGGGTGGGGTCATAAATTGCTTCATGACTTCCCCACACACTTGCAATTACTTCAGTTAACTGTTCCATATGTATTCCACTAGTAGGAAATGCCTGAGGAACGCTTTGAGATGACTCCGCATCATCTTCTTCTCCTTCGCGCACCGAGACTGAATATGAAGGGGAGTTTGGTATGTTCCCCCTTGAACCTTGTCCACGGCCTTTACTTCTAACCATATTTTCCGTTCTTCGATCTATCCAAAAAATTCATTTTCTTCAATGTCTTTGCTCGAAAAAAATTCACGCAGATGGCGCCAATGATGTGATTTGTTATCTCTCGTGTTCGGTAGAACTAAGTGTTTGCGAAAAATAAACAAAAGACACCACAATTTTTACGTGGAAAACCCTCAAGAATGAAGGAAAAACCACGGGACCTTGTCCAATATAAATTATTCACTATAAAAATGGACTTGTTACAGGACCTTGACACGAAATACGAACAACAGACTTTTAAACGAGAAAATTAGAAAATATGGGAAAAGACCGAACATACTTGATATGTTCTCTTCAGAGTCTTTTCTTGTCTCAAAAGTCCAACCCCTTACAATGAGACCACAAGTGTGTATTTATAGGGCTGATCCCGGTGGTTAACTCGCGGGAAACCCGGAACACGACATCCTCTGATCGTGGTGTTATTGGGGCAAGCGTGTCCGAGAAATCCGCTCACCATTATTGCAGGTTTATCTCCGCCGGTTGATTTGTTGGTTATGTCCGGGTCTTTCGCTATTCTTTGAAAGGTATACCGAACAGAGTTTAAAAGTGTTCGGATATCTTGTGCTCTGATACTTCTGTTTGGATATCTTGTTCGATATTTATGAAGTTTTATCTAAGAAAACTGATATGTTATATGATATCAAGTATTATTTCGAAAAGTTTTTCTATAAATAAAAAAATAAATTGGAAAAGTAAATGATGTTTGATTGAGGTCTTGTATTTTATAAAAAATCAGAATGAAGTTGGTGGAAAGATATTTCTCTTCTCTCGAAATAAAACACCTAAAAAACTTACTTTTACCTTTACCAAACATATACTCTAATTAATGAAATATTGTTCATTGAAACTGCCCTACCACGAATAAGATTTATAAAATTGTCATAATATCGGCAGCCCACCGATGTTTTTGTTGGAACTAGTTGTATGTATTTTGAGTTTTATTTATACATTAATTTAATATTAAAATATAATATTTTTTAAATAAAAGATATGTAAAATAATATATTAATCATTTTACAATCATATTAAGTTGCTCTTATTTTGTCTAACATGTATACAAATATTTTCCGATTTTGTCGATCACTTCCATCACAACTGGTAAAGACTTCAGTTGCAAATGAAGTCATCCACCCACCAAATCGAAAAAAACATAAAACATATATGATATTAATAAAATAAATATGTATACAAAAACATGACTAGGAATAGACGGACGAAACGATGTGATAATAACATGGATCATCATAAAAGCATCAGAACTTGACCATGAGAATGCGTGAATCACCAAAACCAAACTCGGTCCCTTCGAACCATCTTTTTTTCTCAGTAGCTATAATTAGGGGTGCTTAACGGGTCAATCCGACCCGGTCCCATCAGGAATCGGTCGGTTCCGGATCCGTTAATTTCGGAATCGATCCGATCCGATAAGGAACCGGATCGGATCTGGTTTCGGGGTTACCGGTTCCGGGTTGGACCCATTCCAACCCGGAATCGGATTTTTTTATTATTTTTTTTTCAAAAATTCATGGGAAGTTGTTGCTTGAAGGATTCGAACACACGACCATCGTCTTCTACTCTAGAGCTATAACCAATTGAGCTAATGTGGCTTTGTGTTTGTAAACTAACCTCAAATATATTTATATAAATTTTAAATTTTTTTTTTTTTAAATAACGGATCCGGTTCCGGTTCAGCCCTGAACGGGATTCGTTTAGTCCGAAACCGGTAAGATACTGGTTCCACAATGGTAGAACCGATCCGGACCGATATCTTATCGATTCCGGACCGGTTCGAAACTTGTTAGCCCGGTTCCGATTCCGAACCAGTCTAACCGGTCTCATTTGAGCCGGGGCCAGAGTGACCCGACCCGTTAAACAGCCCTAGCTATAATCTAATAATAAGTATGAAAGTACTCTAATAAGTCTAAATCATTAATTTTTATTTTTATTTTTTTAAAAGGGAGTAAATTTTATGCTTTGTGCATAAAATCTAAGGATTGATATTTAAGACGAGAAAAATAAATATTTAGTTGAAGTTTAAAGGAAAAATGGATAGGACGTGAAGCTCGTCTGGTAAATAACTTTTCAGAAAGGAAAAAGTTGGTACACCGAATAGCTTCATTTTATACCCCTCTTAGTTCCACACTTCCACGCCACTCCCTCACAAGACACAGCTCCTTCTCTTCCTTAAAGCTTTCAAATTCCCATTTCCCAATTCTCAAAAAAGTACATCAAAACTCATTTTCAAGAAAAAACTAGTGAAAATTTTAGCAACTTCAACAATGGCATCAGCAGATAAGGAAGAAGCGTGTTTGTTCGCTATGCAGCTGGCCAGCGCCTCTGTACTTCCTATGATACTCAAATCCGCCATTGATCTCAACCTCTTGGAACTCATCAAGAAAGCTGGACCTGGTTCATTTGTTTCTCCGGCTCAACTTGCCGCCCAAATCCCCACCACCAACCCGGAGGCGCACGTAATGTTGGACAGGATCCTGCGCTTGCTGGCCAGCTACTCCGTCGTGAACTGCCGCCTGAGAACGCGGCCTGACGGTGGAGTTGAGCGGTTGTATGGTCTGGCACCGGTGTGTGAGTTCCTGACGAAAAATGATGATGGGGTTTCTATGGCTCCTCTAGTGCTCATGAATCAAGATAAGGTCCTAATCGAAAGCTGGTCAGTATATTATTTCATTTCAAATACAAAACTCCATCTTTTTATTTTTATTTTTTTGTTTCTAAAGTTTGTTTAATAAAATACTTAATTATTTATGGGTAAATTATAAAAAAAATGATACATGGATTGTATAGGGCCGTTTTATAACATAAACCGTATTTATTTTTTTATAATCAAAGGATTAGAACTCTAGACCTATTATAAAGGGTAAGTTTTTTACAATCGATTGGGCAAAACTAGGGGTGGTTACCAGTCCGATCCGGACCGGGACCGGCCGGTTTCGGGCCCGTTATGGGCGGAACCGGTCCGATCCGGTAAGGAACCGGATCGGTTCCGGTTCCACCGGTTCCGGATTGGACCGGTTCCAACCCGGAACCGGATTTTTCTTTTTCTTTTTTTTTTAAAAAAAAAAAGGAAAAAAGGAAAGGATTTATCGAAAAAAACTTTTTTTTTTTTTAAAAAAAATGGATCCGGTTCCGGTTCCGTTTGGTCCGGAACCGGTAAGATACCGGATCCGGAACGGTAGAACCGATCCGATCCGGTATCAAACCGGTTCCGGACCGGTTCGGGATCGGTTAGTCCGGTTCCGGTTTCGGACCGGACTAACCGGTCCGGTTTCGGACCGGGTCCGGATCGACCCGGTCCGATAAGCACCCCTAGGCAAAACTCTCAAGACTCAACATAAACCGTATTAAGACATACATCTATTGATGTACAATCAGTACATATTGACTCATCACTTTTAAAATATGTTAAATATCTTTAAATTGTTTTTTATCCTCAAAATATAAACTAAGCAACATAATTTCAAATAATTCAAGTTTTTATCTGTAAAGTTCTTTTATTTTGATTTTGTATGATTTATTTGATGCTATTCATTAAAAATATATTTCACCATACATTTATAATATACCGTATGGTATCATCCAATTTTCCATTTTGTACCATCCGGCATGAATGATTGTTTTTGTGTCTATTATGGGGAAAATTAAAGATTATATTTTAAGTTAAGACTATTTGGACTAGCCTTGGCCCTTGATCTCAGAAAAAATAAATTTTAAATTGTTTTTGTCAATTGAGTAATATACCTTACTCCTTATAATATATGTTTAGGGATAATATATTAAAACGTCCTTACAATTTATGTCAATTCTCGATTCAGTCCCTAAAGTTATCATTGATCCGGTTCAATCCCTAAAGTTTTATTTCCCTATTTGGTCCACGATGTTAAGTTAGCCGTGAGAAACAAATTGAGATGAACTGATTCTGGAATCTTTTCAAAACTTTAGGAACTAAATCGAGTCTGATTTGTTTATATTCAACCCCTAAAGTTTTAAAAATACTCCATATACAATCCCTCTCCACTGCTTCTCACTGTTAGGAGTTAGGAGTCTGGATCGGGAAAAATTTTAAAATTTAAGAGACTAAACCAGATCGTTGACAATTTTAGAGAATTGACAAAATTATATTTTAACATATTTACCATGTATATGTTTATGCTCTACTATGTCTGCTTTTTTTTATTGTTTGATTTATATATTCAACCAAAAGTATTGCACAATGGGACCCTTTCCCACCCACTCCACCAATTGTTTGTTTTTACGTTTTGTTTTATTGTTTAAAAAGGATCGATCGACCAACTATTTCCGCCAAAACCATATACACCACATTTTTTTGTGTCAACACTCAATCATTTTGTCAGTTGTTTTTTTTAAAAAGAACCTCTGGTGGGAAGGCATGTAAGCATGACATCACAATTATGTCATCGCAAGTGCACAATATTGAATATCTTATATGGAAAGGTGCAATTATCTCTAACATTTTACATATCTATTTAAAACAGTCATTCATGTTTACAATGTAATAAAGCTAAGTGTGAATAATACTTGGGTTTTAAGGATCAAGTATTTGGTTTAAGAATGTCTCACTAATTTATTTTCTAGAAAACTACTCTTAATTCAAAAAAATGTGCATTCCTAAAATAATATTTATTTTAAAGAAGATGGCGATATCTACGCAAATTCGATAATAAAAATGTGTGACAAGTCTCACATTTGCTTTGATTAATTGGAATCATAGGTTCCACCTTAAAGATGCTGTTCTTGATGGAGGGATCCCTTTTAACAAGGCCTATGGAATGACAGCATTTGAATATCATGGAACAGACCCTAGATTTAACAAGGTGTTTAATCAGGGAATGTCTAATCATTCAACCATTATTATGAAGAAAATCCTTGATACATATGAAGGATTTCATGGCCTTGAGTCCATCGTGGATGTTGGCGGTGGGACCGGGGCGACTCTCAATATGATCGTTTCTAAGTATCCAACTATTAAGGGCATCAATTTTGATTTGCCTCATGTTGTGGAAGATGCTCCATCCTATCCAGGTTCTTCTATTTACTTCCTTAACTTTATGAATGCAGACAGAGAGGGTTCATCCGAATGAAAATTTTGTTTCTCCAAAAATATATCATATCACCAAAGCATACATTAAGTCGATTCTGACTGGCTAAAAGTTCTGGATCTCTTTCTGCTGATGCTCACTCAGTTGATGAAAATTTGTTCGAACGCTTTGTTCTTTTACACAAGTTGTGTTCAAACATGTTTTAGTCACACCGTGTGATTGAAACCTTATTCCAACTTTATGTTCTTTTAGGCAAGTCGAGCTTGGATATAATTTAAGTAGAACAAACATGATTCGAGCTCGAATATGTTTTAAACACACCAAATGATGGTCGAGCTCGAATTGGAGTGTGATTTGATTGCATGCATTAAAGTTGAGAATTTGCAGGTGTAGAGCATGTTGGTGGGGATATGTTTGTGAGCGTGCCAAAAGGAGATGCCATTTTCATGAAAGTGAGTTTTTGTCTTGATTAATATACACACATCTTTCACCGCTTCGTCCTCGAATATAAAAATCATAAATCTCAGTAACAATTGACCACATGTTGTATCGCAAATAGACACGTCACATGGTTTGCAAAACATTGCGCATTGTCCACCCATGTGGTTATAAATTTCTTTTGTGTCTTCTACCTTCCACACAAAAAATCAATAACCTTACATATACTTGCGTTTTCTTGCAGTGGATTTGTCATGATTGGAGCGATGAACACTGCCACAAAATCTTGAAGAAATGCTACGAAGCACTACCAGAAAATGGCAAAGTGATATTAGCCGAGTGCATTCTGCCAGACGCCCCAGATACAGGGCTGTCCACCAAGAACACAGTCCATGTTGATGTGATTATGTTGGCCCATAACCCTGGTGGTAAAGAAAGGACGGAAAAGGAATTCGAGGCACTCGCGAAAGGGGCTGGATTTAAAGGATTTCAGAAAGTTTGCTGTGCTTATAATTCTTGGATCATGGAACTTCATAAATGATGGGTTTGTGTTTGGCTTTGATTATGCCTTCCGTCTGGCACAATTGTTTTTATGATTGAATTTGTGTGTGTGTATGTATTCATGATGTTTAATAAAGTTGCTTCAATGGAGTTTTGGGCACTCTATTAGTAGAATCAATTAATGGTGATGAGAATGTTAATCTATTATGTGATTTGAGCTTGGTTTGATCGGTGGAATTATGCTATAGAGTGATCGTTTTTTTGTGCTGTTGGAATCTTCTCCAAGATATAGGCTGTGTTTGCAATTTCTTATTTAAAACAATTTTATGTTGTTTTTGTTTAAAATTGGAAAAAATTGATTTTAAACAAAAGCGTTGAGTGTTTGCTATTAAAATAAATAAAAAAAACAGCTTTTTATTACAAAATTGTCACCACACCAGTAAAAACAGTGAAAAACATCTCATGATCTGTTTTTCTCCTTCTGTTTTTACCTACTTGGTTTTAGAGAAGCAATAACAGAAGTAAAGAAAAACACTCAAAATCTATTTTTTTTTTGTAAAAGCAGATAAGCAGTAGCAATCGCAATCGCAAACACAAACACAATACTTCATGCATTGTGGTTTCGTGTCGTTCGTGTATATTTTTTTGTTAAGACAAAATATATATTAAAATTAACAGAGTACAAGGGGTACCCCAACATTAATACAAGACTTAAAGGACCGCTAAGTAACTAAGAAGAAAACAAAGAGACTAATCTCCACAACAGCCGATCAAAACAACCAACAACCAACAAACAAATCAAGCTAGACATAAAAACTAAATCAAAATAAAACTTAAACTAATGCTTAAACCATAAAAAGATCTTGTCCTCGGGAAACGTCCATCAATCAAACTTGAGCATCTGAACTCTCAAAGCAAGCCATCAATTATAGATGTCAAACAGGTCGTGCCGGCCAGCAAGCAAATTCGTGCCGGGCCGGCACGACCCGCAACAGAGATGGGTCGTGCCTGGCACAACCTGTTTTCATTTTCGCCAGCCCCGGCACGGCCATAGGCCCGTGCTTAGCCCAAATCATATTTTTTTTATTTTTTTTGTTTTAATTTTAATTATAAATATAATAATATTATAAAAATATAGATTGCCACAATATACTTGTAAAATAAAAATTTATCGACTACGAATTGAAAAACTACATATTACATTGAACAAAACAAAATAATAAATTACAAAAGAGTTTAAAAAAATATGCTAGTTTTCTTCATATTCATCCGAAGAAACATCATTTCCTCCCAAACCTTGTAAGCGGTTATCAGCATCCAACCAATACTTTAAAAGAATACACATCTGCACAGTGTTTGGTTTCATTCTACTTCTTTTTTCATCAATGACTCTTCCACCTGCACAAAAACAAGACTCCGATTGAACTGTGGATATCGGAGGAGTTAGTAGATCACGTGCCATTATGGAAAGTACTGGCCAAAGTCTAGCATTGTCTTTTCACCATGCCAAAATATTAAAAGTTTCTAATTCTTGTTCACTGAAATTTATGACTTGATTTAGATATAACTGAAGCTCAGTAAATAGATGTATTAAAAGTAGAACTAGAAGAAGCGGAAGTAGTGTCTTGGATTTTTCTTAATATTGTCCACACAGAACCTTTACTACTACTAGCACCATTCGGCCACTTTCTCTTACTGGAATTGATCTAGAATTATGTCCTTGAAAACCGTTTATATTGAGGTTGCAAACCTAAATGAATATAATTAGTGAATTTCGCATCCGCCCCCATTGAAAAAGGTTTCTCCGCCCATACTATGTATTTAGCTAATTCTCTCGTATCTCTTTCAACATTGTAAGTGAAAATACATAAACTTGAACTACTACTATCAGTATCAAATTGTGAAAGAGTAGTTTGGTTACCACAAGTTAGTTCTCTTTCATGTTTAGCCATGTATCTTAGTAAATGACCTATACCACCAGAAGAAGCATTTGCATAATCTTTTTTACATTTTTTTACAAACTGCCCTTGATCCCTTTCCCTCAACATTTTCTACATCGAATAGTTGACATACATTACTAGTTCTTTTTTTTTGAAGTTCTTCTACTTGATGATTGAATATTTGGTGTGCTTTCTTCATTTTCTTGAAATTGATCGATTTCATCATCATAATTCACATTATAAGATGAATCACCCATTATGTATATAGACTACAATTATCTAATGCAACAAATATAAAAGTTAAAACAAATATTTGCTAGGAGAAGTATTGGCTTTGTTGCTTGTGCTTGTATTGGCAAACATAAGACGAACTCCTTTCTTCTTGTGAACAAATTGATAGTATATCGTTTCAAGTATATAGAGCTTAGAGATTGAGGATAAAATATTCCCTCAACACACACCTATATATAACAACCAAATTTTTTTCAAAAGCCGTAGAACGGCATTTTTTTTACCGTTGGCCATTGGCGATCGATCGTCAGTCATGTGGCGATCGATCGCCAAGCCCGTGTATAGCCTAATGCCTCTCGGAGATCGATCGCCACATAATTGGCGATCGATCGCTGATTAGTTAAAAAAAACAAATCTACAGTGTCGTGCCGTGCCAGTGCCAGCCTACGGGCTGGCATCCCTTGGCCCGGCACGGCACGACACTATAGCAAAACGGGCAGTGTCGTGTCGCTCCGCGTCGTGCCGTGCCTCGTGTCGTCTGCTCTGTTTGACATCTCTACTGTCAAGCCTCAACAATAAACACCAGCAAGCATCCAAATCGCAGAAGCAAAACGCGGTAAGACTATGACTTGAAATTCAAACCGTAGACTTCAAAGAATCTCCCTTGACAGAGGCATAACATTCGACTCAAAAACGTCTACAGCCTAAGTGCTATCGAATAACTAGAATGCGCACAACTTTCACTATCATTAATACCACAATCACACCCGTCTAAGCTTCGAATACATTAGTATCCAAAAAACAATACCATTAACTCACAGACCCAACATCGAAACATTTAAAAACAAAAGCGGTATTCACAAGCCACGCTCTCAATGTATAATTATGCACCGCGGTAAATGAAGGCAACCAGGACCAAAACCGAACTTTGATTTCCTCGGCCACTTTCTCAGAAGATGATTCCGTTCCTTTAAATAAAATTTCATTTCTTGCTTTCCACAAGCTCCACACAATACAGTGCCACAACCCCTTCCACAATTTACAACCTCTCCTAAAAGGATACAACTCTTGACGTTGTAGCAAATGATTCTCAATAATATTATGCCCCACCGTAGAAATACCAAACCATTCATAATAATTCTTCCAAACACAATTGGCAAAAGAACAAACCAGGAACATGTGACTAACATCCTCCACCTCATTAAGACAAAATACACACCCGATGCCATTATTAACATCCAAAATATTCCTTTGAAGTAAGTTTAGTTTAGTAGGCACTCTATTAAGAACCAATTTCCATACAAAGCAATTAACTTTACTTGGTACTCCTTTAATCCAGATCAGTTTACTCACTGGGTTAGGCTCAATCGCCAAAAATCGAGTCGCTCTCACTAAGTTATAAGCTGAATTTGTTGAGAAAGCTCCATCAATCTCCTCCTGCCATCTCCAAGCATATGATACATCATCTTTAATGATACACCTGTTCAACAAAAAAGTCAATTCAGAAAATAAAGAAACTTCCCACTCAAATAAAGGCCTTCTCCACCTCCACCCCCACAACCATCGCCTCCACCCAAGCCCCCATACCCTTAACTGTGTTATGCTTATCAGTAGATAGATTATATAATCATGGGAATTTACTGGCCAATGAAACTTCTCCTACCCAAGAATCGTGCCAAAATGATGTTTGATCTCCATCTCCCACCCCCCTCGTCAACCCCATTGTCAAACCAATTAACCCCTTCCACAACACAAGCCTTCAATACCTGACTCCACCAACCCGAAACTCGACTCCTCCCCCCATACCCCCATACCCTCTCCCGGAGACACAATCCTCCCCATATACTCCAGAACCTTAACCCACAACAGATTCTTCTCCACTAGTGCTCTCCACTTCCACTTGCTAAGCTACGCCAAATTAAATGAGACCAGCTCTCTATCTCCAAGACCCCCCTGATCTTTACCGTTACATACCACCTCCCACCTCACCCACGCCATCTTCCTAGTATCTACCCCCCCACCCCCCCCACCCCCACCCCCACCCCCACCCCCACCCCATAAAAATCTTTTTCGAAGTTAGTAATTGATTTAAGAACACTCAGTGGCAGCTTAAAAAATGAAAGGCAGTATATAGGAAGGGGACTGAGAACAGCTTTGATCGGACAACACAACCACCAAGCGACAGATGCTTACTTTCCCATCTAGCCAATCTCTGCTTCACTCTATCCAACAACGATTGCCATGTAGACACTTTCCTCGGATTAGCACCAACTGGCATCCCTAAATATCTAAAAGGAAGAGAGGCATGTTTACAATTCAACAACGAAGCCATACTAGCAAGCCACTCAGGCGCCACATTCAAACCCATCAACTGACTCTTGTGAAAATTAACCTTAAGGCCAGACACCAATTCAAAGTTTCTGAGTAAACATTTAATAGCCCATACATTCTGCTCAGAATCGTCCCCCAAAACAATTGCGTCGTCTGCAAATTGCAACATATTAACTACAGAAATCTGATTTGATAAATCCTAAGAATGTTCTGCTTGTAAATGAGAACACTCAAATGGCAAAGCTCCAATTTGACTCGAATCAATTGCATGGTGTGCATGCGAGAAATTCGTCTGCGCCATTTTTGAAGTGTTAAACATGGCATTGAATGATTGAATAATGTGGATGAGTGTGAATTCCGCGGCAGACCATGCATGACAAAGACTTGATATTCCATGGCAAGAAAAATCTAAGTGAAACAGTTATCCAATTGATTCTTCGTCCCCAACGATCCCACTTCTCATTTTTCGAAGCCCAATGGATAGTTCTACCCAAGAATCCCACCTCAGATCCGAAACCTGCGTCACGTATGACTCACCCTTTCCCATCTACGCCATGGCGTTTTCCGCTGCCGACCGCCGCCATATCGCCGTTGGGAGCTTCGTAGAAGAATTCAACAACCGTGTCGACATTCTCTCTTTCGACGATGAATGCAATTCCATCAAACCCATACCTCCACTATCAGTCCCTCACCCCTACCCCGCAACTAAACTCATGTTTCACCCCTCACCAGCCACCAGTAACCTCCTTGCTTCCTCCGGCGACTACCTACGCCTCTGGGAAATCCGGGCAGCTTCAATCGAACCCTTGTCTACGCTCAACAACAGCAAAACTGTTGAGTATTGTGCCCCTTTAACTTCATTCGATTGGAATGAAGTGGAGCCCCATCGAATCGGGACATCGAGCATTGATACTACCTGCACCATATGGGAAGTGGAAAAGGGCGTTGTGGAAACCCAATTGATTGCCCACGATAAAGAAGTGTACGATATTGCTTGGCGAGAGGCAGGAGTTTTTGGGTCAGTTTCAGCCGATGGGTCAGTCAGACTCTTTGATTTAAGGGACAAGGAGCACTTCACGATTATTTACGAAAGCCCGCAGCCGAACACATCGCTTTTGAGGTTGGCTTGGAATAAACAAGATCTGAGGTACATGGCAACGTTCTTGATGGATAGCAATAAGATTGTGATATTGGATACCAGGTATCTTACAGTGCCTGTTGCTGAATTGGAAAGGCATCAGGGGAGTGTAAATGCAATATCTTGGGCCCCGCGGAGTTGCAGGCATATATGTTCTGGTGGGGATGATGGGCAGGCGTTTCTTTGGGAGTTGCCGACGCTTGCTGGGCCGAACGGGGTTGATCCCATGTCTATGTACTCGGCAGGTGCGGAGATCAATCAGCTTCACTGGTCTGCGGCGCAGCCTGACTGGATTGCTGTTGCCTTTGAAAATAAGATGCAGATGCTGAAGGTTTGAGGGCAGGGTAAAACCAGTGCAAAAAACGTCTGTCAAATGGCAAAATATCGATAATAATGTTACAAAATAATAGTATTGTATTCTATAGAGAATAATTTAGAGAGCTTTTCATTCTATATTTCATTTAGCTTTAAGCCTCTATTTATAGGCTTAAGATTGTAGTTACATGGGGGTGGAGTGTGGAAGGTAAATGGACATCCAATACACGTTTCATAACAACTATGATATTTAATAATCTTACGTTTCTCAAATGCATTAATACATGCATTTATTGTAATGAAACATTTAATGAAACGTTTCATAACACTCCCCCTTGGATGTCCATGCACTGCCTCATTAAAAACCTTACCATGAAAAACCCATTGGGAAAAAAACATGGTTAAGGAAAAAAGAGTACAGTGTGAAATAATTCCACTTCTTGAGCTCATCATTTGACATCTTTTAGTCGTCGCATTCCAATCTTGTGAACCAACTTTTCAAATGTTGAAGTCGGTAGAGACTTTGTGAATAAATCTGCCAGATTGTCATTTGAACGAATTTGTTGAACATTGATCTCACCATTCTTTTGAAGATCATGAGTGAAAAATAATTTTGGTGAAATGTGTTTCGTTCTATCACATTTGATGTATCCTTCCTTCAATTGGGCAATGCATGCAGCATTATCTTCGAACAAAGTTGTAGAAACATTTTTGTCCAAATGCAAACCACATGTTCCTCGAATATGATGGATTACAGATCTTAACCTAACACATTCCCGACTTGCTTCATGGATCGCCAATAATTCAGCATGATTAGAAGAAGTGGCAGTTATAGTTTGTTTCCTAGAACGCCAAGAAATAGCTGTACCACCACATGTGAACACATAACCCGTTCGTGACCGAGCATTATGAGGATCAGATAAATATCCAGCATCTGCATAACCTATGAGATCAAATTTGGGTGCCTTAAGATAATAAAGGCCCATATCCATCGTTCCTTGAAGATAGCGAAATATATGTTTAACATCATTCCAATGTCTTCGTGTAGGTGAAGAACTATATCTTGCTAGCAGATTCACAGCAAATGATATATCAGGGCGTGTATGACTAGCAAGATACATTAATGCTCCAATAGCACTAAGATATGTCACTTCTGGGCCTAGTAGTTCTTCATTATTTTCATGAGGTCGAAAAGGATCTTTGTGCACATCAAGTGATCTTACAACCATAGGTGTGCTTTGTGGGGTCCTCATTACTTAATCCATTATGTATCAATTAAGCATACATACATGAGTCTGAATTAAGTAAAAACATGCATTGATTAAGAGTTTCTGACTAGTTAAGTTGTTACAAGGGTTATAAAAACCTAACCAACTATACATCACATGTACAAGCAACAACCTAATCCAAGATAATTCCTAGGCAGTGGTTCAGCTCGCAGCGGAAAATGACTCACATCCCGTCCTCCCACGTCTATGAGTCCCTACAGAAACATTCACATGACGTGAGTATAGATAACAACTATCTCAGTGCAATATCAAAACACAATATCAATGATAAAGCACAATAATAATCATCAAATGTGAATGCTCTGTATCATGCATCAACAAATGCAACTATGTCATGACATGTCTCATCACACATCCTATTATCACGAGACTAAGATGATATGTCTATTTCCACTCAATATGTCAGTGGAACCGCCTCACATCTTCATATTATCAACACATATCATAGTACCGTCCTCACATGATAATAGCCAGAGCATATACCCAAAAACCGGCGTATATCTCTCATACCAAGTATATGTAGCATACCCGAGCATATACCCAAACCAGGCGTATACCTCAAATGCTAAAGCATATACTTCATCCATCTCAAATACAAGATATCCATGAATGTACATGCATATGATACTACCAATCATATGATACCAATCTCATAACATCATCACACAATATCTATACTTTGTACGTCAACACTTACCTGTTCTGTGACAAAAACGATATAAATTAGGCGTCACTGTCTAATCGCCTCGTTGTCCCGTCCCCTGTGATGATGCTACAACAATACCAACAATATATCATGTTATCATAGGCATTAAAATCAAATTCTACAAAAATATAACATTTTTTAAAATTCTGTCCCTGGCGATCGATCGCCACATCTCACCGATCGATCGTCATAATGTTCTGTTCCATCGCGATCGATCGCCACTACTTCGCGATCGATCGCCACAATGTTCTGTTTCTCGCGATCGGTCGCCACATTTTTACCGATCGATCGCCACCTACATTAACCGCCTTATATTTTTACTCTGTACTCCGCGATCGATCGCCACACAAGCACCGATCGATCGCCGATGTCCAGAAAACTTAGAACATGGCGATTTTCAAGCATCTTCATGGTACTTCTTCTCCTACTCGAAATTAACCATTTCCACATGTTTCTTGCAATCTCTAGTAACATATAAACATGTTTCTCTCCTCATACAACTTAATTCTTTTCATGATAACGAGTATTAATTCAAAACATAAAAGATTCAAACTCACATGCTTCAATTTCAACAACTAACCAACATAGACATCATGTGCTATGGAATTCTTACCAAGCAAGTATAAAATCCCTTCACTCCACTTCTTAGCTTGCTTCCAAGTTCAAGACCCAAAACCAAGAGAAGATTTAGAGGTGCTTGTGTAGGGATTTTGTAGGTGAAAATGGTGTATTATGAGTTTGATATCTGATTTTACCTATTTAATTAACTCTCCAAATGCAAACTCAAACTCACATCCACATGCTAATGGAAATTCAAATGAAACCAAAGGCATGGGATATTCAAGTCAAATGCATATTAGTCCATGTTACTTCATATGTCACTACACTTGATTTAATTCAAGTCATTTCTATGCACTACATCTTGTGCATCATGTTTCATTCCTTGCCATATATCACATAGTCATGTCATGTATGTGAGTATTAACCCTCGGTTCAACCCGAACCCGAGTCCACATCGTACCGTAATTATTCAAAATTACGCTATAATCATATGACACGTTTATAAAGTAAATCGAGGCATTACAATTCTCCCCCACTTATTGAATTTCGTCCTCGAAATTGCATATACAAACATAATACATGCTTCACATAACAACACATATGACATGTGCACCATAAGAAACATGTAAAAATAACATATTAACATACCAGAAAACAAATCTGGATATCGTTGCATCATATGTTGCTCCGTCTCCCACGTTGCCTCTTCGACACCCCTTCTGTCCCACTGTACCTTAACCATAGGAATCACTTTATTACGCAACTTGCGTTCAGCTCGATCCAAGATCATAACTGGTCGTTCCTCATATGATACATCTGTATCCAACTGTACATCAGGTAACTGTAATACATGACTTGGATCTGGTTCATATTTCCTCAACAGTGAAACATGGAAGACATCATGAATACTACTCAAGGCTGGTGGTAGTGCCAACCGATATGCCAACGTACCAATACGTTGCAATACTTCATACGGACCAACGTATCGTGGAGACAGCTTCCCACGTTTACCAAATCGTACTACACCTTTAAAAGGTGAGATTTTCAAGAATACACGATCACCAACTTGAAATTCAAGTGGTCTACGACGCTTATTGGCATAAGCAGCCTGTCGGTCCTGGGCAGCTTTAAGTTTCAATCGAATCAACTTTACTTTTTCTTCCATTTCAAGAATCATATCCGGTCCATGTAAGGAAGACTGCTCCACATCATCCCAATACAATGGCGATCTACATCGTCGCCCATACAGAGCCTCAAAGGGTTTTGAGTGCCATCTGTATACTAGATTGATAACTATTATTATATGAAAATTCCACTAATGGCAACGACTCTTGCCAAGAGGTATCAAACTCTAATACACAGGTACACAACATATCCTCAAGCGTCTGTATCGTACGCTCTGTTTGTCCATCTGTCTGAGGATGATATGCTGTACTCAACCGCACTTCAGTTCCCAATGCTGTCTGTAACCCTTCCCAAAAATGAGAAGTAAATCTCGGATCTCTATCCGACACAATGGAAACTGGTATACCATGTAGTCTCACTACATGTTGAATGTACAACTGTGCCATTCGCAGATATGTAAATGTCATACAATATGGCACAAAATGAGATACTTCGGTGAGTCGGTCAACGATCACCCAAATGGCATCACAACCAGAAGACGTCCGTGGCAAATGAGTCACAAAATCCATTGTGATATGTTCCCATTTTCACTGAGGAATTTTCAAACTGTGTAATTCACCTCCTGGTTTCTGTCTTTCTGCTTTTACTTGTTGACAGACTAAACACTGTTTTACAAAGTTCAACACACCATGTTTCATGCGTTTCCACCAAAATTGGGTATGTAAATCAAGATACATTTTCTTTCCTCCAGGATGTATACTGTATTTACTACAATGAGCACGTTGTAGTAGTTCTTGACGTAGTCCCAATGAAGCAGGTACTACCCAACAGTTTCTGTATTTAAGAATCCCATCACTTGCAAGTATATATTGAGATGTTTGTCCTTGATTTATCATGTCCTTCCATTGTTGTACCTCATCATCAGTATTTTGTGCTGTCTTGATTTTCTCAAAAATCTCAGGTTCAACCAATAATGTTGATACCCGTACTGGCACTGTTTCCACATCAAACTCATAACCCAAAGTACAACAAGAAGTCATCAAGGCAGATAAATGAATCATCTCATCAGCTGTATGATGTACTTTTCGACTCAAGGCATCTGCTGTAAGATTAGCTTTTCCTGGATGATATTCAATCTCACAATCATAATCTTTCAACAGACCCATCCATCTTCTTTGCCTCATATTCAATTCTGCTTGAGTGAATAAAAACATTAAACTCTTATGATCTGTGTATATGGTAAACGACGTACCATATAAATAATGTCGCCATATTTTCAAGGCAAAGACAATGGCAGCTAATTCCAGATCATGCACTGGATATCGCATTTCATGTGGTTTCAATTGTCGTGATGCATAAGCCACTACATGTGTATCCTGCATCAATACACAACCCAAACCTAGTAATGATGCATCTGTATATAAGGCAAACCTGTCATGTTCCGATGGAATGATCAATACTGGAGCTGTAGTCAATCGATGTTTCAATTCCTGAAAACTATGCTCACAAGCCTCTGACCATTGAAACGATACTCCCTTCTGTGTCAATTGTGTCAATGGTTTGGCAATTGTTGAAAATCCTTCAACAAATCATCTATAGTATCCAGCCAAGCCCAAGAAACTACGTATTTCTGGCACAGAAATAGGTGCTGACCAATTCAACACTGCTTCGATCTTTTTCGGATCAACTGATATACCTTCTTTCGAGATTACATGCCCCAAAAAGCGACACTAGTCAACCAAAACTCACACTTACTGAGTTTGGCATACAACTGATGTGTCCTCAACAATTGCAATACCATATGCAAATGTTGGGCATGTTCTGCATCATTCTGCGAATAGATCAGTATATCATCGATAAAGATAATGACAAATCGATCAAGGTATTTCTGGAAAACCCGATTCATTAAACTCATAAAGACAGCTGGGGCATTTGTCACTCCAAATGGCATCACCAGAAACTCATAATGTCCATAGCGAGTGCTGAACGCTGTCTTCTGTACATCACCCTCTCTCACACGTATTTGATGATAACCAGATCTCAAATCAATCTTAGAATAGATTTTTTATCCCTGTAACTGATTAAATAAATCATCAATACGAGGAAGATGATATTTATTCTTTATGGTTACCTTGTTCAATTGTCGATAGTCAATACACATTCTCATTGTCCCATCCTTCTTCTTAACAAATAATACCGGAGCACCCCAAGGAGATACACTAGGACGTATGTGCCCCTTGTCCAATAAGTCTTGCAATTGAGTTTTCAATTCTTTCAATTCAATCGGTGCCATCCGATAAGGAGCTCGTGAAATTGCAGAAGTACCAGGTATCAAATCAATACCAAATTCCACTTCTCGACTCGGTGGAAATCCAGCTATCTCATCCGGAAACACATCCGCATATTCTGCAACCACTGGTATCTCCTCCACTTTCCTTTCTATTTTCTGTTCAGTTACATCAAGGGCATAAATCAAATAACCCGCATGTCCACGTTCTAACAAACGCGACATTCGGATTGCTGATATCAAAGGAATCCTTGCCCTCGATCCCTGGCCATAGAAGAACCATTGATTTCCAGTATCAGACTGAAATCTCACTATCTTCTGACAACAATCCGCAATAGATTTATGTTTACTTAACATATCGATTCCAAGAATGCAATCAAAATCTGTCATGTCTAACACAATCAAATCAGCCTGTAGTCCATACTCAGTCTCAAACTGAATATCACAATCAGACACACTCTGACAAGCCATCACAGTAGTTCCCCTGGGTGTCGACACATAAAGAGGCATCAACAGTGGAGACGAGCATATATGATACCGGTCAATAAAATTTTGTGCAACAAAAGAATGTGATGCACCAGTATCAATCAAAAGTAAAGCTGGATAAGTAAACAGAGTACACTTACCCGCTATCACATCATCAGGAGCTGCCTCTGCTTGCTCCCTATTCAATGCATATACCTGAGCCTGAGGTGGTCTTGCCCTCTGTCCTCCACCAGATTGTGGTACACCCTGTGGTCTCTGCTGCACTATATTATCTGACATTGGTCCTTTCCTCTGTTGTCCACCCACTTGAGGACAATCACGGATCACATGTCCTGGTCTCCCACAACGGAAACAAACTACTGTATTCAATTGAGGACAATTTCGTTTCAAATGTGGTCCGCCACATTTAAAGCATTGCACGCCACTGCCACTACTACTACCTTGGAACTGTCCCTTAGCTCTTCGGTCATCCCCTTTTCGTGGTCCAAAACGTTTCCCACTAAATCGAGAGGAAGAAGCACCTCCTCGTGATGGTTTAAACGTTTTCCCCCGTGGTCTCATGCTCTCTGATGTAGGTATCTGAGAATGTCCCACATCTTGATAAACACCAACATCAATCTCAGCCATTTCGGCTCTCATCAACGCTTCCTCATATGAACAAGGGTTATTCGACATCACCCTATCAAATAATTCCGGCCTCAAGCCCTTTACAAATTGTCTAATCTTTACCTTGGTATTAGCAGCAATATGTGGTACATATCGTAACAACGATGAATATTGCACCGCATACTCAGACACAATCATATTACCCTGTTTCAAATTTGTAAACTCATCTTCTTTCCTCTGCCTTGCAGCCACAGAGAAGTAGTGAGCAAGAAAACGAGTTCTGAAAACATCCAAGTCCACAGTCTGACCTTGAGCTCTCAGCTCAATCAATGTAGCTTTCCACCACATCATTGCTTTCTTAGCCAACTGAAATTCAGCTAAGCGTAACCAAGCAGTCTTGGCACACGGTGCTGATACAAATATCTGTTCTACGCGTTCTAGCCATTCCTCTGCCAGTTCCCCTGATTCAGTACCCTCAAACCTGGGTGGTTGATAACTCAGAAATTGCGTCAATGTTAACTCGCCAGGTAACAGTATCTGTTCCACTGGCCCTTGCCCAATCGGTGGTGGTGGCATAGGCGCCATCCTCACACTAGCATTGCCACTCATGGCATCCCCAACATCCTCGTGGTACCCTCCGTCTGTCATAACTGTATATCAAGGGTTAACAATAACATTCACAATTATAAAACATGTTAGAAGAACATCATATTACAAATCCTAACATGATATTACCATCTCAACATGTTTTCAAGTGTTTAGGTAACTCCCTAATACACTTCCTCTACCCATGTTCACCCCGTTCTCGAACCACTGCTCTGATACCACTAATGTGGTGTCCTCATTACTTAATCCATTATTTATAAATTAAGCATACATACGTGAGTCTGAATTAAGTAAAAACATGCACTGATTAAGAGTTTCTGACTAGTTAAGTTGTTACAAGGGTTATAAAAACCTAACCAACTATACATCACATGTACAAGCAACAACCTAATCCAAGATAATTCCTAGGCAGTGGTTCAGCTCGCAGCGGAAAATGACTCACATCCCGTCCTCCAACGTCTATGAGTCCCTACAGAAACATTCACATGACGTGAGTATAGATAACAACTATCTCAGTGCAATATCAAAACACAATATCAATGATAAAGCACAATAATAATCATCAAATGTGAATGCTCTGTATCATGCATCAACAAATGCAACTATGTCATGACATGTCTAATCACACATCCTATTATCACGAGACTAAGATGATATGTCTATTTCCGCTCAATATGTCAGTGGAACCGCCTCACATCTTCATATTAGCAACACATATCATAGTGCCGTCCTTACATGATAATAGCCAGAGCATATACCCAAAAACCGGCGTATATCTCTCATACCAAGTATATGTAGCATACCCAAGCATATACCCAAACCAGGCGTATACCTCGAATGCTAAAGCATATACTTCATCCATCTCAAATACATGATATCCATGAATGTACATGCATATGATACTACCAATCATATGATACCAATCTCATAACATCATCACACAATATCTATACTCCGTACGTCAACACGTACCTGTTCTGTGACAAAAACGATATAAATTAGGCGTCACTGTCTAATCTCCTCGTTGTCCCGTCCCCTGTGATGATGCTACAACAATACCAACAATATATCATGTTATCATAGGCATTAAAATCAAATTCTACAAAAATATAACATTTTTTAAAATTCTGTCCTTGGCGATCGATCGCCACATCTCACCGATCGATCGTCATACTGTTCTGTTCCATCGCGATCGATCGCCACAACTTCGCGATCGATCGCCACAATGTTCTGTTTCTCGCGATCGATCGCCACATTTTTACCGATCGATCGCCACCTACATTAACCGCCTTATATTTTTACTCTGTACTTGGCGATCGATCGCCACACAAGCACCGATCGATCGCCGATGTCCAGAAAACTTAGAACATGGCGATTTTCAAGCATATCTTCATGGTACTTCTTCTCCTACTCGAAATTAACCATTTCCATATGTTTCTTGCAATCTCTAGTAACATATAAACATGTTTCTCTCCTCATACAACTTAATTCTTTTCATGATAACAAGTATTAATTCAAAACATAAATGATTCAAACTCACATGCTTCAATTTCAACAACTAACCAACATAGACATCATGTGCTATGAAATTCTTACCAAGCAAGTATAAAATCCCTTCACTCCACTTCTTAGCTTGATTACCAAGTTTACTTCCAAGTTCAAGACCCAAAACAAAGAGAAGATTTAGAGGTGCTTGTGTAGGGATTTTGTAGGTGAAAATGGTGTATTATGAGTTTGATATCTGATTTTACCTAGTTAATTAACTCTCCAAATGCAAACTCAAACTCACATCCACATGCTAATGAAAATTCAAATGAAACCAAAGGCATAGGAAATTCAAGTCAAATGTATATTAGTCCATGTTACTTCATATGTCACTACACTTGATTTAATTCAAGTCATTTCTATGCACTACATCTTGTGCATCATGTTTCATTCCTTGCCATATATCACATAGTCATGTCATGTATGTGAGTATTAACCCTCGGTTCAACCCGAACCCGAGTCCACATCGTACCGTAATTATTCAAAATTACGCTAAATCATATGACACGTGTATAAAGTAAATCGAGGCATTACATGCTTAGTGGATGTGCTTTATCCATATAGAATTGTTGGAATCGAAGAGTGGGGGTGAATGAGATTCCTTGGCTACTTTAGCGTTTTAAAATGAGATTGCACAAATAAAAGAGTTTGCGCTTGCGGAAGGCTTAAGTCAATCGATAAATAAAATAAAATAAGAAGTAAACAAATAAATAAATGCGTAATGAAATTAAAGCGGTAAATCACAAGGATATTTGTTATAGAAGTTCGGCGATGAATCGCCTACGTCTCCTCTTCCCGGTTAGATAACCTCCAACCGAGGTTCCACTGGAACAAATGATATTGGCCTTGAGGGCTCCAAGTTAGCCACTACACAATACTCTTCCCGAGTACACAAAGCTCTTCCCGAGCACAATACTCTTCCCGAGTACACAAAGCTCTTCACGAGCTACCAACACTCTTCACGAGTCTTCTTGGCCTTAAGGGCTCCAAGGATAGCCACAACACATGTACCAACTAGACTTGTTGATGACTTTACAATTTCCAACTTGCTTTGGTGTTGGAGGACCTTTACAATAAACCAACAAACACCTTCACGGTGTACTCACACGAAGACAACAAGACTCTATCAAAAGAAAACAATTACAAGCTTCAATACAACAACAATGTATGGAGTTTGCAATGCTATAATAAATTTGAATTATGCAAAGCTTTGTAGAAGTTTGTAGGCTTGTTTCTTAGCTTCAAAATGCTCCGAAGCATCAATATTTATAGTGTAGGAGGCCCCCTAGGCTCCTACTAGCCGTTGCACTGTCTGCCAAACATAATTCTTTATCAATGATCATTGGAACGTCCATTTTCTTCAAAAAAAAAATTCAAAATGAGATTTTTTCTTCTTCTATTTATGATAAATAAAATATTTGTATAATAAAAGAAATATTGACAATAAAAATTTATTATAAATATTTATTTGGAAACATAAAAATGAAATATTTATTTGCATATATAAAATGAAAATTCTTAGGCATTTCCATGACTAGTATCACCTTCAGGGTGATTGACAAAGAAATCAGCAACATCAAAAGAAGTAAAATCATTAAAACCATTGTCAACAAAATTATGGTCAAAATTAACATCTTTGCTATTGAAATTTGTCTCTATCATTTTCTCTTTTTTCTTCAATGATTCTTGATAGAGATCAGCAAGATGCTTTGGCGTACGACAAGTACGAGTCCAGTGGCCTTTCATGCCACAACGATAGCACTTATTCTCCTCCCTTTTATTTTGGTTTACATCTTTCTCATCATTATGCTCCCACTTCTGGTGGTGTGTAATATTTTTGATATGACCACCACGATTATTGTTGTAACGATTATTGTTACTTTCCCACTTCTGGTGGTGTTTAATACTTTTGATATGCCCACCACGATTATTATTGTAACGATTTCGACCACGACCATGACCTCGGCCTTGATTTTGTTCATTATTATATCGCATAGCTGTCACATTTGCTTCAGGAAATGGAGTAGCACCAGTTGGACGAGCCTCGTGGTTTTTCAACAAAAGTTCATTATTTTGTTCAGCAACAAGAAGACAAGAAATCAATTCAAAATATTTTTTGAAACCCTTTTCACGATATTGCTGCTGCAGGAGCACATTCGATGCGTGAAAAGTGGTGAATGTTTTCTCCAATAAATCCTCATCAATTACATTTTTCCCACATAATTTCAACTTTGAACTGATTAAAAAAATTGCTGAATTATACTCACTACAGTTTTAAAATCTTGCAAGCGTAAGTGCATCCACTCATAACGAGCTTTTGGAAGAATAACCGTTTTTTGGTGTTCATATCTTTCCTTCAAACTAGTCCACAAGGCAAAAGGATCCTTTACCGTCAAATATTCTGTTTTTAACCCTTCATCAAGGTGGTGGCGGAGGAAGATCATTGATTTAGCCTTTTCTTGATTTGTGGCTATACTTTCTTCTTTGATGGTTTCTCCAAGACCATTTGCCTCTAGATGAATTTCAGCATCTAGTACCCATGATAGATAATTCTTTCCAGTGATATCAAGAGTAACAAACTCGAGTTTTGCTAGATTAGTCATACTGTAATTAAAATCAAGAAAACAAATAAAACATACCACTCTTACACAAAGTTGGCTAGAGATTCGTGCTGATAACGTGTTATAAAATAATAGTATTGTATTCTATAGAGAACAATTTAGAGAGAGGAATTTAGAGAGCTTTTCATTCTGTATTTCATTTAGCTTTAAGCCTCTATTTATAGGCTTAAGATTGTAGTTACATGGGGGTGGAGTGTGGAAGGTGAATGGACATCCAATACACGTTTCATAACAACTATGATATTTAATAATCTTACGTTTCTCAAATGCATTAATACATGCATTTATTGTAATGAAACATTTAATGAAACGTTTCATAACAAATAATAATTTTTATACATAATTGTTAAAGTAATTTAACTTTTCCCTTAAATAGTTAAATCTATTCGGAGTGTGTTTTTAAATGTTTATTCAAAATAATTTTATGTTGTTTTTGCTTAATGTTGTAAAAAGTTATTTTTAAGTAAAATTATTGATTGTTTGCTATTAAAGTTAAAAAAATCTTAATAAACTTCTAATTATTACAAATTTATCACAACATAAGTAAAAACAGTGAAAAGAATATCATAACGTGCTTCTCTACTTTTAGTTTTACCTATTTATTTTAAAGAAATAATAACAGAAATAATAAAATAAAATAAAATAAAAAGTTTTTTTTTTATCTTTTGAAAGTATAAGAACGTTTTTGGAAAGCAATCGTATACTCTGACTTAATCTCTGGTTGAGTCCCAATATCGAGAGGTTCGATACCTGACATAACGCCCTTACGCCAGGTATGCCCTGTTTGTGGTAATGGAAAATTTCCTCTTTTGGTGCGTCAACTATGATCTGTGGAAATAATGTAATGATACGAAAAAATTTGAGGTTTTAGTCAGAAATAGGGAGATAATATGGATCATTAGTCTGTCTCTAGTCGATAAAATATTTTTGTATGGATAAAACTACGATGAAATATATATAAATATATTTCTATTAAAAACAATTCTTTTTTTTATATAATATTTTAATCCACAATTTACATTTTGTACTTTAAAAAATCCTTTTTAGTACATTCTGGAAAACCCTTGTCTCACATTAGTTGTAGATGAAAATATAAAGTGGTTTATAAAGGCTTACAATGGGCTATTATAACAATTTGAGTTAACCATTTTCGTACGAGTAGTTGCTATAAGAGCCAATTGTGAAGTCGCGCTTGCGTGGACCTGGGCCCGAAGCGTGACAGAATGATATCAGAGCCGGTCACCGGCAGGCAACATCGGGAGACAAGTGCTATGCGGGGCAAAGTGCTACGTGCGTGTGAGCCACCTCTTGAGCCTAAGGGGCAAAGTGCTACACGACGGGAGCTACCTCTTGAACCTGCGGGGCAAAGTGCCACATGCTTGAAAGCCACCTCTTGAACCTACGGGGCAAAGTGCTACATGACGGGGGCCACATCTTGAACCTCTAGGAGCCACCTCTAGATTCTCGATGCCGGTGGATCAATAAGTTAGGTGGCGACAATGACGTCACATTCTAAAAAGGTTCTAAAAAGGAGGGGTTTTGTAAAACCACTGTCCCATATTGGTTGTGGATGAAAATATAAAGTGGTTTATAAAGGCTCACAATCGACTAAATAACAACTTGATTAACCATTTTCGTAGGGCGAGGACGGATACGAAGTAGTTGCTATAAGAACTCATTGTGAAATCGCGTTTGCGTAGAACTGGGTTTGGGGCGTGACAGATTCAAACAAATTAAAATTGACATCTCATGATATCACAATAAAGATATTGTCTTATTTATATCATATTTTAATCCACTTTGGCTGATTCGAACTTGTTTGGTCCCTTGTTTGGTCAAATAAAATTTAGTTTGACAACTTTTAAAAAAAAATAGTTTTAGCCTAATTATAATGAAAAAGCAGAAAGGCCGCATGCTTTTATCTGCTCACTTATTCACTATAAATAAGGCAATAATATTTTATTTATATTGCGTTGCGCTGTCGTGTCTTGTCCCCAATACGGGTACGAATGTTGGAAGCATGGAGGCACACCAAAGGACGAGAATGGCGGTAAAACAATTACTAAATTCCAAAGTCAAACACACAAATTAAACCCTATTTTACTAGTGCTTTTGACACACGCACAACAGATGAGCACCGTCTCAGTGGTTCCATTTGTACCTTAAAATCCCATTAGAGTATCGAGAACTTTTTAAGGTGGGTTCTTTGTGTATGTGCGTGTGTGTGTTTTGGTTCTTGTTTGAATCGTGTTAGTGATTCTGTGTATGAATAAGCTGTTTTTTCATGCGCTAGAGTGTAGAAGTCGAAACCGATACCTTCAGAAGGTGAGTAATGCTTATTTGTTGTTCTTTCCTTGTTTGATTTATTTCTTTTTTCTAATTAATCCGTTTTTTTTTATGATATAGAAGAAAAGATGTTCTTTTTTTGTTTAGAGAATGCGTAGTTTCCTTTAAAACGGACAAGAAATCACCACCCGGTAGTGATGCTGTTTGTTTGATGAATTTGCTGAGTATTGAAGCGTTCCCCTCCAAGATCTGCATGATGGGTCGTCATCATCTAGAAAATCTGAACCGCCCTCTAAGTGGTGGTAATGATGATGTAGGCGTTATTAGCGGCAGGGGCGGCGGTGTGGAGCGCACCCATGACTGTGGCGGAGCGAACGAGGTGTTGAGCAATGTACACCGTAATGATGCCTCAACTTCATGTGTTGGTAACTCCGCAGCAGGTTATAAACTTGCGAGGACTAATTTGCAGACACTTGATAGTTTTCCCTCTTCGAAATCCACAACAGCATACCATTCATCAGGTAAAATTATATTCTTTCTTTTTTGTACATCTAGATAAGATTTTTTTTATTTATTTATCAAAAACGTTTGTAAACTATGAACTGGTGATGCAGGAGTGACGGCTTCGAATGTGGGACTAGCTTTTACATCTGCTCAATGGAAAGAGCTTGAAAGACAAGCTATGATCTTTAAATACTTGACGGCCTCTCTGCCTCTGCCTCATGATCTTTTCTATCCAAATTCACTAAATTTTCCTACTCCAGCTTCGGACCCTTCCATTAACTGTAAAAAAAATTGTTCTTCTCCTGTTTTATATTTGATTCGGTCAATTGCCTTTTCTTGATTTTTAATGGCAGTGAATGGTGGAGAACTATATAATGCCAGATGTTTCAAGAATAGAGATCTGGAGCCAGGGAGGTGTAAGCGGACCGATGGCAAGAAATGGAGATGTTCAAAAGACGTGGTGCCGCTGCATAAGTACTGTGAACGTCACCTGCACAAGGGTCGTTCGCGTTCAAGAAAGCCTGTGGAAACTCGAAACAATAGCGAAATTCGCAAGAAAACGCGCCTTAAACAAAGCCCTCTTCCCACACTTCAAGCCTATAGCACTGCATCCCACCAGACATCTACTCAAAATGAACCCCATCTGTTGTTCAATCCTATGAAATCTGACAGGTTTGTTTAGCATTTGGCAATTTATACGTAGCTTTTGGAGAATCTTGAATTCAGTGGACGGCTTTGCTATGTTTTGAAGTACAAAACTTGCATTTTAAAACTAATTGCAAACCTAGTTTAACCCCCCTTGTCTGGCTTGTTTGAATATTCGTTCATGTGATGTCAAAACTTACATTTTATCAAATCACACATGAAATTAAGGTTCCCCCATGTTTGAATGTGTGTTTGTCTGTGTACTAATTGATTTTACTTGTACATTGAAGGGATGCGAGCTTGATGATGAAATTTGAGTCAGCTGAGAATAATTGGCAACACTTGATGAAGAAAGTGAATCTGGGTTTTTTGGCAAATGAATGCACCTCCAGTTGTAGTTCCAATCACTTTTTTCATCAAGATTGTGTGGAGACTTCAAATCCATTCTCTTACTCAAATTTCCAGGCACAGACTGGAGTCGTTGATGCTTGGTCACTGGATAATTACGAAAACAGCAAAAATGGCAATGCCACACACAGCCCCATGTCCATCCATCAGGGAAATTTGTCCCCTACACTCAATTTATCCATGGCTGTGGCTTCTGGAAATGTGTTGGATGGAGAAACGAGCGAGATTGAAATTAATTACGGTCTTAAAGATTATGATGATCGTTACGTCACAGACATATGGTTACCATTTTCTCGAGGAGGGCCACTTGGAGAAGCTTTGCGGCCATTATTGGTTGGGGTTGAGGGCTCAAATCCAGCCTCTCCCCATGATTCTGTACGCACCATAGCTACTACAGTTTCATCCCCGTCAGGGGTTCTTCATCGGACATTGTTCTCTTTGCAATAGCCCATGACGTGTTGTGTCTTCTTTGGAATATGCATTCCAGTGGTTCAGTTGGAGTCATGAGAAGCTAAAATGCCCTTCTCTCAGTTCTTGAAATTCTTTATGAAGTTATTTACTCATTCATGGCGTTTTTTTTAGATTCTTTTCTTTGTTGTGAATTGTTATTGAACTCCTCAGCTAAGCACTTATGAATGCGCTTCTCAGCTATGCACCTGTGTGTCATAGTTGCACAGTTCGGCCCTTATGTATGAGTTAGGTCAGCTTTATGATTGTTTTTCATCCGAAGCCTGATGATATTTTTGCCATAGCTAAGCCATTATGTTCGAGAGCTTGTTGACTTCAACCCTTGTAAAGTTGACCCCTCAATTTAGCACTCATGCGCGAGCTTCTGATTAACCCTTGTACATGAGAGCTCCTTAGATTAGCCCTTACAATATTGAGTTACTCAGCTTGGCCCTGATGCACGAGAGCTCATTAGCTCATGTGCGAGCTTCTGCCTTGATATGTGAGCCTTCTTGGCTCTCCCCTCGTGTGTAAGAGCATATCAGCTCAGTCCTCAGCTCCTTATTTCGTCCCTTACTATGATAGCTGGTAAGCAGCCCTGATGATATTGAGGTCCCCAATTCATTCCTTTTGCACAAGTTTTCTCAGTTTAGACATTCTGTACGAGTTATGTCAGCTCACCCTTACGTCTAAGCTTGTCAGCTCAATTCGTGTAGAGTTGAGTCTCACATACTGTACCGAATCAATATACATCCAAGATATGTGGTGTAGATGCTCTCAAGATATCGCCGCATCAAAATGACCAAATAGTGAACCCAAAGCCTAGAGGTGTAAGGGAGGATTGTAGGAGACCCACCAAATGGTCTCATGGTATGACAACATGCTCCATGAATATAATGTCCCTCCTCCTTTTGTTAGTTACAAAATGCCAATGTGTTAAATGATAATATTGCCGCTGCACCTTTTGTTAGTTACAAAATGCCAATGTGCTAGAAGGCAATCATGTTCATGCTCTTTTTATTAATTACAAAATGACAATATGTGAAATGATTGTAACACCTTAGCTGAAAATAACTTTATTTCTTAAAAAATTAAATTTCCATAAATTTTATTGGAAATATAAAGTTCTACTCCAACGGGTCACATAACATATCTTGCAGTAATAACCTGAAGAGAGTTTTAAAAAAATTGGGACCCTCACATCTCGCCCAAGCTCGACTTCTAGCTACATCTAGCAGGTTTCTTGCATATCAAATGCAAGGAATTCCAAGTTGTTTGAAGACATCAATGCATATTTTAATAATGTTATATTAGATTGATTGAATTGATTTGATTTGGTTGGACTGATTTTAATTCGAGAAAGGTTTCAAACTTGAGGTTTAAATAATCCAATGTTTGATGAATTTGAAATCCACCACAATTACAAATAATTACAAATGAAAATGCATAGGTTCATAGAAGTGGATTTGAAATTCACTGATGGATTTGAAATATACTCAAGATGGGTCATTCAAATCCATTATTTAAATCAAATCCCTTCCTCTAAATCAAATCCCTCAATCTAAACACAACCTAATGGTCCATTTGGATGGAGGGATTTGAAGCCATGGATATCAAATCCATTTGATTGGATTTATGTTGGGTGGATTTCAAATTTATCAATTTCTTAATTTATGTAGATGTAATGTAATTATGATGGATTTCAAATACACCCAAGATGTGTGTCATTTTAAGTCCATTATTCAAATCCTTCTCCAAATCAAATCCATTCATCCAAATCAAATCCCTCAATCCAAACACATCCTAAATTGCATTCCTCCCATACAGGTCATATGAATTTTAAATCCGAGTTCAAATCCATCGACCTGGATGCACTTCTATGTTTATATTCAGAATGGATGATTGGATCATATGAAAGATTTGAAATTACTCTATACTGATATAAATTTGAGAAACACTACAATGATTCAAAAAATAACTAGTTGAAGATTCAAAATCTAGTGTCAGACGATTTACCAAAACAAACCTCATAGATTTATTATGTATTTGAAATACTTAGCTTGTTATCCATCGATCCAACTGCACACATTATATCAAACTACATGTATTTTGATCCTGACATAAGTTGTATCCTAATGACAAATCATTTTTGGATTGAATTATTTGAAATCATTGATTTCATATTTTACTGTATGAATTTATATTTGAGTGACTTTCAATCCATCGTTCATTAATTTAGTTAAATATACTGGTAATATTTGACATATACTAGACATCGTATTTGACATGATAATAATTATTTGGGGATGCTCGGAGTATTTGTACATTCTTTTGATTAAATAATTTATTTATCGATAAAAAGTAGGGACCATTAATTAAAATGGTAAATTTGCATTAAATCCCTTAGGATGAATTTATATTTGAGTGACTTTCAAATCCATCGTTCATTAATTTAGTTAAATATACAGGTAATATTTGACATATACTAGACATCGTATTTGACATGATAATAATTATCTGGGGATGCTCGGAGTATTTGTACATTCTTTTGATTAAATAATTTATTTATCGATAAAAAGTTGGGAACATGAATTAAAATGGTAAATTTGTATTACATCCCTTTTCCCAAGTTCAACTTCATTCATGTTCAGTCCCCGTGTCAGCAATAAATCATTTAAAGTCCCTAACTTAATGTTTTGTTTGGATTTGATCCCCAATATCAAAAAATGATGAAAATACCCTTATTTATAATTACGAATCCCTTGTTTTCTTCTTGTTTTCTCTTTCTTCTTCATTATGTTTCTTCATCATTAACGTTCTCTTCCATTATTTTATTTCTCAATTACTGTTGCTACATTTTGAAGAAAACTTGCAGTGCGGAAGTCATTTTGATCTGAATCGAACACAAGTCTCATAAAATCGAAAGATTATTTAAATGGCTTTTCCGATTGATTGCATAAATGAAAATTGCAATATATTTTTTTGATTTTTTTTTTTGTTTTTGGTTAAAAAATGTATACATAGTTGAAAAACCCAAAAGTTTGGTAACACATGAAATTGATAACTCAAAGCCAAAAAATCTCAATCCATTTTTTGTTTTTTTGCAAAGGTCTATGTGTTGCCCGGGGATTAATGATATTAATCCCGGTGTAGTAATAATCCTTAATGGATTTTAGTGGTGGCAATTATGAATAATTACAGTTTTGGGACTCTCGGGGATTTTAAATCCAATTTATGGAGTCGTTGAATCCAAGGGATGAGATTGTATTCTCATCGTGGCGATAACCTTTGGAATTTTGTTTTTGGTAGAATCTGGGGTCCGGAGTACTTTGTACTGGGGCTGGTGATGAAATTTTAGTTGGAGAGATAATTATTGAAAACAGATGATTTTTAATGAATCATTATGTAGTTGTGGAGGTAATGATATTTTGGAGCCTTGTAGCTATATATACAAAGTGGACTCGGTATTTCGTCATTATACGAAAACCCTCCCCTCTCTTCTCTCTCTCCCGCACGCCTTCTCCCCCCAAACCCCTTCATTTCTCCCTTGGAGGAAAATGGCTTGAAGCTTGGCTCGGGAGTTGGAATTTCTCGAAGATAATTTGGTAATCTCCTTCCCCTCGCTTTTATCTTCGTATTGATTGTAATTTGGAGGTGTTTGGTTGAGTTTAGAGTTGATTTGGGTTTTGGGAGATTGTGTAAAATCTTGAAATCTTATGGGTTTTGTTTTAAAATGGATTACAACCCTTGTTGAGTGTACTAGGGTGTTTGTATGTGGTTATTTTCGAGTTGGAGGAAGTTTGGGTATGAATGGTGGAGGTTTTTAAGCTTTTAAAAATGGTGATTTTTGGGTTCGCGCAGCGCCCGATCGATCGGTAGCTTGGACTGATCGATCGGTGCAAGTGCGTAGCGTTAGTGATTATTTCTGTATTTACCGATCGATCGGTATGAGCGACCGATCGATCGGTGGGTGGTTAGCGATCGATCGGTAGCTTGGACCGATCGATCGATGCAAAGCCGTAGCTTAAATCGGATTTATGAACAGTTACCGATCGATCAGTAATGGTGACCGATCGATCGATATTGCGATTGTGTAAAATTGTATTTTGGATCCTCCCTCGGGTTTTGGGGAGCGATTATCGACCATTTACTATTTAATCATCGTGTTGGGATGATTGGGGTCGGATTTCATGCTTGTACATATGAATTTGGGATTACTCATTGATTATGAGTTTTTGAATTGTGTTTAGCACATTTCTTCATCGGACCTCGGGACTGAGGCAGTGTTTGGACTTGAACTACGAAATTATAAGGTACGTATGACATACGAGCATATCCCTTTATTATTTATTATAATTGCAATTGTTGAGTGCATGGTACACTGTATTGCAATAAATCTATATGGAAATGCATGGTATATGGTATTAGCAATAAACGGATAATGAAATACATGGTTTATGGTAATTGCTACAAATGGATATATATGCATTGGGAATTATATGGTGCCGCTTTTGAGCGAGCAATGATTGGGATGTTGTCGTCTTTGAGCGAACATCGGTTATGACGCCACTGCTGTTGAGCATGCGTGAGAGTGAAATGCCGCTATTGTAGAGCGAGCAATGAAATAGAATTAATAGAATTATGGAAGCATAAGTGAGATATATGGAATATCTGTAATCGTTGTTTAATGATTTGGTATTATTGATTATGATATTGGTATATGACAAATGGATTTGTTAATCAAAGTAATGATTAACTGGCATTTGAGAATTTGATGGTTTCTGTTATTTTGAGAACAGGGACGGTACAGGGAATCCCGGATGAGGATGATACCATCCAGGGAGTATCTATTATATTTCATAGCATTTACATTTTTGTAAATTATGAATTGTATTATTGTGATTACTGGATTTGGGATATTGGTATTCTGTCTCTGTTGGGGCAAGTGATTAGGTACATCGATGGCTTTGGAGTTGAGGTCGAGCTATGAAATGGAGGTGATTCCAGGGATCGAAGTACCAGTGACGGTATTGAGCATCGTATTTTATACATTTGATACACATATACCTATTTGATGCTCGCATGTGAGCACTATTATGTGTATATGGCATGCATAAAAAGGCAATGGTCTTTCTCTCTTCATTTATGAGTTGCACACAATTATTTATTGAATTGCTAAATGAACTGAGAATATGTTAGTGTATTATAATGGTGCATGATATGTATGTGGACTTGGTTGGGGAAAACTAGACATTATATTGAATAATGTAAAGAATTTTATTATTGGCATGATTTGCTATGGTGATAAGTGGGTTTTTCCCCTACATGTTTGATTACATGCACTAAATGCTTGGATTAATACACTAATAATGGGTTAAGGGCACGGGGGTCCTTACATTAGTGGTATCAAAGCAGTGGTTGCTCTTTGGGGCTGTTGAGGGCCTAGGAACACGTTAATGGGAATGAGAAGCGCATACTTATGCATGATGGTAGTTAGTGTTGTGTGACACAACTATTTTGCTTATGTGCGTTTATGATGTGATCATAGTAGAACAATTATATGTCATGACATCTATGGAATCATAATATAATCTGTTGATTATGATTGTGAATTGTGGCACATGGACAACCAAAGGGAGCATTTTGAAATGCATTGGGATACAGGAAGTAATTTGTACTCATGATTTATGCATTTACTTATTATAATCATATTGTGGTGAATATGGTTTGGGATTGTTCATGTAGGGACGCTATGACACGAAGGGCTAAGGCCAGGTTGAAAGACACGAAACGGTAACCTGCATTTTATATACATCATGGATTATGCATTGTGGTTGCATATATATTGGAGTGATGATTTTAATGCTTTGCCACCAAATGTTGAAGCGAGGGTATTGCCGCATGTCACATTTGAGCGAGGTGTATTAAAATACACTCATTGTGGTTGAATATATATTGGAGTGATGATTTTAATGCTTTGCCGCCAAATGTTGAAGCGAGGGTATTGCCGCATGTCACATTTGAGCGAGGTACATTAAAATACACTCATTGTGGTTGTATATATTGGAGTGATGATTTTAATGCTTTGCCGCCAAATGTTGAAGCGAGGGTATTGCCGCATGTCACATTTGAGGGATGTGCATTAAAATACACTCATGGTTATGTATATTGGGATATGAAATATGCATTGTGTTGCAGGTATAGATGGAATGCTTGGTGAATATCCCATGAGTCGTTATGGATGAGTGATGATTTTAAATGCTTTGCCGCTGTCACTTGACGCGATGATAGAATACTTGCCGCTGTCATATCGTAGCGAGGAAAGAATATTTGCAGCCAAATGTTGAAGCGAAGGTATTGCCGCATGTCGCATTTGAGCAAGGTTATTCGATGCCGCTGATATGTCGAAGCGAGGGGTATTAATGTCGCGGTCATGACAAGCGAGGTGCATTAAAATACACTACTATGACAAGACTAGGGATCGACTATTCTATTGGCGATGGTTTATGCCGCCGGGTATTCATAACGATGGTTCATTCCGCTATTCTATTGACGATGGTTTATGCCACCGGGTATTCATAGCGATGGTTCATTCCGCTATTCTATTGGCAATGGTTTATGCCCCCGAGTATGTTTATGCCCCCGAGTATTCATAGCGATGGTTCATTCCGCTATTCTATTGACGATGGTTTATGCCGTTGGGTATTCATAGCGATGGTTAATTCCGCTATTCTATTGGCGATGGTTCATGCCGCCGGGTATTATATAACAATGGTACATTCCACTACATCTATTGACGATGGTTCATGCCGCCGGGTATTATATAGCGACAGGTCATTCCGCCGGATATCTATAGCGATGTTTTATGCCGCTGACTCTATGGCGAGGGATCATGCCGTTGATTCTATAGCGATGGGTTATACCGTTATGTACGTAACACTGGATTACGCCACCTACAAGCGATGGGTGCTGATTGTGCACCACTGTTGGACGACGGAGACAGGTATGCCGCTATCTTGTTAGCGATGAGGTATGTCATATTACTGTTTTATTAGCATTATTGTGGATAACATGCGTTGATATACATATACCGTCATGTGTTTGACGATGAGACTATGGATGTCGTGTATCGACATGTACCGTCACGAGTTGACGAAGTTATTTTGAATGCCATATGTTGACAGGTACCGTCATGGGATGACGATGACATAGTGGATGTCTATGTAGACGCGTAGCGTCGTTTCGATGAATAATAAATTTATGTATATGTACTTAGTCATATGATTTGAGTGCTGATGGTGAGCACAAGGTGGTGTCAACGTCACTGGTTGACGAGATTGTTACGCCAAGCAGGTTGCTCGATGGATTATTGGATGCATTGTACCGGTGAGTGTACCGCATCATGCAATAGAGGTAGATATTTGTCGAGTAGTGATACCTTTGGGTATACTCGTTGGAATGTCTATGGCCAAGTGACTGGTAATATGAGTAGTTATTGAGAAAACTACTTGCTTATACCGAGGTGACATGTTGTGGACAGGATCACACCTACCCCTGAGGATGTGGAATAAATCCTACGGAATTAGGATTGCTTTGTGGGTAACTAAGGACACCAGGATGTCCGTGGTGCTTTGGTATTTTAGAGAAATGTTGGGTGATGACCCACTACTCTAAATGAATGTTACGGTATGGTATACCGAGTGGAACGTACGATACATTGGTAGGCTTGGTATAAGCCTATGGAGGCAGCGACTTGCTTGCCAGGTATCATTGCAGTGCTATATTGGGCATGTAATAGCCATTATACTGCTCGTTGGATTCGAGTTTGGTAAATCGTACGGTGATACGATGAGGGTTTATGGTAGACTCTTGTAGTCTCTATGTGGCATGATTATTGAGGAAGGGAATACCTCACGGCGACGTTTATACGTCAAATGTTTTGAGGAACTTGTACTGGGACAGCTCAATTTTGTTGGGAATACCAACGTGAGTGTCGACAAGTCGTTACTAGCTCTGATTGAGCATCTTTGCATATGGAATGCAACGGGAGTCATAATTGGAATTGTGGGATATAGTTAGTGGGGTAACACTACTATAATGATTTTATCTCTTAGAGAGATTTGGATTGTACTGTCATGGAGACAGCTGGTATCGGTCGTGGGTTGACTCAAATCAGCCATGGTGAGCATTACTGGTGTTAGACCGAGTAATGGATTTCTTACCTTTCGGTGAGACGTTCGAGGAGACGTCTCTGTAAAAATGCTCGAGATTGTGGAGTACTATGGCATTAGTACATAACATCATTAATAGTGGCTCTGATGCACTATTCTGAACCAGTTGCGTATTTTTGATTCCGAGATATGTTTTGGTATAAATATATCCAGTTTTTTCCGAAAGATGGTTCGAGATTGGAGGGTCATGGATTCATGACTTTTTTCTTGTGAGGAAGGCGGTATTGATATACCTACCGATTGGAAATCTTTGGGAGATTCAATGAGTCGGTTTGTGTGGTGTTGATGTTGGAATCACACCATTGGTCATTGGTCTGTCAACCATTATTCTCTGAGAAGTGAGAATAACTGGGGATTGACAGTTGGTTTTGGGACTTTGGGCATGATTGGAGATACCCGAGTCTATTGCATTGAGTATGCATGTTGTGTTGGTACTTAGGCATGTATGCCAGTGTGTATACGAATGCCAACATTTTATTTGGTCCTCGTCGATCATCGGGTTAGTGTGCTTGGATGAATGAATCTCCGGTGAGAGATTGTATCACCTTGAGATTGGTAATCTCGATGGCACGATGTATTCTGGGGAATAATCGTGAGGTCCGATTGACTTCCCCTGAGGAGGGATTGTCGTGTTTTGGGACCATGGTAATTCATTTCGGGATAATTCGATAGCCTCCCTGTTTCTCTGATTGTTGAATCCTAGGATAAACGAGGGATGGCCAGGATTCGGATTTGTTAGTGTCATGGTTGACACGTGTGGCGGGAATGCAATTGATTTTCTTGCATGTCCTTTCGGGGAACTTGAGACCTTGTGGAGTCTCGATGGTGTATCTGGACCAAGATATGATTTCTTGGAACGTACGGATGTAGACATCTTTGGAGATGTGTTTGTGTTTATCGGTGGCCGTGAGTGGCCCGATCCGTGTTGCAAGGTGGTGCAACTACTCCTTTGATGGAGATGGAATTGGAGAGTGGAAATCGGATATGGTATAAGTACATTGTAGTGTACTGGTGGTTTCCTTGGTAACGATGTATGGTTAACATCGTAGGATAAATCGTAGAGATATCGTCTAGACGATATCTATTTTGGAATCACGAATGATTAGTTTGATTTACAGTTATGGTTGGCTGACTGCTTTGAGATGGTTAGCATTGGGATATGCTGACGTTCTGTTGCTGTTGTAATGGTTTGGGAGGTTTATCCAATTCCAGGTTTTGGTACGAGGTCGGTGTCCTCGCGGTTGGTGTGTCGTTCATGACATGTTCATGATTCGACGATGTAAATCCGTTTGGATTTTGTAATCTCGGCAATACGTGGAGTACGCCGTGCAAATTTCGAGGGCGAATTTTTTTTAGTGGGGGATAATTGTGATGCCCGGGGATTAATGGTGTTAATCTCGGTGTAGTAATAATCCTTAATGAATTTTAGTGGTGACAATTATGAATTAATTGCGATTTTGGAGCTCCCAGGGATTTTAAATCCAATTTATGGAGTCGTTGGACCCAATGGATGAGATTGTATTCTCATCGTGGCGATAATCTTGGAATTTTATTTTTGGTGGAATCTGGGGTCCGGAGTACTTTGTACTGGGGCTGATGATGGAATTTGAGTTGGAGATATAATTATTGAAAATCGATGATTTTTAATGAATCATGATGTAGTTGTGGAGGTAATGGTAATTTTGGAGCCTTGGAGCTATATATACCAAGTGCACTCGGTATTTCGTCATTATACGAAACCCCCCCCCCCCCCCCCCCCCCTCCCTTCTCTCTTTCCCGGACGCCTTCTCCCCTCAAACCCTTCATTTCTCCCTTGGAGGAAAATGGTTTGAAGCTTGGCTCGGGAGCCGGAATGGTAATCTCCTTCCCCTCGCATAGGGGGTTGTTGGAGACAGACCTTGTGGAGATGCATGATGTGCAAGCTCCTCTTCTAGCTTGGGTGGCATCAGTACCACATCCCCCGGGATTCCTACCTCTTCGTCATTCCTTGAGGCGATTGCAACCAATACTAATGGGTTGCTTCGTAGCGATGTGTATTTTGCATCGTAGGTCAAGTTGTAGAGATGTCAAACGTGAAATCTATGTTGGAATCATGGATGATTCGAGTATTGAGCAGTTAAAGGATAATTGACTGCTTTTGGTTAGTTAACATCGACGTATGTTAACATCTTTTGGAACCAGAGTTGGGTGCGAAGTCAATATTCTCACAGTTCGTGTTGCGTTCATGACGTAATCGTGAATCGATGTTGTGCATTTGAGTTGAGTGGCGTGGTCTTTGTGGTACATTGAGTACGTCTATACAAATTTCGAGGACAAAATTTGATATGGGGGGATAAATGTGATATCCGGAATTAATTGGAGTGATCCCAGAATTTTAATCAAATCATTAATTGATTTTAATTGTGGTAGTTATTAGGGGATTATTATCCGGTGTTGGAATTGTTGGATTCAAGGTACCTTGGGATTGTGTTAGTAGTGGAATTTAGAGTCAGAGGAGCTTTCGATTGAGGTTTGAGATGTATTTGAGGGAGAGTGAGATTTTATTGAACAATATTGTTATTTAAGAGTTTTGGAGCGAGTATTGGAGACTCGGGTTTTTGGAGCCTTGATACTATATAGATCGCGGCACTAGCGCCGATCGATCGCGACATAACATAGGATTTTGGTGACGATGTACAATACCGCCGATGGGTTGCGGGGAAACGCCCGATCGACCGTGGGGTATCGCGATCGATCGCGAAGACCATGTCGATCGATCATCGAGAAACGTAAGATGGTTTTGATTTTGGTGAGGCTGGCGATCGAATTTTGGTGAGGCTGGCGATCGATCGCCAGCCGAGGAGCGATCGATCGCCAGGGCAAGATTCCTGAAAAATAATTTTTTTGTGATGTTGATGTATGATTGGCCCGAGTCTTATGTGATTATAATAATCATCATGATTGGATGATGTATATGGAGGTTGAGTACGTGCTTACGCGATTAATTGTGAATTATGGAATTTGTGTAGCGCATAATTCACCAAGCCTCGGGGCAAAGGCAATGATTGACTCTTGCTATTGGATTATAAGGTTCGTGTGACGTACGAGCATATGTAAGTATATTATTGTTGTGTTAACCAATAATATATTATTGTTGCGTTTGAATTAAGTACGTAGAGACTTACAACTTTTGATGGCTATGTTTACTGCTGTATTTGGTGGCTTATCATGATTTCGCTTTTGAGCGAGCAATGGTTTGTGATGATGCCGCTGTTGAGTGAGCAATGATTGTGATACCGCCGTTGTTGAGCGTACAAGAGGTTAGAGTGCCGCAACTGTTGAGCGAGCGATGTGATGCGATGAATTATAATTATGAAATTGTTGGTTGAGAGGTATTTGATTTCGTAAATCATTATTGTAATGATTTAGCTATGATTGATTATGGAACTGGCGGTTTTTAAAATGAGTACAATGAATCATTGTAATGATTTAACTGATGTTAAAGTTGACGATCTTGGATATTGTGTGAGAACAGGAACAACATGGGAAATCCCATATGTTTATGGTATATACATTGAGTATTTTCTAAATTTGCAGCTTTATATTATGTAATATACATGGCCACAATAAGAAAACTTATAAGGAACCTATTGGATGATTTATGAAAGCTTTTGAAGACATTTCTTTCACTATAATGTTATGTATGAGTTTATATTATGGTGTTCCGGAGATTTGGATAAACAAATCAAAATATGTTAATACACTTGTTACTGTATGTCCTTGTGCATGCACTTGAAAAGGTAGACCCGATCAAGGGTCATAAACGACCCTGAACCTCCCCGAAACTGGACCGTAGTCAATAGGTCGATTAACCGGGTCAACGGTTTGAAGGGTCGGACCCGTAACCTGCCCGTCCTTAGTCGGGCCGGTTAAGGGTTATAATTTTCTAACCCGTGAACCGTCGGTTCAAGTGTTTTTTCTACATTTTTAAATTTAAATATATGTTATGGTGTAGATTTGAACTCATGACCTCCAACTTGAACAATTAGCTTCAACCACTAAGATATAACTGCCTTGTTGATCTAAATATAATGTTATAATTTATATATATTTATCCAAACAAATATATTTTACACATTTGTGATTATCTGAGCTTGAATTTATTTCACGTTATTTTATGTTTAATCCATTGATAACACATTTAAAAAAAATTAGACTTTTTTTCAAATTTTAATAATATTTTTAATTTTGTTTAACAAAATAACGGTCAAACCGTAACCGTAATCGTAACCGGTGGTTAATCGTAGCCGTAACAAGCAGTTCATGAACCGTAACTGGAACCGTCAATGAAGGTTAAGGTTAAGAGTCTAGATTTTTTGAACCGTCTAACCGACAGTTCTGAACCCTTTAACCGACGATTCTGAACCGTTGTCAGGTCTAGGAAAGGGTATGTATTGTTCGTGCATCAATATATAAGTTTCGTGCACCAATAATCAATATAATTTCGAGCATCAGTTATGTTTTTTATAATTTCGTGCACCAGTTATGTTTAACATTTTATAATTTCGTGCACCAATATTATATTGAGTTCGTGCACCAGTTATTTTTAGCATTTTATAATTTCGTGCACCAATATTATGTTGAGTTCGTGCACCAATATAATACACTAGCGAGCTTATGTTCGTGCACCAATATAATTTATGTTCGAGCACCAGTTTAAATGTTCGTGCACCAACATAAGTTTCAATGTTCGTGCACCAATATAAGTTAAGTTTAAATGTTCGTGCACCAATATAAGTTTACATGTTCGTGTACTAATATAAGTATCACAAACCAATATAAGTTTAAATGCTCGTGCACCAATATAAGTTTCGTGTGCACAAATATTTTTTTATAGTTCTTGAACCAGTATATACATGTTGCATGCATCATTTACCTGAACGTAAGAACTACAAAATATTATACATTTCAAGAAGTTAGAACTTAAGAACTACGAGTCTTTTGCATCTTGAAGTATCATTTTCGCCATCTTAACCCGATAACCAGTATTATAATCCACGTTTGAATGCTTTGGCACTGGTTGCTTTTTTCATACTCATGCAGACGAGTATGCACAGTCTACGAAGCCAAGTTTTTGTTGTGCTGCTTCTTTGTATGGCTCAATTTCATAACTAATTTCGCTTTGACTGTATTGCACCCCCACTGATATGGGGTCCTCTTGTATAACTTTGTGCATTTTTTCTTTGACGTATTCTTTCTGTAAATTTAAGAAGAGTTCATATTATTTTCTTAATTTACTTATAGTATTTGGATAAAGCAAACTCAAAATATTTTACCAAAATTACCATTAGTTTTGCCCTTTCAAAGTAATAATCGGTTTCTTCCTCCCTTCATGGCCTAATAGAATTGTAATGCTTCCACTGAGATTCCTGAATATCAAATACTAGCAATGTCCAATGGTAGCCAGGTGTGACAAGTGGGTCTTCACGGCTGCACGTGTTTATCGAGAAAATCAAGAAACGATATTTCATGGCCTCGGCTAGCTTGTCATCAATTTGGTGTTTTGCAACCTCTTGGCAGTACACCGATTGTGAAATTCATACAACGTACAACTGTCAAGGTGCACAAAAAAATTATGATACATTAAAATTTAACAAAAAATAAATTATTAGGTTGAGTTTTATTACCCAACACATGCTGTCAAATACATATGACAACTTCATCTCTCATTTCTTCGCAATGAGTCTGTTGATAATGATGGCCCATCGATAAATAATCTGAGAGTCAAGGTAAGATATTGTCACAAGTTAAGTGAATATCAACATATAAATCTGAGAGTTAAGGTAAGATAATGATGGCCCATCGATAAATAATCTGAGAGTCAAGGTAAGATATTGTCACAAGTTAAGTGAATATCAACACATAAATAAGTACACAAATAATTTGTTAAAACTTAAGAGAGATGGTTAATGTAAATCGCTTACATCATTGGGAAGTGACAGTCCATTGAGAATTGTGTCAATATCTCTAATGTATTGTCTTTTCTGATATATTGTCGGTCCATATGATTCCCCTACACACAATGATAAATTCCAACAATTTTGATTTTCAACAGTGTTTATAATAATTTTTTTATAAAAAAAAATTAAGGCGTACCATTGTCCATGCTTTTTGCTCTTTGTTACCTTTTATTATGAAATCCCTTTATTCTGTTGTCAATCGTTTGAACGCAACATTTCACGTTTTGAAAACGAATCATATCCTCATTTTTTTTCCACGGCTCGCCTCATCTTCAAAATCATCGTCGTCTGGCAAAAGTATGATCTCTTAGCTCCTTCGTCTTTTATTGCTTCATTTTTTTGGACCTCTTAGCTCTCCTCATTGCAGGTAAGTGTGATCCTTATCTTTTTTGCTCATTCTATTCTTGATACGTTTCACCATCGTTGTTCGTGCCGCTTTTCCTTTGACGAGTTTCTCATGTTCGTCAGTCAACATCAGAGTATTGTGTTGCTCAGCTCGCTCTCAAGTGTGTCCTTATCATGTTTCATGCTTTGAATTTGGACATTGAGATATGAGTTATATTCTCAAGATCTTTCTTTTGTTTCTTCTATTCAGCAAATGTTGTATGCAAGTCTTTCAGCTCCTCATCCTTCAGTGGAAGCATCATTTTTGATTCCTCAAGTTGTGTTCTGAGTTCTGCATGTTCAAAGAATTTCGTTGTACGCATTACTTCCAATCTTGAACAAAGGCATCAAATTTCACTTGTAATTCCTGTAACTCCATGTCCATTGTAAAAAATGTTGTCTCTATTTTTTCAAGTTGAGCCAATACCTCATCATATTAAGGAAATTCCGATTTTTGAGAAGGTTCCGTCGGCTGAGGACTTTCGGTACCCACATCTTCTGGCTCGATATTAATTTGTAGCCATCGTATAAATTGTCCTCTGAGTATGCTCTCACTCAAAACTTCAGCAATTGTGGTGTCTGGTGTAGAAGCATAAAACAAAACTGTTGACTCTTTGTATGTTCTTTTGTCGTAGGTGGTTCATCAATATGTGATTCAACAATAGTTGTTCTTGAATTTGTTCATCTTGTGTATCTCATTGGGTTGAATGAGAAGAGATGAGGGATTCTGGTTTATCACTAACAATGAGGTGCAGAAGTTCACATTCCTCATTCGATATTGGCAAACTTATTTCCTTTATCTGCATCCATTTTTTGTATTTTGGTATAGATAAGTAGCATAATGTTTCAAACATCAATATAATTTCAAATATTCACGCACAAATATAAAATGTTCGTGCACCAATATAATTTCAAATGTTCGTGCACCAACATAAGTTTTAAGCACCAATATAAGTTCAAATTTCGTGCACCAATATAATATAAAAATATTCATACGCCAATATAATTTCAAATATTCTTGCACTTTCAAACACCAATATAAGTTGAAATGTTCGTTCACCAATATAAGTTTCGTGCATCATTTTACTTTTACAGTAAAATAAAGTATTAATATACATGCACCATAAGTGTTTTTGCATACACAATAAATGTAGTTCACTAATATTTACGTAAGCACGTTCAAGCTCCTTGATTTTAATCGTGTGGAGCTTCATGTATAACTCTTCAAGATCCCACCTTGGAACCAAGTTCACATCCACTGGATCAATCAGGTTTGTCCTGTCGCATACCCAATACTATACATAAATGTGAAATAATGTCATCAACATAAATTAATTTCAAGTGAGATTGCAAAACAACTTACAGGTATCAGAGAAACACATCCATAATATTTTTCGTTGTTCGATTCAACTAAACTTATTACCAAATTCTTTAAAATGTGTTCTGACCAGTTGCAGAAGCAAATTTTGTCCAGGTCATCCAACAAGGCAGTGTACGCCCATGGCAGGTTCGATGATTTTGTAGAGATGAAGAATGTCGCCAGCAAGTACATAGCCACCAATCTAGCAACATCATGTACAATAGTAGAATCCCGCCTTGCTACTTTCGATTTCAATTTCTTGTAAAGCGAGCTCATGCTATTCTATAATTACTTTTGAACTCCTTCTCAGGGAAGCACCTACTTAAGAACGATGTTCGTGGATAATGTGCCAACTACATATCAATGTCTTCACTGCCATCCCTTATTTCAAATATTAAACAGATATCATTGATATTGATTGCCATCATGTAATCTCCAAATGTTAATTCGGACGAATATTTATTGAAGCAAGATATTATTTCCATAATTGGGAGATCACGCTTCTTGCAATGATCACTCGGTCAGTCTGAATTCCATCGACAATAAGCCAAAATGGTGTTCGCTACAGCACTACTAAATGTTCTTCTCGCACTTTAAGTTTCTTTAGGTCTTTTACCATCGCCTACATGTTTGCTCTGTAAAATGCAGATCTGTGCCAATTTTGGTTTATATCTTGGTTACTTGGTGAGGGCAGAGACAATATCATCGTATTTTTTATGTATGAAAAATTATTTGTTTCGTGGGATTTCATGTTAGCTTGTTTGAATGAATTAGTGTCGAGGTATTTCTTATGCACGAAATATCCATGTAACCGTATTTTTGATGCACGAAAAATTATTTGTTTAGTGGGATTTCATGTTAGCTCTTTTGAATGGTTTGGTGTCAAGGTATTTCTGATTCACGAAATATCCATGTAAAAGTATTTCTGATGCACGAAATATCCATTCAAAGGTATTTCTGATGCACGAAATATCCTTTTGTTTCCTGGGATTTCATGTTAGCTCGTTTGAATGGTTTAGTGTCAAGGTATTTCTGATGCACGAAATATCCATGTAACCGTATTTTTTATGCACGAAAAATTATTTGTTTAGTGGGATTTCATGTTAGCTATTTTGAATGGTTTAGTGTCAAGGTATTTCTGATGGACGAAAAATTATTTTGTTAGTGTCGAGGTATTTTTGGTGCACCGAGAAGGAGCTTTTGTGTCGAGGTATTTCTGATGCACGGAAAATTCATGTAAAGGTATTTTTGGTGCACGAAAAATTATCTTGTTAGTGTCAAAGTGTAGTATATAACCACTAATGTATCCTTAATTGTTGTTTTCCATGTAAGCATTGCCTACGCCCTCGCCAATCAACCAAGATATAACCCAAAAATGGCACAGATCTGCATTTTACAGAGCAAACATGCAGGCGGTGGTAACAGACCTAAAGAAACTTAAACGGCGAGAAGAACATTTAGTAGTGTTGCAACGAACACCATTTTGGCTGATTGTCGATGGAATTCAGACTGACCGAGTGATCATTGATCATTGCAAGAAGCGTGATCTCCCAATTATGGAAATAATATCTTGCTTCAACAAAGATTCGTCTTAATTCACATTTGGGGATTACATAATGGCAATCAATATCAATGATGTCCTTCTAATATTTGGAATAAGGGATGTGAGTCAAGACATGGGTATGCAGTTGGTAGATTATCCACGAATCATTCTTAAGTAGGTGTTTCCCTGAGAAGGAGTCCAAAAGTAATTATAGAAAGAGAAAGAGTTCGCTTTACAAGAAATTGAAATCGAAAGTAGCAAGGCGGGATTCTACTATTGTACATGATGTTGCTAGATTGATGACTCTGTACTTGCTGACGACATTCTTCATCTTTACAAAATCATCGAACCTTCCATGAGCGTACACTGCCTTGGTGGATGACCTGGACAAAATTTGCTCCTACAACTGGTCAGAACACATATTAAAGAATTTGGTAATCAATTTAGTTGAATCGAGCAACGAAAAACATTGTGGATGTGTTCCTCTGATACCTGTAAGTTGTTTTGCAATCCCATTTGAAATTAATTTCCTTAATTTCTGTTGATAACATTATTTCACATTTATGTGTGGTATTGGGTATGCGAGAGGACAAACCTGATTGATCCAGTGGATGTGAACTTGGTCCCAAGATTCATGAAATGGGATCTTGAAGAGTTATACAATATGCTCCACACAATTAAAATCAAGGAGCTTGACCGTGCTTACGTAAGTATTAGTGAACTCCATTTATTGTGTGCAAAATCACTTATGGTGCATGTATATTAACACTTTATTCTACTGCAAAAGTAAAATGATGCACGAAACTTATATTGGTGGACGAACATTTCAACTTACACTGGTGTTTGAAAGTGCAAGAATAGTTGAAATTATATTGGTGCATGAAACATTTTTATATTGGTGCACGAATATTTGAACTTATATTGGTTCTTGAAACTTATATTGATGCACAAACATTTGAAATTATATTGGAGCACGGACATTTTTTATATTGTTGTACGAACATTTGAACTTATATTGGTGTTTGAAAGATTATGCTACTTATCTATACTAATACAAAAAAATGGATGCAGATAAAGGAAATAAGTTTACCAATATCGAATGAGGAAGGTGAACTTCTGCACCTCATTGTCAGAATCCCACATCTCTTCTCTTCAACTCAACGAGATACACAAGACGACCGAGAAGAACAAATTCAAGAACCAACTATTGTTGAACTACAAATTGATGAACCACCTACGACAAAAGAACCTACGAATGTGTCAACAGCTTTGTTTTATGCTTCTACACCAGACACCACAATTGCTGAAGTTTTGATTGATCTGAGTGAGCATACTGCAGAGGACAATTTATACGATGACTACAAATTAATATCGAGCCAGAAGATGTGTGTATCGAAAGTCCTCAGCTGACGGAACCTTCTCAAAAATCAGAATTTCCTCAATATGAAGAGGTATTGGCGCAACTTGAAGAAATAGAGAACATTTTTTACAAAGAAAATGGAGTTGCAGGAATTACAAATGAAGTTTGATGCATTTGTTCAAGATATGAAAGTAATGCGTACAACGGAATTCCTTGAACATGCAGAATTCAGAACACAACTTGAGGAATAAAAAATAATGCTTCTACTGAAGGAAGAGGAGCTGAAAGACTTGTATACAAGATTTGCTGAACATAAGAAACAAAAGGAAGATCTTGAGAATATAACTGCATAGCTCAATGTCCAAATTCAAAGCATGAAACATGATAAGGACACACTTGAGAGCGAGTTGAGCAACACAATACTCTGATGTTGAATGACGTGAGAAACTCGTCAAAGAAAATGCGACACAGACAACGATGATGAAACATATCAAGAACCGAATGAACATAATGAGCAAAAAAGATAAGGACCACAGTTATCCTGCAATGAGGAGAGCTAAGAGGTCCAAAAAAAAAATGAAGCAACGGAAGAAGAAGAATAAGAATAAGAAGAATAAGATAAACAAAAAAAAAATGTAAGCAATGAGATCATACTTTTGTCATACGATGATGATTTTGAAGATGTAGAGAGCCATGGGAAAAATAATAAGGATATTCCATTCATTTTCAAGTGTGTGACGGTGGGAAGGGAACAAAAGCTGAAATTGTGGCCACGTTGGATGAACGTGGAAGAATTGTTCATGCACCGGTTAGTTTAAGATTACTGTAGCATTTAATTTTATAAGTCCGTGTACCAGTTAATTTTATATGTTCGTGAACCTGTTACTTTTCATAAGTTTCGTGTATTGGTATGAGTTTCGTGCACCAGTTACTTTTTATAAGTTTCATACACCAATTACTTTTTCTCTAGATCAACGTCCTCGTTGCATGTTTTGCTATCAGGCTGTAAAATCTGGAAAACGTGAGCAAACAAGTGCGGACGCCGGTGAATCATAACTAAAAAACAAAAATTCAAAAAATCTAACATATATATATATATATACCTTAAACGCATGGTTGTGTTTAATGCTTTAATTTATGTCCGGATTATTTTTGAGCCAGGCGGGGCATCGCCAAGCCTACAAACTTCTACAAAGCTTTGCTAATTCAAATTTCAAATAGCATTGCAACCTCCATACATTTGTGTTCTATTGGAGTTTGTGATTCTTTTCTTTTGATAGAGTCTTGTTTTCTTCGTGTTGGTACACCGTGAAGGTGTTCGTTGAGTTAATTGTAGTGTCCTCCAACACCGACGCAAGTTGAAAATTGTAAAGTCATCAACAAGTAAAGTTAGTGCATGTGTTGTGGCTATCCTTGGAGCCCTTAAGGCCAAGAAGAAGACTCGTGAAGAGTGTTGGTAACTCGGGAAGAGTTGTGTGTGGCTATCCTTGGAGCCCTTAAGGCCAAGAAGACTCGTAAATAGTGTTGTGCTCGGGAAGAGCTTTGTGTACTCGGGAAGAGTTGTATTGTGGCTAACTTGGAGCTTTCAAGGCCAAGATCCTTTGTTCTAGTGGAACCTCGGTTGGAAGTTATCTAGCCGGGAAGAGGAGACGTAGGCGATTCATCACCGAACTTCTATAACAAATCTTTGTGTCATTTACCGCTTTATTTCATTACGCATTTATTTACTTCTTTATTTTATTTATCGATTGACTTAAGCCTTCCGCAAGCTCAAACTCTTTTATTTTGCAAACTCATTTTAAAATGCTAAAGTAGCCAAGGAACCTCATTCACCCCCCCTCTTCGGTTCCAACAAGTGGTATCAGAGCCATTTGATTTTTGTTTTAAATCAAAAAAATTTCTATGGCTAATCTAGCAAATGAGTTTACTCAAGGTCAATCGATCAATCGCCCTCTGCACTTCACAAGTGATAACTATGTATATTGGAAGAATAGAATATCTCTATACATCCAATACGTAGATTATGACCTATGGAAGATCATTGTGAAAGGTCCACACATTCCTTTAAAGGAAGTTGGGGGAATAAGTGTTCCCAAAGAAATGGACGACTTCACAAGAGCGGATATGATTTTAATTTCGCAAAATGCTAAAGCTACTAAAATTTTGCATTGTGCTTTAGATACGAAGGAGTACAATCGGAGCTCAACGTGCTCAACCGCAAAGGAGATATGGGACAAATTACAAATTTGTCACGAGGGCACAAATCAAGTAAATGAGACAAAGATAGACCTACTACAACTCAAATATGAGACATTTGAGATGGAGTCCGGTTTAGAAGGCTCAACCAAATCATAAACGAGCTCGCCCAACTTGGAGAGAAGTATCCTCCAAAGCAAATATGGAGAAGAGCTCTAAGAGCCTTGCCAAAAGAATGGGATGCCAAGAAGACGGCCATTATCGAATCAAACAAAGGAAAAAGTGCATCATATGCCTTGATGAGCTTCATGACACATTGGTGACCCATGAACTTGAAGTATCGACAAGGAAAGGAATAAAGGAAGATGATAGATCCATAAGGAAGGGGATTGCCTTGGTTGGGAGGAAAGATCAATCCGAGGATGAAGATGAAGATGATGATGATGAAGAGATGATCTTGTTCACTAGAAAGTTCAAGAAGTTCTTCAACAAACATAACAAGCCAAAGACCTCTAGTGCTACCAAACAAGATTCAAAACAAGAGGTAACTTGTTATAATTGTCGAGAAAAAGGTCATTATGCTAACAAATGTCCTAGGAAGAAGAGTGATGACAAAGGCAAGAAGAAGACTCTTATAGCCACATGGAGTGATAGTGACTCCGATGAAGAAGGAACAAATCTTTGTCTCATGGCCAAAGATGCATAAATGAATAAGGAGATGAAAGCGACGATGAGGTACCATCTTTTGATGAACATTTAGATTCTTATCATGAACTTATTGATGTTCTTGGCAAAACCAAGATGAGTAACAAATTACTGAAACTTGAGGTAGCCAAGAAAGATGAAGAAAATAATTTATTGAAAAATGAGTTAAATTCTTTAAAGAAATTTTTGCAAATTTAGTGAGAGTAGTTTAAAATGAATGAATTACTTGGCTTGCAACGTTGTAGCTTCGATAAAGACGGACTAGGCTTCTCAAGCAAAACTAAAACTTTTTCAAGCTTGTTAGCTAAAGCCAAACATAATTATCCTACTTGTACTTATTGTTGCAAAGATATGGTCATTCTAAAAATAAGTGTAGATTTGCCAAAATCCAATACCAACCTAACAAGAGGTGGAAATGGATTCCAAAGGTGTCAATGAAAGCTAATCCTCAAAGACCCAAAAATCAAATGGGTACCAAAGATCCTCCTAATGTTAATTTGTTTTGTAGGGACAACAATGGGAAGGAGGATGAAGGCACAAGCAACTCAAATGAGGAGATTATCGCATTCACCACAATAGAAGAGGCGCGAGGTATATGACCAATGACAAGAACGCACTCTTGTCATCGAAGGTAAAAATTATTTTAATACATTTTAAAAAGAGCAATTCAAAATTCATTAGCACAAATTAATTGTGACCAATAAAAATGAAGCTCAATATCATTGGTAGTAAAATGCATTACCCTTTGCATATGCACATATAAATTGTTTTAATGATTGATGTATGCTTATCCTTTCATAGTAAGTATCTTGGTATGCCTTGAATTCAAATTTGAATATGCAATGTGGAAATGTGCATTTATGTGATTAATAAATCTTATCTAATGATGCATTGAGAATTATAATCTCTATTGGGTATGAGGTGCATGAACATATGCACACGTTGAAACACTTAGAATTTATTGTTGATTGCCTTAAATACATGTTTGTTGTTCCTCTAAATGATTTAATCTAATGCTTATAGCTATTATATGCTTGATGAGGAACATGTGTAAAATTGTTAAAATGTGGCTATGTGTCAACATATACTTATGCTATGTTTATTTAAATTTTGTACTTTTTGATTATCACAAAAAAGGGGAGAATTTTGTAATAAACTTGAAGATTAATTCATGCGTAGTTTAAGGGGGAGAGCTTGTGTATGCATGGTTTGAGGGGGAGAGTTGTTTGTTCAACACTTTACTTGGTAATCTTGTATGTGCTATGCAATTGTGAAGAGGGAGTCATGTTTACTCACATTTCATGCATATTACATATTCAAGTTTATCAAGTTTTGTGATCATCAAAAAGGGGGAGATTGTTGAGCCTTAAACGGATGGTTGTGTTTAATGCTTTAATTTATCTCCGGATTATTTTTGAGTTTTGATGATCAACAAAACTTGTGTTTGTTACACTAATGTGTCTACTTAGTGTGCAGATTAATTGATTAAAAACTGGATTGATTGAAGAAAATCAAGTGTGCAAATTCTAGTCAGGATCGCCCCAGGCGATGGTGATCATCGCCCCATGCGTTGGCAGCCAGGCGGGGCATCGCCACGCACATCGGCTGGAGCGACGCCGAGGCTCGCGTGCAGGGGGAGTTCGCCCGAGGCGATGGGCTGATCGCCTGATGCGATGCGTTGAACGCCTGAGGCGATGTGTGCATCGTTTGAGGCGATGAAGATTTTGGACCAGCTGAGGCTACGACATTTATTTTCAGTGGTGATCTCCTGAGGCGATCGGGACATCGCCTGAGGCGATGCATGATTTATGCTGACCGTTGGGGCGCGGCGATTGTGATCGCCCGAGGCAATGTCCGATGCGATCGAGTAGTGATTTCAGCCTTATGTGTAGCAACGGCTAGTAGGAGCCTGAGGGCCTCCTACACTATAAATATTGATGCTTTGGAGCATTTTGAAGACAAGAAACAAGCCTACAAACTTCTACAAAACTTTGCTAATTCAAATTTCAAATAACATTGCAACCTCCATACATTTGTGTTGTATTGGAGTTTGTGATTCTTTTCTTTTGATAGAGTCTTGTTTTCTTCGTGTTGGTACACCGTAAAGGTGTTTGTTGAGTTAATTGTAAGGTCCTCCAACACCGACGCAAGTTGAAAATTGTAAAGTCATCAACTCTACACTATAAATATTGATGCTTTGGAGCATTTTGAAGACAAGAAACAAGCCTACAAACTTCTACAAAACTTTGCTAATTCAAATTTCAAATAACATTGCAACCTCCATACATTTGTGTTGTATTGGAGTTTGTGATTCTTTTCTTTTGATAGAGTCTTGTTTTCTTCGTGTTGGTACACCGTAAAGGTGTTTGTTGAGTTAATTGTAAGGTCCTCCAACACCGACGCAAGTTGAAAATTGTAAAGTCATCAACAAGTAAAGTTGGTGCATATGTTGTGGGCCAAGAAGACTCGTGAAGAGTGTTGTGCTAGGGAAGAGCTTTGTGTACTCGGGAAGAGTTGTATTGTGGCTAACTTGGAGCCCTCAAGGCCAATATCCTTTGTGCTAGTGGAACCTCGGTTGGAAGTTATCTAGCCGGGAAGAGGAGACGTAGGCGATTCATCGCCGAACTTCTATAACAAGTCTTTGTGTCATTTACCGCTTTATTTCATTACGCATTTATTTACTTCTTTATTTTATGTATCGATTGACTTAAGCCTTCCGCAAGCGCAAACTCTTTTATTTTGCAAACTCATTTTAAAAAGCTAAAGTAGCCAAAGAACCTCATTCACCCCCCTCTTCGGTGCCAACATATATATATAGCGTCAAAACTTTATGCAACAAACCATAAAGTACTACATACCAGATTTGAAAAAAAATTCTGGAACAAAGTGATGGAATAAAAAATCGAAGAGATGACGATAAAACCCAACTGTAATACATACCACATTTGAAAAAAATTCTGGAACGACGTGATGGAATGAAAATCAAAGAGAGAATGGGGGAATTAGAAAACCCTAAGTTAAAGAAACCGTAACTGAAGGCGAGAGATTTTTTACTGAAATTTTGAACGAGGTAAAAGATGGATAGGGGAAAAGATGAGCTTCGTGCGAATGAATGCAGAAGACAAATGGGAGAGGAGGAGAAGACAAATGGGAGAGGAGAGTAGACTATTTTAGTCATTTCCTCGAAAATGTATCTAAATGATCGTATGTTTTTTGGGTGGACTAAAATAAATAAATTTCCTCTACAGAATACTGGCATGAATTTTTCATATTTTAGATATATTTATATCGAGCCGTATCATGTATCTTTGATCAGAACCAATGCCAAAAATTTGTGTTTATCTCAAGGATTGAGAATACAAATTGCAGTAAAAGAAAAGGAAAATATTGTATGTCCACATCATTCTATCATTCCAACACGTGCCAAACATTACGTTGGTTTTGTATATTTAAATATACGAATTTAAACAGCTTACAATGATTATGCAAAAAGAAATTATACTGAAATAGTAAACTCACAGCAACAGTTTATATATATTGTTCAAAGTCTCTGGAAACAGGGAACTGAAACTGGACGAGGCCACATCAAGCCCTGTGCCCGTAAACTCAAATTTGCCCGGCTACAAGCTTCTAGCCTCCTGGACAATAGAGTTCCAAGTTACAACGCTCAATCGCCTCTGTTCGGAATGAAACAAAAATCCAAGCAGGCTCTCTTGAATACTAGTAGTGTGCAGTACTCTCAAACTTATGAAATGTATGAATGAACTATGTTTTTCAAATGCTTAAAACACTAGAGTTGAAGCAGCTTATATATCTGAGCAGCAGACCTCCCAAAGGTCTCAAAAATTAAATGTAATGATTAGTATGGTAGATGAAAAAAACCAAGGTTTCGTTTTATATGCATTATAAAGTAATACAAATTCTGGGAAGAACCAAAGTTCCAGATTCGATATGGGACGCTTTAACATTTATTCATTCATTCCCATGACGTTCGGGACGAACCGAACTCACTGAGACAGGATGGAAACCCGGAGGGAAGCTCTCCTTTCCGCTGACTCCTCACAGCCTACCACCAAAGAGATGCAAAATAAGAGGTCAACTCATCCGCTGATTCTTTAACATCAGTCGGTTCAGACTTCCACTTAGTTTCACCAAAGCTTCATCCTATTCAAGGATAGATCACCCAGGTTCGGGTCCATAAGCAGTGACAATCGATTCAATACATTTCTTATGTACCCATATGTACTATATTGGATTTGAATCAGATTTGGGATCAATCTATATTGATTGAATGCCTTCATTCTATTGATTCTCTCCCAATTGGTTGGACCGTAGGTGCGATGATTTACTTCACGGGCGAGGTCTCTGGTTCAAGTCCAGGATGGCCCAGCTGCGCCGGGGAAAAGAATAAGAGCCCTTGCATTCCCTCCGGCCATTGCGAGGCTCGCCTAACTTAGAGCTCCCTATAGTACGTTCATGCTCCTCGACTAGAGGATCAGTCACTACGAAAACTACTTCATAGATATTTCTATTTAGTCGTTCGAGCTTTTCCTGGGAGTATGGCGTGGGTTACTCCAGTGTCGTAGCGCTCAATACTTTACATCATATTAATACGGATTTAAGTCTCATATTTAAATCTGAAATCAATTCTACAGGTAGATGAAAAGTCTCAAACTTAATACTCAGCAGAATGTGAAAAGTTAGATATGTGAAAGGTCATTTCAGAAATCCGAGTAATAAAAGATGGGATGCCTTTGCGAGGAGGCGTGACAAGGCGAGCGGAGCAGACGGCCTGCGAGAGACACGCATCTTTTCTACTTAACTACACTCTATTGATTTGTTTCTCAATATAAACAAACCATAAGTATTCCAAAATTCCAATATGGGATTTCTTTAGCCAATTAACCATTTAAATTAACTTACCAATTTTGTTTTCATTAACAAAATTACACATAATTAATTGGCTTTTAATTATTAAATCACAACGCAGTATAAGGTTTTCGTGCATCAATTTTTTTTTAAGGCTGGCAATAATGGCAGAGTAGTATATGTTGCTTCCAGAGCAACTTTATCAAAATTCCACTTTTACCCCTAAAACAACTTTATCTTTTTTTTTTTATCTTTAAATAAAATTATATACCAATGAAAAGCTGTTCAATACAGAATATGAAAGCCAAAAGCCACAGACGGCAGGCCAATAGCCACAGACGGCTTAATAAAACAAAAGTACCCTAAGACACTCTACTAATGAAATAGAATGTTTAAGCAGCGAAGGACATGAAGCTGTATCTTCTGAAACATCGAATCAGTGGTGGTCAGCTTTCCTTCAAAAAGTTGTAAATTTCTCGCGTGCCATATCTGGAATACCGTGGCCCCCAGTGCTACCGTGCGCGCAATTGCCCGATGGCTCCTCCCGGCGTATTGCTTCTTATACCACTTTATTGCGCTTTGAATTGTGGTCATCTGTCTTGTCATTCCCAACCATTCCTTGACTCTGTTCCATAATGCCATAGTGTAATCGCATTTGAAGAAGAGATGGTCATGGGCATCCTGGCTGTGAGAACATAACCTGCACGTTTTGTCCTCAACATAACACAGTCTATCCGCAGTTTGCAGCTTGCCAAGGATGGCTAGCCACAATGCGAATGCATGCTTCGGTAGTATACCCCGCTTCCATACAATAGTCGACCAAGTGACCTTGGTGGATGGTGGCTTGAAGAAAGTGTAGGCACCATTCATCCTTGGTCCATCATACCAACTGTCCAGTATAGTGGCCGCAGAGGCTTGCGTCCCCAGCCCAGATAAGAGTTCATCCCTGATGAGAAGAATGCGCTTAATGAGAGGTGAGTCAGCCGGCTTCGAAGCCCAATCCCAAATGCCAATGCGATTCCGGCTGAGGTAAATGTGGTGTATCCATCTCAGCCATAAGGACTGCCGGCTAGATTGTATATCCCACAGCACTTTGGAAAGTAGTGCCTTATTCCAGCCCCTCAAGTCCCGTAGACCCGCACCCCCATCCTGCTTGGCAGTACACATCATCACCCAGTTGATAGGTGGGTGTTTAGAGTTCCAAATAAAGGAACGGCAAAGTGAGTAGATGCGATCAATCACCCCAAACGGGATAGGCAGAATAGAGAGCCAGAAACACTCCACCCCCTGCAGTACCGATCTGATGAGTTCCAATTTCCCAGCATAAGACAGAGTGCGCTTAGGCCAGGAATGCAACTTAGCAGAAATAGCCGATAGCAGAGTGCCGTAGTTCGCGAAACGGAGCTTCTCAGCAGCCAGTGGGATACCCAGGTATCGGAATGGGACCACCCCCTGAGTGAACCCCGTGAACTGTAGAAGCTGTGACCTCAACTGCTCATCAATACCTGACATATAGATCGCTGATTTGAGATTATTGGCCTTCAGCCCAGCACAGGCCCCAAAACTTTGAAGGCTATCCGTGACGATCTCAACAGATCGAGTGTCGGCACGCCCAAATAGCAACAAATCATCAGCATATGCAAGGTGAGTAATACCCGAAGCAGCGCACAATGGGTGGAAGTTGTAGTCAGAATCACTGGTTTCCTTACCTATCATACGTGATAAGTATTCCACACAAATAGCAAATAGAAAAGGGGATAGAGGATCTCCCTGCCTGAGGCCCTTTCTCCCTTTGAAATAACCGAAGATCCCACCATTAATAGCCAGTGAGAAGGTGGTGGTTGTGACACACTGCATAACCCATCTGATATACCGTGGCGGGAACCGAAGCCCAATCAGTACAGATTCGAGGAACGACCAGTTCACCGTGTCAAAAGCCTTCTGGAGATCAACCTTGAGGATGCATCTTGGGGATATCCTTTTCCGGTTATATTTGCGTAGCAGTTCCTGGGCCAGGTGAATGTTATCGGCAATAGAACGACCTTTAACAAAAGCACCTTGGGCCAGGTCAATAAATGAGTTCAGCACCAATGATAGTCTACTCGCCAGTATTTTGGAAATAATCTTGTAGACCGTGTTGCAGCAAGAAATCGGCCGATAATCATTTACCCGGGAGGCATGCGATGATTTTGGTACTAGAGTGATAACAGCATGGTTGAGTTGCTTCAATAAGCAACCACTGCGAAAAAACTCTTGTACGGCAGCAACCACATGATCCCGAACAATACCCCACGACGCTTTGTAGAACTTGGCGTTATCTTCACTCTCTATGTGTACTAGTTGTTTCAGTGCATTTACAAAAGACATAGAAGAGGTCCTGAAGGCGCCTGATGAGAATAAAAATGAAGAAAAGCTTTAACCTCCTACTCCACTCCTGAGACAAGTGATTCTCCATTGCTGGAAACATCTTCATCTTTTGCAACCGCAGCAGATTCCTCAGTATTTTCAGCAACAGGCTGGTGCCATTGATTTGGATTCTCCAGATTCAGTTTCAAGGTACACAAACGAAAGACTGATCTTCAAGAAATTCTAAAACATGTGTTTTTATGTATTTGTTTCTATGATTACTTGTTCATTTACGGGAGTCAAATTATCTGAATTGGATTGTTATTGACTTTGGTACAGTGAGGGAAGCATGCGGTAATCTGTTTATCAAGAACCAGTTATACAAATCCAATCTAGAAACAACAGGGTCAACTTCAATCCGGTTGATCTAAAGATCAGGGATCAAAATAATAGCGCTAGTACAGATGCAACCTCAAGTTCAAGAATCCGGTTATGCATTGTCTAGTCAATTTGACCAATTGGTATCTTGGCAGAATGAAACATTTTGATGAATGTTTCCAAATGTTAAATGAAATGTCAAAGGGAAGGCATTTGATTGATCTGTGTACCTTTCCTACTATGGTAATTGAATTTTTCAACAATATAGAAGGATTTGGCCTTGAGCGTGACTTGGTTGCAATTCAAACTGTTCTGTTGTGGATATACCGGTATAAGCATGTGGAGGAAGCTGAGTTATTATTTCACAATAAGAAAAGTGAATTTAGGGATGATATTAAGACGTGGAACATTATTTTGATGGTGTATGTTTGGTAGTTTACGTGACGCCAAGAGGTTCCGGAAGGACATTTTGGCATCAAACTTCAAGCCGATAAATTTACATATCGGATTTTCATCAACTCACTGCGTTATGGGTAGATTGTGTTTCAAAAAGAGGGTTCCGGAGGCTCTTTAGATTTTCAGAGAGATGAGTTTAAAGGGCTGCACACCAAATACAGCTACTTATAATACACTTATCAAGCATTTCAGAGAGATGAGTTTAAAGGGCTGCAATGTCACGCCGCGAGACCGGGGTCGATAACACCGGCGTTGATTCTAAATATAATTCAAAATCAACAAGCCTCGTAATACAGAATTCTACGAAAAACCAGTCTATATTCCATAAAAATAAATAATCTCGAATTTAAATTGCATAATCAAACTCTAAAAGTCTTGAAACGGAATAACTTAAAGAAATCCTAAATAAACCAAAATTGATGTCTTTAATTCATAGAAACGCAGCGGATCACCAACCCCAAAATTGGTGTTCTTCTTCAGCTTCAATTTTTTCCTCGTCTTTATCTGGGAAGATAGAGTAAGGGGTGAGTGTTTTGGAAAACACTCAGCAAGTGGGGGACAATCGTATGTGACACATCGTATAAATATAATAATTTTTCAGAAACATTTATCAAAAATCATAACAGAAACCGATATGAACAGAACAGAAACTTAACAGATTTGCTCATCGAAGCCAGAACAGAACAGAAACGTCATATCAGAATCTCATACCATATACTAAAGTAAGCACAATAAATCATCTAGTTGCCTCATGGTACTGATATCAGTTCTCTAGATATAACCCTCCTAGAGATGAGGTCAGAACATCGGATCACCCACGAATAAAGGGTCTGGACTTCCCAGAACAACGGTTGACCACCGTATCAGGTCAGAAAACGGTTATAATCCCACCGCATCAGGGTCAGAAACAGAATTCGGAATTCCTTACCAATTGGATTTCGATATTTAAAGTGCTTCAGATTTCAAAGACAGAATTTCATAATTTGAAAATAGTTCACATAACGATTGGATTTTAAAACATATACTTATGATTTAAAAACGAAAGAATGATTTTAACAAAAGCCCACTTACTGAGATTGGAGGCGATTATAAACGTGCTTGGATGACTTTTAGTTGTGAATTGCACGATGTATTTTTTTCCAGAATTATGCTACTGATCGAAAACTTGATGTTGATGATTTGGAGGAAAATTTAAAATGGTTAGCTCTTGGATCTTTTATTGGTTGGAATAAGGTCAGCTTTTGAAGACTCAAAGCTTATTGGAAGGAAATTTTAATGACTAAATTTTTGAAGAATAAAGGTTGCAGAAGACACATTAACCTGATGAAGACGTGAACTCCAACTATTTATTAAAGATTTTGATAACCAAAGCTTATCCCTTAATTATTTTGTAAAGTGCATCATTATCTATCAAATATTTAGAGTTTTAATCCTACCAAGTAAATAACCTTAAGTAGTTTGGTTGGCTAAAACTTTAGTGGTTGACTTAGTTGGGAAACCGAGTTTTTACATTCCTCCATCCTTATTGGAAGTTTCGTCCTCGAAACTTGAGTAAGTTTAACCGTTCTAAGGATAATGGTATTTTGGCTTAAGTGTTAGTTCCTCAGAACCTCTTGGATATAAGCGAATGCGTGACACCATAATCAACAATACATATGCATGCACTTTCTTTAATAAACTGATACCTGCCACAGCTTCGTTCACATCCTCCGTTTTTTCTTGGGTTATGGCATATACCCGAGCATTTGGTTTGTTATCCCTTGGCTTGTTTGGAAGGGCACTATTTCTTGTACATGTCCCCCTTTTATCGACTTCGGGACAATCGACAATTCTATGTCCGAACTTCTCACATCGGAAGCAAGCTCCAGTCTTTCTATGACATTCACCAGTATGTACGAAGTCACAAGTCGGACATTTTGGAACCCTATGATTGAATGGGGTGGATACGGGCCACTCTTGTTGATTATGGATTGGTTCGGTCGTTTGAAATCCTGACCATTGGCGTCGTGTTGACTAGGGGGAGGTCGCTTGCGCTTAAATTCCTCATCACGACGTCTTATATCAGCTTCAGCCCTGATGACTGCTCTCATTAGGTCTCCAAAGTTTGTGGTTTCATATATTGCTAGGGCAGATTGGATATGACTGTTTAACCCAATCCTAAAGCGATGTAGTTTCAAGGTCTCATCTGCCATAATACTTGGTGCATAAGTTCCCAGAGAGTTGAACTTTGATGTGTATTCTATCACCGACATATCAGGAGTTTGCATCAAGCTCTCAAATTCCCTAAGTTTCTGATTTTGCACTGCAGTCGAAAAATATTGCTTTAGGAAGGTGCTTCGGAACCGTTGCCATGTGATTGGTCCCACTTCTAACATCAGTGGTGACACATTTTCCCACCATTTTCCAGCTTGATCAATGAGAAATGATGTGGTGACTTCCACCTTGATGTCTTCAGGTACTTCAAGCAGTCTGTGGTGATTTTCCACTTGCTTAAGCCAGTTTTGGGCCATCTCTGGGTCTGAGTTGCCATCAAAAGTTGGAACTCGGTTCTTTCGCAGTGATTCGTAATGATCCTTCACTCCCTGCGAGTGTGGCGCTGGCTGCGGATGTGGCTGATTAGCAGCAGGATTAGTCATGCCTTGCAGTGTCGTAGCGACGATGGTGGCTATTGCCATCAAATCCTCGCGGCTCAATCCCACTCTAGGGGCTCGTTGATTATCATTTGCTCTCTCCTCATCATTGTTATGAGGGGCAGCGTAGTTGGGATTACGGTTGCTGCGAGTAGGACGTCCGGCCATTTACTACAATACATATAGATCTAAAATCTTTGCATAGTAATATAATTGATAATAAAACATATCGAAGGCACGATAAAAGGAAATTAACAATTTTATTAATGAATGAAAATGTTTATAATTAAATCAAATAAGATTACTAAATACCAAAATATCTCTCTTATTTTTATTTATTATTATTATTTTTTTTTAAAATTGACTGAAAACTTGGATTACCCATGAAACGTATTACTTACATGAGGAAGGAATTTAATTTTGATGCATCATTGACGGAAGAATTTGATGATTAGGGTTCGACGCTTTAGGGTTCTTAATTAGGCGAATTTTGATTCCAAATTCGTAATCGTATGTCGTTCTTGATTCGAAATTGATAGAGGGGTTTGATTGAGCACTGTATGTAGGTTAGTAATCCAGATTTGATTTGAAAACTATGTTCCAAAGGCTAAAAAAAAATCGGGGATTGAAGATTCGGATTTAGGGTTTCGTAGGGCAAGAAGTTGATTGGGTAATCAGCCGTCTTCTGGAAATTTTCAGTTTCCACGGATAAGGGGCTTTTGATCGTAATGTCCCATAGGTCAGTATGCCAAAAGGAATTGAAAAATCGAGTTCTGATGGTTACGAAATCGGAGGATTGATTTACAGGATTTTTAGGGTTCTTGGGCTTTAGGTTCGATCGGGCGATTCGTCGTCGTCCAGTAACTGTAAGATTCAATTGATTGAGGGCTTTTACTCCAGGGGTGATTTTCGTCAAGGTAGCATGTCGGATTGGTCAAGATACCCTCGGCAGTGATGAGATCGGAGCAGGGGCAGCGTGAAGGGTTTGGGCGAGTGTTAGTCGAGCGACTGGAGGGGAAATCGAACTCCGATGGTTGTGAAATTTGGAGAGTTCGTTCGTCCATGGATGGCGATTATGGTGGTGTGCGGCCGTCAGTTATGGTGGCGGCATGCAGCGGTGGTGGTTGTGGCAGCGGGTGTTCAGGTAAGAATTTCGATTTTTTTTTTAATTTTTTTTTTATATCAGTAGCCGATCATGACACCAAGAGAAATTTTCCCAATTGATTTTCTAACCTTCAATTGGTTTGATTTAACCGGGATTTATATTCTGGTATTTTTATCAACCAGATATTTTTTCCCAGCGGGATTATGGAACCTGGCTCTAATACCACTTAAATGTCACGCCGCGAGACCGGGGTCGATAACACCGGCGTTGATTCTAAATATAATTCAAAATCAACAAGCCTCGTAATACATAATTCTACGAAAAATCAGTCTATATTCCATAAAAATAAATAATCGTCTTTACAATCGAATTTAAATTGCATAATCAAACTCTAAAAGTCTTGAAACGGAATAACTTAAAGAAATCCTAAATAAACCAAAATTGATGTCTTTAATTCATAGAAACGCAGCGGATCACCAACCCCAAAATTGGTGTTCTTCTTCAGCTTCAATTTCTTCCTCGTCTTTATCTGGGAAGATAGAGTAAGGGGTGAGTGTTTTGGAAAACACTCAGCAAGTGGGGGACAATCGTATGTGACACATCGTATAAATATAATAATTTTTCAGAAACATTTATCAAAAACCATAACAGAAACCGATATGAACAGAACATAAACTTAACAGATTTGCTCATCGGAGCCAGAACAGAACAGAAACGTCATATCAGAATCCCATACCATATACTAAAGTAAGCACAATAAATCATCTAGTTTCCTCATGGTACTGATATCAGTTCTCTAGATATAACCCTCATGGAGATGAGGTCAGAACATCGGATCACCCACGAATAAATGGTCTGGACTTCCCAGAACAACGGTTAACCACCGTATCAGGTCAGAAAACGGTTATAATCCCACCGTATCAGGTCAGAAAACGGTTATAATCCCACCGTATCAGGTCAGAAAACGGTTATAATCCCACCGCATCAGGGTCAGAAACAGAATTCTGAATTCCTTACCAATTGGATTTCGATATTTAAAGTGCTTCAGATTTCAAAGACAGAATTTCATAATTTGAAAATAGTTCACATAACGATTGGATTGTAAAACATATACTTATGATTTAAAAACGAAAGAATGATTTTAACAAAAGCCCACTTACTGAGATTGGAGGCGATTATAAACGTACTTGGATGACTTTTAGTTGTGAATTGCACGATGTATTTTTTTCCAGAATTATGCTACTGATCAAAAACTTGATGTTGATGATTTGGAGGAAAATTTAAAATGGTTAGCTCTTGGATCTTTTATTGGTTGGAATAAGGTCAGCTTTTGAAGACTCAAAGCTTATTGGAAGGAAATTTTAATGACTAAATTTTTGAAGAATAAAGGTTGCAGAAGACACAGTAACCTGATGAAGAATTCTATTGGCTATTAAGAATGATAAATTGACGTGAACTCCAACTATTTATTAAAGATTTTGATAACCAAAGCTTATCCTTTAATTATTTTGTAAAGTGCATCATTATCTATCAAATATTTAGAGTTTTAATCATACTACAATTCTTAAATATCTATCTTGTTAAGTTATTGGTTTGAGTAAATAACCTTAAGTAGTTTGGTTGGCTAAAACTTTAGTGATTGACTTAGTTGGGAAATCGGGTTTTTACATGCACAATAAGAACAAACCTGTTCAGCCTTCAAATTTTAAAGAATTAACACCAAATGCTCCTTCCAGCCGACCACAAATACCTCAACCTTCGTCCCCTCAGTTGTCTTGTCAGTACCATACCCAGACGCCGGCCCATGCTGTGGTGTTACCCGAAGCTAATGCTCAGCTTCCAACAGAGAACTTTAAACAGCAAGTTAGGACTTCGCAGCAATGACAAGCGAGTTGAGCATGGATGCAAAATTTTGCAGCAGGGTTTTGGTTTATCTTTGAAGTTTATTCGTCGCCATCACGATCTGTTTCTTCCACCAGACTTTCCTTCTCCCTTTGACCATTAATCTTCTGAATCTTTTTCTTTATTTTCATTCTCATCAACTCTTTCCAGGACCTCTCCTTTTTCCTTCTGTAAATGTGCTGAAACAGCTAATCGAGAGAGAGAGTAAAGAAAAACGACAAGGTTTTAGGGGTAAAATTAGAATTTTGGTGAGATTGCTATGGAAGTACGAGATAATGCTCGCCAGCCTTTTTTACATACGTGCATCTTCAATGGATACCATCTAACGTAACTGTTACACGTGGATATCCACGTGTCAAGCTACATTGGGCTTTCCAGTGAGAAATTAACCACGATGAAACGAGAAGTCTACAGGTGAGCGCGTTTCCCAGTTACTTCCAGAATGAATATGCATGAAACACGTTGGCAGTCGCACTAAAAAAGAATCACTTCAAGAAGTTTCTTATTCCAACACATTTTCCCCCTGCTATAAATACCTTTCACTCTATCGCAACCAGCATTAATTCCAAGCATTTTTGTGAAGATAATTTCCTCGATTTCAAAAAAATCATGTTGATGTCCATTTTCGGTTCATTCGACGTGCTCTGCGCTGAATCTTTTGGCCAGAAAGTGAGCGCATTTAATAAGCAAATGACACAGAAATCGGCTGCCAAGATTGATGAGAGGAAGAGTGATAAAGAGGTGAATCGATCGTCGCAACGGGTGAAGAAGTCGGAAGCTGTCCGGCGGCCAAGGTTTGCGCCGGAGTTCGATGGGGTCCATTGTTTTGAAACTATACTTCCTTACTGATTTTTTTATTATTATTATTTTTTTTTGTAAAAATGAGATGTGAATTCTATATGGTTTTTCAATTGTGAAATTACATATACATCCTTCATTAACATCCTTTCACTCCAATTGTGAAATTACCTATACATCCTTCATTAACATCTTTCACTCCAATTGTAAAATTACATATATACCCTTCATTAACATCCCTTCACCCACCCATCATTCCTTCACCCTAATATTGATGCCTTGTGCTCTTCATTTTGTCTGCTGAAATTCCATCATTTATGCCAGAAAAACCGATGCCTTCTACTCTTCATTTTTTCTATTGCAATTCCATCATTTATGCCATAAAAAAACCGTTGCTCCACCACATGCGGCCTCTGCACATTCTACGATTTACAAAACTTGTAGTCGTCAACAAAATGCTTGGGATCAAACGTACGTTTCTTTGGCTACTTAAATGTTTTTTTACTGCATGAACATTTTGGTCCACGTTTCTTTGGCTGATTAAATTAAATGGTCATCATTTATGCCGTAAAAAATCGCACGTTTCTTTGGCTCCTTAAATGTTTTTACTGCATGAACATTTTGCCCCACGTTTCTCTGGCTGCTTAAATGGTCATCATTTATGCCGTAAAAAAACGTTGCTATGTAGGGCTCAAACAAAATGCTTGAGATCAAACATACGTTTCTTTGGCTCCTTAAATGTTTTCACCGCATGAACATTTCCTTCACACCACCCTTCATTCCTTCACCCTACTCATCTTCAGATTTTACGGAAATCACATGCGGCATCTGCACATTCTTGAATTTGCATAACTTGTAGGGGTCAAACGTAAGTTTCTTTGGCTTCACCCTACTCCTCTTCAGATTTTACGAAAATCATGAGTCGCATTTCAAAGGACTCATGATTTGGTGACTTGGTGGCATGTTAATGGTGACTTGGTGGATTTGAAAATGTTTTTGGTTGATTTAAATTGCGAAGCTTTAATCTTGTTTAAGTGCCAATTTAAATTTTAAATTCAAACTTTAAAAATGTCATTTTATAATTTGCATGTAACTAATTTTTCGACAAAATTTATTAGATGTAATAGGGGTCATAGTTAAGGTTAAGCAATCAGTCGCATTTCAAAGGAATGACAAGAGCATTGACTACCGAAGAGAGGTCGTATTGATGAACATTCGGTGAGTACAAACCATCTTATTACAAGTAAAAAAAATTAAAAAATATATTTTTATTTGTCTTTCCAACAAAATTTAATTATTGTCACATTTAATCGCAGACTAGATACTATTACAATAAATTTGTGGGATGATCTGGCTATCAATGAAGGCCAATGGTTACAAAAAATTGAGATTGAGAAGCCAATAATAGCTTTCTCCAATATGAAAAAGCATCTTTATCAAGGTATATTTTATAGATTATTAATTATCAATTATTAATATATATATATATCCCATTTACTTGGAAAATATTATGAAACTTCATTTTCCTGCAGAAATGATTCAGTTGAAATCCACATCTACAGCTGCCATATTTCATAACCCTAAATCCACTAAATCAGAAAAAATAAATTCACGGTGAGATCTCCATTATATTAGTTAGCCAATATTCAATTTCATATGTATTTAAATTATGTCCCAGTATATTTTGCACGATAATGAATAAATAAATTGTCTCATATAATCTTTTTAAACTTATACATTGTCATATATTAGAACAACCATTACATTTTTCAAATTTTTTCTTTCGGTTAATTTAAGCAATTATTAAAATATTTTAATATATGCTATTTAATATCCATTTTTTTCAACCAGGAGGAATTCCAGTTTTAAGGAACACACTTTGGATGAATTATTGATGTCTACAAGGATCAAAGATTCCAAGGAAGTCACACTTAAACAATTGAATAATGAACGTCATACTTTAACCGAGGTCCTACAATTTTCTACATCATTTTTATGTTCGTTATGCTGTAATATTGATTTATTAATGTCCAAAAATAATCTAATCATATATCAAATTCTACTAATATTCTCTAATAAATGTAGAGTACATACTACCACTTCAAGGGAAATCTACATGAAGTCGAAAATAGATCGAAACCATGGCATGAGGCTTGTAACAATTGCTCGAGGGCAATAATAAAAACAAAAGACACAACAAATTGTAGGAATTGTATGGATTTAAACGTTGAAGCAGTTCCAAGGTATAAATTTGATCAATATTACCAAATATTATGAATAATTATAGATTTTAGTTAATGTAATTCATATGTGTTATTCACAGGTATCGACTAACAATAAATGTCGAAAATGACAACGACAAAGTACGAATTACATTGTTTGATGATGTGGCTGCAGCTTTTATTGGTTGTTCTATTATAGATTATATCAAATCTATCAGTGAGGTTAGTAAAAGCTAAACTACCAGCAACCAACAATTGTATTTTTAAGAGAAAGAGACAAATGAAAATTTTGAAGGAAATAGATCAAGTAACATTTGAAAATATCAAGAAGGAAAAAATTTGAAATGAGCTTTTACTATAAACAGGTGTAATGATTTCAGTGTTTTAAATAAAAAATTTATGTTCATGCTTGTTTATATATATATATATATATATATGTATGTTAGTTGTTATTTACATTCTCTAATAAAAACAAAAAGATCACATTATGTTATAGATAATATTTTTTAAAATGATTTTAACTTAATATAATATGTATAAAAAATTGAACATATTCAACGGGCAACCACGTGCAACGCACGTTCTTTCTCCTAGTAGAAAGAAATGTATGGTTGATTTCTCTATAGGATTTTTACTTCTTCGTTTATTTTTAATTAAGATTGATGAAAGACCTAATCTTTATGTTTAATTGATCGATTTTCTTGAAAATTTTGTAGCAATGATACATATTTAGAAAGCAAACATTTTACTTATATTTAATTTCATTGTATATATTAGAACAAATTAAGGTGTCAATTTATTTTCCAAGACAATAGGCATACGACTTCATTTACCATCTCCCGCAAACACTTTACATCAGCATGTGATATAACAATGGCTAAATTATGCAACAAAACAGAACAAGAGAACACACATAACTTAAGATGGGTAAAAAACTTCGGACAGAAAGTGAAGAGTCCATTGTATCGAAAGATTTTCTTGGTATATAAGAGAAAAGCTATGCGTCTGATCACACTTATGCTGCAAACTCTGATTTCATATATATGAACACATACACTAAATATCAATAGATCCCAAAATAATCTCGCAACAGGAGCTTTTTTGGGTCAAGCCTAAAAGACAGCGAACTAACTATCTGCAGAGAAGAGAGGATGAAATTCCAGACAATGCTTTATAGACTTTTTCAAGAATTTTCTTGGTCATATACAACGTATGAAGATGGCAAGTTATACGAGCAATATCAATGATTACCAATGTAAGATTATCACCCTCCCGGAAGCTTTCAACTGAATAAGAGACATCTGAGTAGCGTTTTCTGACAATTTTATCCACATTGACATCCTCATCACCATGAGCAGCAACGAAATAAGTAACTAAAACTCTTAAGGGTATGTTTGATGTGGCGGATAAGGTATGGATTAGATACACAATCTCAAGTCATCCAATGTTCGGTTCATTTTTTCATCGACCTCCAAAAGCATCAGGCCGATGATAAATCTCAGCAATGTGTGAGAAAACATCCTGCCTAGCCTGAGGGTTTGTAATATCAGTGCTGGTTTCTGCTTCTTTGCTGATAGATGATGATGCACAAGCAGATACCATCTCCACGGTTCTTTTTGTTCTTGATATTTGGCCTTTTGCCTTCAATTTTTATCTTACAGTCTAGAATTGACAAATAATTGGAAGAAATTTACAGTGGAGTTGAGAGAATGGGCAGTAAAAGGAATTGGATTTTAACAAATAATTGTTTAATTAAAGGTTAAAAAAACCATTTATTAGTATTCGTATTAAAATCATACCAAGCAATATATAATTTATCATATTAAACTATTTATCCATATCTTTTAATTATCATACCCTCTTATTATATATCAATCAGTTATCTTTATCACAGACAGTACCTAAGAAGAATTAGTCTCTGGTTCACAATTGGAAGCAATATCCAGCACCTTGGTTATGCTAACTTGACATCGAGTGCCACAGAGCTCTTCAACTAAGTTGGAGTAAGTTGTTTCATTTGGTAAGAACCCAATAGTTAACATCTCCTCCAAGACCCTGATCCCTTCATTCGCAATACCCACTTTGCAAAATCCTTTGATCAGCATGTTATAAGTAAAAGAATTAGGCGAGCAACCTTTTTCAACCATGTCGTCCCACAGCCTCCCAGCCTCACACAACTCCCCTCCTTCGCACATTCCCGCGATAAGTGTGTTATAGGTCAAACCACTAGGAATCGACCCCCTTTCAAACTCGCCAAAACAATTTCCTTGCTTCCCAAACCTTCCCTTCCTTGCACAGCCAATAAATAAGCGTGCTTGATATCGTGTTATCCGGAGTACAGTTCTTTCTCAGCAGTGTCCTCCACAACTCACATGCTTCCTCAACCTTCCCTTCTTCACACAAGACATCTATCAGCCTACAACACAACCCCGAGCTTGGTATGTACTTCTTGTCAAGCATTTCACTAACCATATTCACCGCTTCCCCAGATTTCTTTGCTTTGCACAAAGCCTCAATCGTTACACCATATGTTACATCATTTGGTTCAACCCCGTTCTCCTCCATCTCATCCATCACTTTCGTAGCCTCAACAAACCGGCCCAACTTACAGAAGCCATCCATCAAAACAGTGTATGTTGTCGCATCCGGCAACCAACCTCTATCAAGAATCTCATCAAACATTTTCTTTGCTGCAGCCATATCTCCACGATCAGTGTAACCGCCCATGACCGTGGTATAACTCACAACATTTGGCACCATTCCTAATCCGGGCATTTCATCCAACACCTTAACCGCACTCTCCACGTCTCCTTTCTTGCACAAAGCTTTCAACAGTATATTGCAAGTAAACACATTAGGCACAATGCCAAACTTTTTCTGACAATTCTTGAACATAATGTAGACCGAATCATACATTTTATTCTGAACTAACGCATTGAGTAAAGTGTTGAACGACCGAACTGACCTCTGCACACCGAAGTCATTAATTTGTAAGAATATTTTAATGGCTTCTTTAGGTTTGCTAGCAATGCCGTAGTTCCTAATCAGAGTTATGAATAAATTTTCGCCGATTTTGATTTGGGAATTCCTCAATTCATCCAAAAGGGAAGGTACGGGTTCGAATGCGCGGGCGCGTGAGAGCTTGTGGATGATGGAGTGGTACGTGTCGTAATTATGAAGGAAATTGGGATGGTAATTACCGGCGTATTGGAAAATTTGAAGAGCAAGATCAGTATTTTGCTGGCGTGAAATGATGGAGCAAAGTCGTTTGGGAAAGAGTTTCTGGGGCCAGGGTTTGATCGGGGGAGTAACAGTATAGGATTTGAGCAGCTGGCATTTGGATTTTATGGTGGACAGGTCTTGATGGCAGTCGGCGGCAGTGGTTGAAAGGAGAAAAGAGCTGTTAGCGGTGGTGAAGCGGCGGAGCAGGTTAATTTGCTGCCGGCCCAACATGCTGCCGAACACCAGGAATTTGGTGATGTGTGATGCACTTTGACGTGCACAGCTGAAATTTGTCTTAGCCACTTGATATAGTTTTTAGTTTTTTATTTATGGGTAAATATTTTTCCTTTTTATAGAAATGAAAATAATTGCATGTATAAGTTTTATCGGTATAAATAAGTGTTTGTGATTGCTTTTCAAAATTGCTTATATACTTTTCAGGTTAGGAAAGCAAACTTTGAATGCTTTATTTAATTGTTTCTGCTATTGCTTCTCTAAAATAAGTAGGTAAAAGCAGAAATAGATAAACATATAATGAGATACTTTTCACTGTTTTTATTTGTGTGGTGGTAATTTTGTAATAATATAAAGTTCATTAAGTTTTTTTTTTTAATTTTAATAGCAAACGATCAATACATTTTGCTTAAAAGCAAATTTTCTAACTGTAGGCAAAAGTAACATAAAAAACACTTTAAATAAGCAATTACAATTTGCAAGCACATCCTAAATCACCTGACCACAACTCCTGAAAATAAGAAATCGAAATCGAAACGGGAATCATATGAAAACGTGATCATAATAAAAAAAATTAATCTAAAATTTTAAATATTTTAGTATATATAGTGATGTAATCAAACTATTTTATTTATATAAATTAAAAAATAAATATTTTAATCTTGTATATTATAATTGTTAGAACAATTAATTTGATTTCATTTTACCGTTAAAATTTAAAAGAATAAATTTTAGCTCAAATCAATTCAAGCAATAACCAAAACCGTACTAGAACCGAAACCATTAGAAATCGGCTGGAACCGAAATCGAATCACTTGAATATGATCAAGTTAGTTTTTCTTTATATAATAATTTTTTATTATTAAAATTTGGAGAATATTTTAAATTTAACAAGTGTGAAGATGCAGTTTTATAATATTTTTTGATAATTAATTAGAATAATTATTTAAATAGATTTTTTGTTGATTATTTCTAAAATTTATGATGTTTCTAATTTTCTAGTTTTAGGATTAAAAATGATATGATTACACGATAAAATCAAGGTAGTTGCTCTACATTTATCATATATTATCTATATTCTCTTAAAAGTGTGAACCAAAGGTCAAAGTTTTCTAATGTGAATTAACATTATTGCCCTTATATTCTTACTATTCTATACAAATAAAAAAAATAGTTAGGGATATATTTGTAAAAACATAATATCAACCAAGGATATAAATGGAAAAATAGAAGTTTTCTCCAATTTCTTAAACAATTAATTTTCATTTAAGTTATTCCTCATTCAAATGCATTTATTTGCTTAATTAAATATTGCTTAATAATGATAAATTTGATTATTACGTTTGGTAGTCCCTATGAAATGTTCAAATTGCAATAATTTCATTAATCGTTGTACCCATCATTAATGCTAATTATAATTAATTTGGGATAATTTGGTACCATTACATAGGCAAAATATTTGTATATTATTGATGATCATTAGGAAATTTTGTTCCTCATGATATCTACGTACATTCCAGTTTTTTTTAGATGTGAATATATTATTGTAAACATATTGATTTTCATATTTATATTCGTATATCTAAAATAGTTTTATAAGAAACAAATGAGAGATAAAATTCTAAGTCTTTGTTAAATCGTCATGATATTATCTGTTGATTGAGAAAGTTTATTGTTTGATTGTATATTACATTTCTTAGTTATGGAAAATCTTAAACTATGTATCTTAAAATATATTGATTTCCATATTTTTATTATTGATTTCCATATTTTTATTCTTATATGTTCACACCTCTTCGTTTTCCATGCTTAATCACTTTTAAAATACAAGATTATAATCTTCATAAATTCTATACATCCTAATTACTATTTATTAATAATTATTGATTAGTTAATTAATAATAGCATTAAAAATATAATATAATAAATAAGAGTAGAAAATATAATAAAGTGTATTAAGTTTCAACCACTTTTAAGTTACAATATTACAAACTTACATTCATACATCGTAAATACTAATTAATATAATTAATAACAGTAGTAAAAAATATAATAAAATCATCAAATATCAAATAATAATGCTAATAATAATTATAAAATATAAAAAAATTACCAAATATCAAATAATAATGCTAATTATAATTATAGGCACTAATTAATTTAGGATGATATCACTTAAAAGATGAGAACTTATAAATAAATAATAAAAATAACATATAAAAATGTGGAACAATTACAAAATTTTCCAATTATGAAATGATACAATTGTACTTCAAATTGTTTTCTCCCGAAGCTACAAGGGAGTATTTCATTTTAAATACGAATTTTTGAATTTTTAGATTAAATAGTTATGTATCACTTTGATATTTATTTAATTACACATCCTCATTAACATCTCATTAATATCTCACACCTCTTCATTTTCCATATCAAATCACATTTATGGATTTAAGTTAGAACTTTATAAAAAAAAATTTTACATCATAATTATGAAGTAATAATAAATATTAATTAATTAAAAAATAAAAGTTGTAAAAAAAAGACAGTTAATGCATTTTCTTACTTTATATTCTACTTTATTATACAGTGTGTGATTTAATTATAAATTGTTTAGTTTGACTGAAAATAGTTTGTTGCTTCGTTTTAATTTCATTCTTATCATATATGTCACCTTAATTGGTGAATATAGTTACTGGATTAAAACAAACTAAAAAAGTTCAAAACATGATCGTTAGTGATTATGAAAAAAAAAAGTTAAATAATATGGTCACAAAGAAAATATATGCTAATCGGGAAAAAACTGTGAATATAGTTACTGGATTAAAACAAACTAAAAAAGTTCAAAACATGATCGTTAGTGATTATGAAAAAAAAAAGTTAAATAATATGGTCACAAAGAAAATATATGCTAATCGGGAAAAAACTGATAATTTCAACTATTAATCATTACTCATCATTGATTGCTCATTCTTATATACACATAAAAAATAGGCAAATTAATATGATATAAAAAACAATATTATATTTCAATTTAAGATTTTAAATTGTATATAACCTTACTGATATATTTTCATTTAAGTTATTCCTCATTCAAATGCATTTATTTGCTTAATTAAATATTGCTTAATAATGATAAATTTGATTATTACGTTTCGTAGTCCCTATGAAATGTTCAAATTGCAATAATTTCATTAATCGTTGTACCCATCATTAATGCTAATTATAATTAATTTGGGATAATATGGTACCATTACATAGGCAAAATATTTGTATATTATTGATGATCATTAGGAAATTTTGTTCCTCATGATATCTACGTACATTCCAGTTTTTTTTAGATGTGAATATATTATTGTAAACATATTGATTTTCATATTTATATTCGTATATCTAAAATAGTTTTATAAGAAACAAATGAGAGATAAAATTCTAAGTCTTTGTTAAATCGTCATGATATTATCTGTTGATTGAGAAAGTTTATTGTTTGATTGTATATTACATTTCTTAGTTATGGAAAATCTTAAACTATGTATCTTAAAAATATATTGATTTCCATATTTTTATTATTGATTTCCATATTTTTATTCTTATATGTTCACACCTCTTCGTTTTCCATGCTTAATCACTTTTAAAATACAAGATTATAATCTTCATAAATTCTATACATCCTAATTACTATTTATTAATAATTATTGATTAGTTAATTAATAATAGCATTAAAAATATAATATAATAAATAAGAGTAGAAAATATAATAAAGTGTATTAAGTTTCAACCACTTTTAAGTTACAATATTACAAACTTACATTCATACATCGTAAATACTAATTAATATAATTAATAACAGTAGTAAAAAATATAATAAAATCATCAAATATCAAATAATAATGCTAATAATAATTATAAAATATAAAAAAATTAACAAATATCAAATAATAATGCTAATTATAATTATAGGCACTAATTAATTTAGGATGATATCACTTAAAAGATGAGAACTTATAAATAAATAATAAAAATAACATATAAAAATGTGGAACAATTACAAAATTTTCCAATTATGAAATGATACAATTGTACTTCAAATTGTTTTCTCCCGAAGCTACAAGGGAGTATTTCATTTTAAATACGAATTTTTGAATTTTTAGATTAAATAGTTATGTATCACTTTGATATTTATTTAATTACACATCCTCATTAACATCTCATTAATATCTCACACCTCTTCATTTTCCATATCAAATCACATTTATGGATTTAAGTTAGAACTTTATAAAAATAAATTTTACATCATAATTATGAAGTAATAATAAATATTAATTAATTAAAAAATAAAAGTTGTAAAAAAAAGACATTTAATGCATTTTCTTACTTTATATTCTACTTTATTATACACTGTGTGATTTAATTATAAATTGTTTAGTTTGACTGAAAATAGTTTGTTGCTTCGTTTTAATTTCATTCTTATCATATATGTCACCTTAATTGGTGAATATAGTTACTGGATTAAAACAAACTAAAAAAGTTCAAAACATGATCGTTAGTGATTATGAAAAAAAAAAGTTAAATAATATGGTCACAAAGAAAATATATGCTAATCGGGAAAAAACTAATAATTTCAACTATTAATCATTACTCATCATTGATTGCTCATTCTTATATACACATAAAAAATAGGCAAATTAATATGATATAAAAAACAATATTATATTTCAATTTAAGATTTTAAATTGTATATAACCTTACTGATATTCACGTGCGTCGCACGTGATTTATACTAGTCATACTAAATACTCCAAATTTTAGTAATATCTCATTTAATGAATTCGGATTTGTCCCAAAAGTAGTTTGTTCTATATCATCAATAACTGTGATTGACAAATACATATCAACAATCAAGAAGGAAAGTAATTGTAAATGATAAAACCTATAAACCAAAGTGAAATGATATTGCCAGAACAATAATTGTTGTTGTCACAGGAATTTAACATGGAAATTAGCAGAAACATTAACTGCTCTTGCAATATGATAACACTAAACCAAATACAAAGAATTGATAACAACCAAGCATGGCATGTAATTCTTTCAGAAAAAAGAAGACTGATCATGAAGAACATTTAACTGAGCAAGTATTCTGGCAGCTAAAGATCTCAAGTTGCTGTTGCCTCTATGAGTCAACTCCACCAAATACCTCTGAGTTAATTGTCCATACTTGTGTTTATGTTCCACAATCCGAAATATCCTCTCCAAAGAGCCCAATACCTTCTCCTGTAACCTGGCACATGGGCTTGGGTGACTGATTAGTTTAATAATCTCGGCTATTGCATTTGCTTCCTCCAATACCTTGCAACCATTTTGCAAACTTTCGCCGTCTATCAAAGTTAAGAGGGCGTCTAAAGCTGCCTCGCAGGCTTGTGGATCCGGTTCCCCTTGCAGAACCTGAACTAGAGGCTTTACTGCACCTGCTTCCAATAGGCAAAAAGAGGATACAACTGTACAAATACCTCCATGAACTGGGCAGGATTCGGGTAAAGCCGAAAAGCACCAAAATCCTGGACGCTTAGGGGTTTGCCTACTCAGTATATGGGAACTCAGAGAGAGCTGAGTCAAAGAAGAACTTACTTTCCTTCTCGTTAAACTGCTTCCTGTCTCTAGCAGAGGTAGTAGATTGTCTATAATGCCTATTTCCACTACTTTCTTTTGCAATTCCACGTTTGTCTCAACTGTTAAACGGCATATAGCTCCTACGACGCTCTCTGTGAACTGATTTTTTTTACTTCTAATATTCGTACTGTTGAAAAGAAAAGTAAGACTGCTTGTGAGATTGTGGGATTCCAAAAGCCACTCGGAGATTTGTGCAGATTCGGGAAGGTTAGCAATTGTACCCAACGCTGAGGAAATTTCTTCTTCGTTTTCGGAATTCCTGATGATCATGAGCAAGGCTTCGACTGAAGACTGTGTAATGTGTTCCAAGATTTTGGCCTCATCATCATCTTCGGTCAAGCAACATAATAGCTCGACAGCATTTGCACGTAAAGTGGAATCATCAACCTCACATAATTTCAGCAACATTGGCATGGCCGAGCACTGTGAAAGGCGATCAACCAGCCAAGCCATAAATTTTGGAGGAGATGTTTCAACACAAGCAAAACTGATAATTAATAAAATGAAATGACATAGTCAAATATACAGACAAGATTTTCTTTTACCTGTCTTAATTTTGACTTGACAATGACAGCAGAGGGTGAAAGGCACATGGCATGAAATATCCGGAGAATGTCTTGCTGCACACCAGGTCCCATACAATTAATCAATGAATACAGTCCAAGAACATCCTCTTCATATTCCAACAATGGAACTGGAATTGCAGCAGAATCTTCAGTTATAGTCGATAGAGCTAGATTTGCAATAGTTGCAGACACAAGCTCGCCCAATCTTTGTGACGATGTGTGGTGATGGAGAATGTCCAACAATGGTCTGACAACATGCTTCTTTATCGCCTCTTGCCCATTCTCTTTTAACGTAGATAAATTCAGAAGAGCTCCAACGGTAACTATTTTCATCTCAACATCATCACGGGAGACCAAGACAAGAAGTAAATCCAAGACACCATCTTCTACTAGAGATGATTTGTTATGATTCGTCAATTCCATCTCCCACAAAGTTTTTGCCATTGCCATCTGGACATGATCGGGCCCTGTCAACAAAAATAATCATGGGATAGTTTTGTATCAAGAACTAACACAGAGAGAGTAGCAAAGATACAAACATACTGGATAACTGTTAGTTTAAAACAAGTTTTCAAGAAATGTACCCGCAGAGAGACGTTGCAGAAGATACTTAAAATAATTATTATTAGCCATAAGAACAACATTGTCATCCGAGAATGCAAGATTATCCAAAACATTATTTGCATCTGTGGCAGCTTGATGGTCTTCACTGGTTAACATAGTTACGAGAAGAAGTATGCAGCCTTGAACATTACCGATGCAGTCACGCACTGATTCACATTTTGACAGTTCCAGCAGTAACGCCACGGCCAATTTCCCTTCCCCGATTTGCCTTCCCAGAGATTGAACAATGTATTTAATTGCATTCTCAACTTTAGCAATTATTTCCTGCAAAAAATATCATAACAGGAAAAAAAAATTGCACAAATCAAGATGCCCAAAACTTGACATGACATCATTATATCACAGAGGTGATTATACGTCTGAGAATATTAGTGAACAGAAATCATTTTAGGAGAAAATACAACTGAGAGTAAGTACCTTAGCATCATCATTATACTTGACCAGCAACCAAAGTATCTGAAGGGTTTGGTTCCTGATGCTCCGGTCTTTAACACGGAGAAGCTCAATAAGAGTAGGTATGTAATCCTCCAATATCAACCATTCTCGGTGTATTTCCCTTTGCTCACACAGATCCAGCAACTGTTTCAGACAAACAAGAACTTCCTCCTGCCCTCCTGATGATAGTCTTGATTTAAGAGAAGCAAGAATAATCATGGTATTTCTCTCCTGCCATTCTTCAATAGATTGCCTAAGGGTTTTGTTAGGCCTAAGCATTGAAAAATCCAATGGAGTTGAGGTCAGAGGACACGTGGGCTTATCTGCTAACCACTTCTCTATGGAGCTCCTCTCGAAAGTATACCCCAAAGGAGTTTCCACAGGATCGACCATAACTTCTTTAACAATTGGGCAATAGAATGTCATTAGAGGTTCGAGCGGCTTCACGCCTAAAGATTTTCTCTTGATTAAGTATTTCTTTTCTCTATCTTCAAACGACGAAGCTATATCTCCCCTTTCTAGCAAAGCTATTATCTGATCCATCTGTATGGCTTCGGCCTCATGTTTTCGCAGCCTTAAATTTTCTATTTCACTCTTGAACTCCTCAAACTCCCTTTTTAATGCTGTATGATCAGTCGAAACTTCAACAGCCTTTGCAATGGAGACCAACAAGTTATTGGCAAACGTACGATCAACATTCCTTTGGTGTATTCCAAATTCTATTTTTTCCAAAATTTCTTCTTCAGCAACAGCAACCTTAAATTCAGCATTCGTCATTTTGTTAACCAGCTGGTCTATGTCGTCCCTAGCACTCAAGGAAATATCTAGAGAAGCGAGAGATAGGCATCTCATTGCACGGCTAATCTCTTGGGTAATATCACCTATACGCTTAGCAATAGACCTAGAATTTACAAAGAGATAAAACCTGCTTCTGTTGATGCAATCCCGGATTAGTTGCTTTGCCAGCGTTGTTTGATTGTTTAGAATCTCCACAACATTTCTCAAGCTATCAAAATCACACAAGTCCTTCCTACTCAACTCGCTCAATAGAGGAACGATCTTATGCAAATAAGATGATAGTTGGGCAAAACTCTTCTTTTCAATGGGCACATTTTCAGAGTTTGCTACTACGTCAATGATGGCTTCTATTACCTGAGAAATGGCTTCCATCACAATACCAATTGACAAATTAGTTACTGCATCCATGACCATTTTTCAAGAACTAAAGATTATCACAACGAGTTTTGGTCCAACCCTATTTGAGGAAATTCACTCAACATATAACTCATTGTCTCCAAGCAAAAAATGGGCACAAATCTCTCTTTAAAGTGCCTCAATGTCCTACATTCAAGAAAGTCAACATTGAAGAATACCCGTAACAATAACTATTTATGAACTTACTTCTTTAATGTATAAAAGCAGCAACACTAAAGAGAGAGGCTCAGATAAATGAAATAGGCAAAAACTAAATTCTAGCACGGCCTAAACCTGTTTCTTATTGGAGTCAACAATTTTGCAGATATTAAATTCAGAAGAAAATATCTCAAGCAAAATTTCTCCAAAATGTCAGCAGAAGAAATACAGAACACTTGAGTCCCATGATGGACTTGACTTTAAAGCTTCCTCAAATTTTCTCGATAAACAGAGTTCGCCCCATTAAATGAAGAGACTCAACTAATTAATTATCCCAAGCTAAAGTGCCAATGATCCAACAATAAACACATATCACACTAACAAGAAACTAAATTGAACTTCATCAGGCCATTTTTTTCCAAGTTACAATAAAGCCATAATAATAGTCAGCGCTACTTCATGAAATCACAACTTTTAAACTCAGAAACAAGAAAGTTGACCTGATGACTTTATTTCTTTCCTAAGCAAGTTGTCGACTGAAAAAATGATCAACGACAGCAGCAAGAACACAAGAAGGAAATAAATAAATTAAATGGAAAAATGAAGTATTTACTTTGTAGTAAAGAACAACAAGATTGAGTTTAGAACTTGAGATAGAGTTGTTTCAATAAAAAGATAGAAACCCAATTCGATCGATTAGCATGCAAAGCAGCCCGTCATAGCAGGGTCCAAAGAAAGTTTGAAAGCGAGAAGTTGGACTGGCTAGAAGGACTACACTGGTTTTATGCCGGGAATTGAACTTTCTTTTTTAGTAGTTGGATTTTATTTAACTGTGTCTAGTTCTCTGAAATTCTTTGCGATTCATGTCAACTATAGTCTCATTTTGTGTTAAAAGATAGTTTTAATAAAATAAAAAAATTAAGAATTTAATATATTATTTCAATTTTTATTCACATGATAAATTAATAATTTATTTTAATCTAATATATATATATATATATATATATATATATATTATTTAATTTAACTTAACATTTTAATAATCACACAATAACTTCTACATTAACTTGAGTCTTATTTTCTTGAAATTCACCGTAACAATTAGTAGTAACTTCCTTATTTTGTCTTATTTTAATTTTTTCCTGGCTTTTTCATCAGTTTTTTTACTTGTAGGCTTATTTAATTTGTTTGGGCCAACGATTATTTTGTTGGTCAAGCCTTTAACCGATGGCTTTGTCAGCAATCTTGGATTGTGCATTTCATTGCCTTCCAGTTAAAACACACATCGGATGATCTTTTCTCCTTTCGTTGCGAAATGAGCGTCCATTTCCAGATTTCCTTTAACCTAGCTGAAACCTTCAATCCAGCAGTTCCTTCAAACACAGAACCACTGATTTTCCGCATCGAATATGCTATGGAAGGTAACCGACCTCCGACCTCCTCACACACACTATTAAATCCCTACCAAACGGGAACAAATGGAGAAGTTGTTATACCCATGCAAGGAGTCGAACCCTCCGCTGCTAACATACCTCAACCAAACCGATCCGACAACCCTTTGAACCACAAACTTACCGGAACAGGAACTGACGATGGAGAGGAAAAGTATGAGGATTTGGGTGGTAGCAAAAACCTCAAATTTTGGTATAAATTCTGTGGCGATTATGCTCATAATTGCGCTATGAATTGTATTAATCGATGTATGTTTCGTTTTTTATTGAATCCGCTTTGAATTTCATTCACAAAGCTCCATTTTATAATTTTCTCTGGCCATTTACTATTTTTCCTCCATCAGCTCAAGCAACTTTCCCTTACAAGTGCGATGTTAGCAAGTTCTTACAGGTGGGATTTTTACAAATGTTGAATTTTACTGTTCCAAGTGTTTTAGCATTATTGGATATCAAGATTCTTTTTATGTGCGAGATATAACTTATGTTATCCTGCAGTCTGGTGCATATGTTGTTGAGCCTTAAACACATTGTTGAGTTTAATGTTTAATCAATCTCCAAATTATTTATGGGTTTTGATGATCAACAAAACTTGCATTTGTTGTACTAACGTGTCTACTTAGTGTACATGGTTAGATTGATAAATTGGTTGGGAAGACCAATGGAAGAGGACTCAAGTTACACAATGACATTTGCGAGTTCATAGGACAAGCGGTGAATTTTATCAAGGAAGACATTGAGCTTGGACGAGAAGGAATGACATCTATAAACAACCAGACTAAGTGTTCAACATGTGTGGAATGATTTTGGAACAATATCTTATGATGGGATGAAGACCACGAACCAATGGTCCGTTGGTGGACGAATTCGTATAGAAGCCAATTGGAGCGCAGTGCAGTGTTTTGATTATATCTCTTGGCTCGATGATCCGAATGATGTGAATCTAAAGAGGTTGGAAATCCAACTCAATATGCTAGATTTCATATTCAAACATCTCAATCCAATTCGGATTGCATCATGGAGCAAAAAGGCATGGAAATCATAGCAAGTGCAGATTGCAGCAAGGTTGGAGCAGATGTAGAATTTTGGGCATAACTTCTTCATACCTTAATGAAATTTGATGATTTTGGTGTCCACTCGTAGCTAAGAGGAAGGGATACAACTTTGATGTTTACAACTTTTCCCAGAAACAAGCTTAAGATGGTTGAAAAGTGCAAAGTTTGAAGTTGTTAAAAACCAGGAAGATAGTTTCAGGCGATGGGAGCCATAATCTCAGGCCACGCCGCACACCATCGACTGAAGCGATGTCACAGGCGTGTGCCTGGAGATCTGGATCGCCCCAGGTGATGCATGGAACGCCTGAGGCGATCCAGAACTTTTCCTACGACATTTTTATTTAATGGAGATCGCCCCAGGCAGATCGCCTAAGGCGATCTGGGCTAGATTTGACCGTTAAGGCTTGGCGATGGAGATCACCCGAGGCGATGGACGAGGCGATGGAGCGCATTTTTGGTCCAAAATTGTTGCTAACGGCTATAAACGGCTAGTATGACCTTTGGGAGCCTCCTACATTATAAATATGGATAATTGGCCTCAAGTTGAAGACAAGAAACAAGAGGATACAATACAAGAAAGCTTTGTTCAATTAAATTCAATCTAGCATTACAAACTTCATACATTTGTGTTGTATTGAGAGTTTGTAATTCATTTCTTGTGTGAGAGCTTTTGTTCTTCATTTGGTTACACCATGAAGGTATTATTTGAATCGTTGTAAGGTTCTCCAACACCGATGCAAGTTGAAAATTGTATAAGTCATCAATAAGTGAAGTTGGTGCATGTGTGTGGCTGTCCTTGGAGCCCTTAACGCCAAGAAGACTCGTGAAGAGTGTGTGACTCGGGAAGAGTTTGTTTGTGGCTATCATTGGAGCCCTTAAGGCCAAGAATACTCATGAAGAGTGTGTGACTCGGGAAGAGTTTGCTTGTGGCTAACTTGGAGCCCTCAAGGCCAATTTCGAAGTTGTTATAGTGGAACCTCGGTTTGACGTTTTTTAACCGGGAAGAGGAGACGTAGGCGATTCATCGCCGAACGTCTATAACAAATACTTGTGTTATTTATTGCTTTATTTAATTACGCATTTACTTATTGTTCATTGATCGATTGACTTAAAGTCTTCCGCAACGCAAACTTGACTTTTGCAAAATCACTTAAAATCGCTAAAGTAGCCAAGGAACCTCATTCACCCCCTCTTTGGTCCCACGGCTATAAACGGTTAGTATGACCTTTGGGAGCCTTATACACTATAAATATGGATAATTGGCCTCAAGTTGAAGACAAGAAACAAGAGGATACAATACAAGAAAGCTTTGTTCAATTAAATTCAATATAGCATTACAAACTTCATACATTTGTGTTGTATTGAGAGTTTGTAATTCATTTCTTGTGTCAGAGCTTTTGTTCTTCATTTGGTTACACCGTGAAGGTGTTATTTGAATCGTTGTAAGGTCCTCCAATACCGACGCAAGTTCGAAATTGGATAAGTCATCAACAAGTGAAGTTGGTGCATGCATGTGGCTATCATTGGAGCTCTTAACGCCAAGAAGACTCGTGAAGAGTGTGTGACTCGGGATGAGTTTGTTTGTGGCTATCCTTGGAGCCCTTAAGGCCAAGAATACTCGTGAAGAGTGTGTGACTAACAAAGAATCCGATAGGGTATTCTCCAAGAATTCGAATATGTATGTAAAAAATCTTATGTATCTTATGTGTTCATTGAAGAGTCATCTCAGCAGAAGTGATTCGACATGTTGATGAAACTAGCATAGGATTTGGTATACATTATTCGAATCCAAAGGATAAAAGTAAGGCTTTGCGTTTATTAAATGGTACAAGATTCTTGGATGGTAACTATATTTTTCCAAGTGTAATTTATTTAAATTTGATTTATGTACAAGGACTTATGTGGTAGGACCGATTCTTTATGTGACCATGGAGAACAACAAACTCGAGCAAGCCAACAGCTTTACATACACTTCATGTTTCGCCTTTCATAAGTCTTTTTTCCATACCTTTTTTGGAGTGTGATATAATATGATTACTCGAAAGATTCGGCAAAGCATTGGCATTGGCATTGGCATTGTCTTTGGCTGTGCATTGTGTTAAAGAATATTCTTAGCATGACTAATTTACATGAATCCGGATTAATTAATGCAATTGAAATATATTCAAACACATTTATTTAATACTTATTATAATACTACAAGTTGAATGTCTAACCCTGTTCTGCATCATTTCAAACTCTTCTTCTTCGATTCCTGTCCCAAAACTGGGTCCACATTCGGCGGCCTTTTCTTTTTCCCCGTATTTTTAATTTTTTTTTTTTTTTTGCATGTAAACTGCAGAAGATCCTGTGAATGGGGAATCATCATGTTTTCTTATTGTGTATTGCTGGTTTGGTGGTTTGTCTTCGTACCTTCAATTCTTTTGTAGGTTATCTTATTGGGTGTCCGAACTTATTTTGTTTTGCCCCAATTTTACTGCACTCAGATTTCGATTCTCCCAAACCAGCAGCACTCATCGCTGCTCATTGATTATATCTCATCCTATAGTAAGTTTCTGATTGTGTAACCATATCAAGATTCTGTGCAACAATAATGAACTGAATGGGGTAACTTTTTTGGGTTTTGATGCTATACAAAATCAAGGAGTGGAAACACTATCGATACTGAGGAGACGAGAGGATATCTTGAACGTTACAGACTTACTCATGATGATTACTTAACCAAACCATCTCCGAAGGTTATTATTATTCTTGGTTCCTGGTGTGGTGCCAAAGTAACTAGTACCTATAAAATAAGTGTAGAAGGATTAACTATTTATTATATTGTAATGAATAGTAAATTACTATTCACTAAAAAAATTAATTTTTTTTTTGGAAAACATTTTTTGTTCACATTTTTTTGTTAAATTAAATAAATTTTTTTTTCTTAAATAAAATAATTTTTTTTTGATACACGGGTTTGACTTGAACCTATTAGGAAAAATATATATTAATCAATTGTTGAAATGCGCAACTTCAAATGTTATTTTTTCAGTTTATATAGTAAGATAGTCATCATTTTTTGAAAAAAAAAGGTAGAGTCAGTCATTTGATTAGTTTTTTTTCCACAATTAGAGTCAGTCCTTTAGGAAAAAATTGACCAACATGCTGGTATCTGACACTACTCCTTGTGTGGTGTCAACAAAAACTAGTATATATATATGTCACGTTTTCTTAAAATATAAATTTATCATGATTGTTTTTTTTCTTGAAATTTAAATTTTATAATTCCTTCCACATTTTTCTTATCAACGTCAACAAGATTTGGAGTTAAATACTCAATTTATAATTAAAAATCTGGAGTTGTGTTGTTGTATTTGAGTGTTTTGTGGGCTTTTTTACACAGGTACAAAAGCTACATATATTGATGTTTTACATTATATTATCATCTTGTATGTCTAGTGCTCTGCATTTTGTAGCTCTCCGTTATTTGGTTGGTTATAAATATTTCCAACAATTTGTTTTTTGAGCAACGGCAGGGGAAGGGTTGGTTATAAATATTTCCAACAATTTGTTTTTTGAGCAACTAATACACATAGCTCAAACCCAATACCTCGATTTCCCTTAATAAAGCTAGTGCAAGCTGGGCCACAAGGCCTTCGACTCTGATAGTCTGATATAATCATGAAACAAATTAGTAAAATATATTTCATATATAGTGGGAAGTACCATCTTATTTTGAAATAACAATAATAAAAATATTATCGTCATGGTAGAGGAAAAAAAAATTACGAGTCAAAATACAATGAACACCCATTTCAACCATATAAATAAATCTACAGTATGTATTCCTATCACAGATAGATCCCAGCATCCTCTTCTTTTCATGTCCACACACGACATAAATCTGTTTTGCCTTTTCACTTCTGCATGATATTCTGTCGGCACTAGGGCAAAGATTTTTCTTGCCAAAAGTCGACAAGCTTGAGGATTTGGTGAACTAGGATGTTGGATTTTGTCGTTATTTATTGCTCGCATAAGATGTACATGCAGCTAGTACTAACCGTAACAGGCCTAAGAAGCTGTTGCTACTGATGGCGCCCGAGTAACTCCTCGTGTAGCCTACTGAATACCAGGCTAACAGGTATAGAAGCAACAGTTGTGGGTACACATTCGGTTTTTATCAGCCCATCCACACGGTAGTCACTGCTGCTGCTGCCACCACCTCGCATATCGTTACAACGATTTTTTTGGCTCCGAGGCGATCGAAGACAATGTTCTTATCTTCTGACTAGTAGATGGGCTGATTTTCCTTGGTGAATTCTTGGAGAATATCCTGTCAGCGCAGCAGTTGGAAAAGACTGATATCGACGTATTTGCTTTATGACCTTGACTGGAGCCAAAGGGAAGCTTTCCATCTTGATAGATAGATCGAGCTTGCTGCTTATAATCATTTTCAGTTGATGAATACAAATATGGGCGTGGAACACGAGAATTGGCTGTCCTACGACCAGTCCCCCATGAGGGGGGAAGCCAGTTAGGACTCTCCAATGATTCGGGGAACAAATTAGCATCTGTAGCAAGAAGGTTTTCTGATGAACCAGTCTCGAGCACTTCGATTTGGATAGGATGACCAATTATAGCATGTCCATTTAGCATACTCAGCATCGAAATCAGAGGAACGTCCCTTCGGTAGTTATTGGCCTGAACTTCTAAATCCACATCTACCAACATGATCCTGCCACCAAAATGATGCCCATCAGCAAACATGGTATCAATGTACTCACGAGTACCCTCCCAAAATCCTCTTTTTGCAGAGTAGTTATTCCTTGTCAACACATCTGAATCTATAATATTGTGACTAGAACGACTTGGACCTGTTGATCTATATTTGGCCACATGGGCCCTGCCGGTCTTCTGGCTTGAATCAGCCTTGATACCACCTCTGGTCCAATTGGAACTTCTTCCATTCGTATATAGTCTGTATACTTCTGAATCAGTTCTGTCAAGTGACCGCTTTCCAAGACCGTGGTTATTTCTTTTCCTTTTCAGCTGCCATTTGGATACACCAGATTTACTTGGTCCAAGTTCGTTTGGGTTGGACAAGTCATCTGGACATGTCAATTCATCAGGGTCATTACTGTTAATAATTACATGCCCTTCATTGGCTTCAATTATCGGATATTTAGGTCGCAATTCTATAGAGGCGGAACCATCTGTAAAACCAGGCAAAAACCAAACTATTTTAGGCCAGTCATAAGAAAACGTAAAATTAATCGGCCATGGTCGTTAGAAGCATCAACCACCAAGAATCAACTAATAGATCAGATAAAACAGTAATTCTTAAAACAATGGCCGAGTCGATTACCATCTCGCAAATAAAATCATCCTTCACATGGTGTGCACTTAATAAAAAAAATACAGATAAGTTGTTCCATCAAATACTTTTTTGGCAAAGAAAATAATAAATTGCCAAAAAACAGAAAATGAACTGCCAGGCTTTAGAAGCTGATCACAGTTTTTTTCAAAAAGATGATGAATGAGCACACGGAACATAGGAAAATGTGCTAATTTTATAAAAGGATTCAGCATGCTGACATAAAGCAGAAAACCTAACCAGAAAGTGCAGTCAAATCATCATCTGAATCTGATTCCATAGAATCTGTCTCAGAGCAATCTGTTTCTGTATCCTCTGTAGATCCAGAAATATGCTCTTCACCCAAATCCGAATAGGGCAAGTCTTTTTCTTCAAGCTTGGAAACTGGCATATCCGCCAGTGAGGATTGCAATCGGCCGTTGTTCAAATAATCTCCAGAATCATTCGACAGATAAGCACATCTGCTCCTCTTTGCACGAAATGCAACTCCGGACAGCTCCTCTCCTGACAGAGGTTGAAACAGAACCATCTTTAGGGTGAGACTAAAAAAACAGGTAATTTAGTCTTGCAACAAGAGAGTTTCCCCTGTCATGTCTCTTGGTTAGAAAATTCTCAGCCAACCCCTCAAATGAATTTTCTCCTTTTGTCCCTTAAGCTTTTGGTGCACAGTTTATCATTCTAATTTAAGGGCATCAATTAAAAAGCCAAAGAATAAGGTAATAAGAAAAACAAGTTGAAAACATTGAAGCTATTAAAGTAAAAAGCTTACTAATTGGTGCAGTGCGGAGACCAAAGTCCTGTAATCCTCGCGTCCGAGGCAGCACACCAGCACTATCATCATCTCTACTCAGTTGAGTTTCCTCTCTTGCAATCACTTCATACAGACAGACCTCCGCAATATTCTCAACAGGAGACGAACGAAGCCTTTCAGATATTTGATCTGATCTGGATTCATTATTATTTCTGCCTCCATTGACCAAATACTCTGAAGATGTTGCAGCATCTGGTGTCGATTTGCTCCTATGATTAGAAGAATTTTCCAATTTCCCATATTTATTTTCCAACAGTTGCCTCTCTAGCTCAAGAGCATGTAGTATCGCATCTTCCCGACGAGCATATTTCTCTCTTTTCTTTGGAGGCATACCCTGAGAGGCTTCAGCCCTTTCTATACAGTCATCAAACTCACCACACCGGAATGCCTTTACGCGTTTTGACTTCTCCAAATTGTACCAGTCCCTGGTGGTACACATAGCAAATTTATTCATAAACAATAGTAAATTGGGTAATACAATAGCAAAATGACATTCATTTTGAAGTCAAACTTCACAGCTAGCTGAAGGACTTGAAAATAGTTAAGTTTCACAGGAAGCATTTACTTGATCTATATAAATTTGTAAAAAACAAATCAAATGCCACATAAACTAATGCACTGGAAACAGCTTGTATTTAGGAGAAACATTTGCTTCCATATATTGAATAAGCGGCCAAATTACATTCAACAAAAAATACAAATATTCAGCTCCCCATACAGATTTGATAGAAATACTCCTGGGGAACAGGAATTGCACTGATGCACTTAAACATTGGGACTCATGAGTCCGGTACAAATCAATTTTAACCCTTTTGAGTATCACTTTTCAACCCAAATGGTTGTCCATGTGGTTCATGAATGACCTTAACAGCATGGGTCGGTAAACCAATAAACATTTGAACTTTAGAGAGAGTAGTTGCATTTCCTTTATACAACTGTATCACTGCAAGGAGAGTTATACACTATTTCAGTCGAAAATAATGAATTAAAGCCTAAAAAACCCGATGGAGAGAAACCGTGTCTAGTTTACATTTATTCCTCTCATACATGCTAAATTTCATATTTTACAAGTTTTTACCCCTCTGACAACAATTCATACTGCCATTCAAACAATGGGCTCCATTGGTAAGTACAAACAATCCATTGGTAAGTACTACGTATCCTTTTTCACTCTACGAAAGCGGTTGATCAAAATTAATGCAGGAGATTACTGTAATACATTATAAACCAATTCGAACCTTCCACAACCTGATGTGACACAGAGACATCACAATCACCACTCCATCATTCACAAAAAAAGATTACCCCATTGGTATCACCAAAAGTAAAGAGGCAGCAATCAACACAAAACCATTACCACACGCATCCACCAAAATGACATGCATAGCAGCACACCACCACAAATATTGCACGTAAGTCTTCAAAACTGGAACGAAATTTTTAATATCATGTGTAAACTCACACGCTAGCATCTTCCCTCCCAAGAAGCTTCACAGGAGTTCCAGATTGCGGAGATGTTACATGAGACAAAGATAGCTCTTCCTGACCAAGTATTTTTCCAGGCCACCAAGACCCATTGCGTCTTCGAACCCACACTATACTCCCCACACAACCATCTGCCACTTCCCCAGATTCTGAGCTACCCATCTCTCTATTTCCTCTATACAAATATAAGCTATAAGTCTTCAGGTAAAAAAAATGCACATAAACAAGTGTATAAACAAAATAAGTCCTACCCCTCTCACCCTCTACACGCCTTATCGATTTACGCAGCTCACTCACTCATCTTTTTATTTTACCAACAAAAATTAGGAACGAGTCCTCGAGGCAGATTATTGCGCCTTATTACCACTGCCAACGAAATAATTAAAAGGAATCCCGGTTGGTACCAAAGAAAAAACGATTTGATGTGATGATCGACAGAACAAACGTACTGTACCGACTCTGGTTAGCCACCCAAATGGACATAGGGAAACATCAATTTTCATACTGGTTAGAAAGAGACAGCGTTTCAACGATCTGAATAATGTAATTGAGAAAAGGGCGTAGGGTTAGGGTTTTCCATCAAAATGTTGGGAATTTCATAATTAGGGCATTCAAATGAAATCACGGAGGCTGATTGGTGGTCGGATCATATAATCCTCGTAACCCCTTCTTACATTGGCGTTTCGGTCATGAACTGACATATTGACGCACTAAACTTTATTAAATAGCACAATAACACTCCAATCATGATCTAACACATTAAGGCACCGTTTGGAGTTCGGGATAGGATTAGTAATCTTCGGATTACTAATCCTATCCCATGTTTGTTTCATTTTTTTAAAAAAAGTATCCTACTATATTTATCTCATTCTAATCCCAATTTACAACAAAATGACATAAATACCCTTCCCGCCTTTTTTTACTATCTCAAAATTTGAAATTCCCGCCAAAAATTAAAACTTATTTCCTACAACTTTATTATTATATTATTTTATTTTATTTATTTCATTCTTATTATTATTATTTTATTATTATTATATAATGATTATTATAATATATTATATTATTATTATTATTAAAAAATAATATTTAATATTATTCATATATATATGTGGTATATATATATATTATGATTATTATATATATTATTATGTAATAATAATAATAATAATTATATAATTATTATAATATGTTATTAATATAATAATTTTTATATATTATATATATTATTATTATTACTATTATATATATATATACACACATGTATATATATATATATATACTATGTTTATTATTATATATTATGATTATATATGTAAGGACCCCAAGCCCTTAAAACCTTGATTAGTGTATTAACCACTATGTGTGGTACATGCTTTCTATAAAATGTCAATCGGGAAGCTCTGATGATACTTAATCATTGCCTGTCAATAAAAGACTCATATGTTTGCCCTTTACCAACCCCTTGGTGCCACTTTTCACATTGTAAACTTTTACAAAAATTTGGGCAGAGTCTCCCCATAAATAGAGCTATCCCAAAACAGAGTACAACACATAACAAAATTCCCGGCCAGGGAACACATAATACTCAACAGAAAGCAGTAATACAAGTAGATTCCCAGCCAGGGAAGACACCACACATATGTCAACAAAAGTGGGTTCCAACACCCACATAATACACCAATGACTCTCATATCATTCTAGCAATTCAACCTAATTGCATGCAACCTTAAATGAAAGAGAGAAAGGCTCATGCCTTTATATACAATCCATATACAAGTATAATCGTGCTCACATGCGAGCATCATGAATATGTATAAATCCTCAGGTGTATATATAGGTACTCTATACGATACCGTGCTCCATCAAGCCCTGGTACCACGATCCTGGGAGTACCTCAAATCAACAGCTCGAGCTCAGCTCCATAGCCATCGATGTACCTGTCCACCTGTCCCAACAGAGACAGCCCCCAACGGGGTGAGCATACCAATACACAAAATCCCATAATCATAATAATGAAATTCATAATTTACAACGCAAGTAAATACTAATGAATTTAAATGATACTCCCTGGATGGCAACATCCTCATCCGGGATTCCGTGTACTGTCCCTGTTCTCACAACATCAAACTCATCAAATCTCATAAATCAGTAAATCAACACATTGATTTACACATCGCATGCCTGATTCTCAAATATCAAGAATGAATGATTCCAAGTTCATATACATGCAAAAATAGATATATCAATATCAAATATTGATTTCATAACCTTGCTTTCCATTATACTTAGACATCTCATATGTCTTATAATGAAAACATGAGTCTATGAACCTAGACATCTCAAATGTCTCATAATGAATACACGATTCTACGAACCTAGACATCTCAAATGTCTTACGAAGAATGCATGATTCTACAAACCTAGACATCTCAAATGTCTCATAATATAGTCATATAAACCCAGTACCCCATATATCATGTAAGAGTCATCCTACTCTAGTGTCACGCACGCTACAAGCGGCGATATCAAGATTTGGGTCATTCCTTGGCTATATCAACATATATGTATAACCATACGCAAAACATTCAATGCAATCAAAAATACCTTATGCATTTCACATATATATAGTAATGCTCGTACGTCGCACGTACCTTAAATCTCCGAAGTCCGAGCCAAGCCTTGCTCGAGTTCCATGCCCCGAGGAATGATGTGCTAACACGATAAACAATTCACCATTATTTACGAACATGTAACCTATGCTCAAGCACACCCATATCCCTCACAACATTGTCAATACACGACAATTATCCTCTTAAAAGACCCGGGGTAGGGTACATGCAGGGAAGGAAATAAATGAGACAATCGAAATTTGTTCAAGAATGCCCTACAAAAATCGAACCTTAATCTCACAATTTCGAACCCAATTAAATACCATAATTCATCTAAAATGTCAATTAATCAATCCATAGCATGAATAATCATCCCACATGCCAAAACCCCCAAATTCGAAATCCAAAGCCCTAAATTCGAACTCAATTCTTCAATTCCGAACACAATCAAGCATCATAATGCGTCAACAACATGAATTAATCAATCCATAACAAGAATCACCACAACCCTTCCAAAACCCCCAAAATCGAACCCATTTCATGCACCCATCCAAAAATCGAACCCAAGCCAACGAAAATCGAAATCATTCGAGCCAATAAATCACAATTTGGCAGGGAATCACATCACAAGCATGGAAAAAGGGGTTAGGAAGGTTACCCAAACGAAATCGGAAGAAAAATCGACCAAAATCGATAAACCCTAGAATTTGGGGATCGCCGCTTATCTGCAAAATTCGACTTCCACACGCGACGAAACCTTCAATTGGCAGAGGGGAAAGGAGCGCCTCGTCGAGACGAAGCCGTGGGTAGGTCGCACGCGCCGATCGGCGGCCGGACGGCGGCTGGCGGAGCGCCTGAAACGGCGGGGGTGCAAGGGCGACGGGAATCGCGGCTGCGGGAGAGAGGGGGAGGAATTGGGGCTGAAATTGAAATTATGTCTAAAATTTGGGTTTAAATGGTATTTATAGCAAAAATACCCCGAAAAATTAATAGCCCCACAAATACATCATGATTCCTTAAAAATCATCTGTTTTCAAAAACTCTCTCTCTAACTCCAAAATCCCCTACCGGTGCTCACCCAGCACCCGAGATCCCGAGACACATTAAAAACCCAACTCTTAGGTTTTACACCGTAATGTGAATACAATCTCAACCTCTGGATCCAACGATCCCAACTACCCAAATAAACGAGCCCAGAAGGCCCAACACCTCGATTAAATCCCAAATCGCCACGTAAAACCACTTTAGGGATTATTAACACTACGGGATTAACACCTATAATCCCTGGTCATCACAATATCCCCCACTAAAAGAATTTCGTCCTCGAAATTAGCACTGGTGTATCACGTAACACCCAGGCTACACAACAACATGAAGCCAGAACCTCGATTCTTGACCATATCAGAATCGTATTAATAAACGCGAGGATACTTACCTCTCATCTAACTCTGAAACAGAGCGACATACCAAAACCAACATATCACCCAAGAGGTAAAACGTACCTCGATGTGGGTCATCCCAAAAGTCAGTCCCTCATGACTGCGAAACAACTGATACTTACGACTGTAGATCAGACAGTCATCCTTCGTTTCTAATACAACAGTACGAACACATCCTGAATGACACCTCAACCGTAAGAACGTTGACCTCGTGTCAAACTCTGGAGTGGAATAGACTTCCAAATCCATCATAACGTCAAAGAGCGTCAGCACAACTCAACGCTAACAGTCCAAAAGCAGTTAGTCAACTGAAACTGCAAGGATTCGAATCGCTCTTGATTCTGTCGTAGATATCATCCAATGATATTTTACTATGACTTACGATGTCTAACATACATCGTTACGAGGGAACACTAGTACAACCACGGTGTACACATACCAAACCTGGTTTCCACTTTCAAACTTCCTCCATCGAAGGAGTAGTCGCCTCATTGCAACTTAATTTGGGCAACTCACGGCCACAAATTAAAACAAAAGACATCTCACAATATGTCCACCTACGGATGTTCCAAGAATCACGTCCTGATCATAAATAACAACCGAGACTCCGCAGAGTTTAAAATTCTTAAGGGGCATGCAATAAACCCATTGCATCCTCAACGCTTGTGTCGTCAGCGACACTCAACCAATCCGAAATCCTGCCATCCCTTGAAAATCCTCGGATTTAACAATCCAAACTTGGGAAGGCTGTCGCATAACTCGAAAGAAAACACTAGCAAGGGAAATACCTTAACCCTCACAAGAAAATCCCTCCTCAAGGGAGTCAACTAACTTCACGATTATCCCTCAATCATCGTGCCATGGAGATTCCCAATCTCAAGGTGTTCCATATCTCTCATCAGAGATTTAACCATCCAAAAATAGCATAACTCTATGCTTAACAGAGAGGAAATCAATAACTGGCATCCGTATACTCACCGGTATACCTGCCTAAGCACTGACATCACATGCATACTTAATGCACTCGGCTCGGGTATCTACCACATATCCCTAAGCCCCAAACACAACCGTCAATTCTGAGTCATTCCTTACTCAGTGGAGGATGAAAATCGACGATTAACAATACACGGTGTGATTCCCAAGATCAACACCACTTGCACCAACTTACCGAATCTTTCAAGATTCCCAAATAGGTATAATACTACCTCCTTCCTCGCAAGGGAAATGCCATCGAACTCGAGATCCACAAGTCTCGAACCATCGTTCGGAAAAACTGGATACAATAACACCCATTGTATCCCAATACACGGGTTCCTTTAGATTGAGTCAATAACAACCTGATGACTCTCTTGTTGGTACTCCAACATCCTGAGCTGTCCCAGACAAGTCTCCAAGATTAAACATAAACGTATACACGTTTCAGTGAGGCATGAACAACCTTAACCTCAATGACATGGTGACTACTAGAGTCCACCACAATCCACATCGTATCACCTTACGATTTGCCAAACTTGGTTCCAACGAGCAGTGTAACGGCTCTAGCAAGCCCATCATGGTGCTACACACACGCGGCAGACAACCTAGTCTCTGCCCCTTTAGGTTTACCTCAAACCTACCAACAAGACGGACGTTTCCACATGGTATAACATACTATGGGAGGAAAACTCAATAGAGTAGTGGGTCTTTATCCAACATTCCTCAATGCCGATACACCGTGGACACTCCAATGTCCCTATGTACTTAACATAACCTGATCCTACTCCCTTAGGACCCATCCTACACCCTCAAGGGTGGTGTGACCATGTCCACCACATGTCACATCGACAGAAAGCGAGTACTTTCCTCCATGATTACTCCTGTCGTCAAATCACATGGCCAAAAGCCATTCCAACGAGCATACCTCAAGGGTATCACCACTCGTAATATGATCACCCCAATCGTAAGCTGCGGTACAATCACATGTACAGCGCATCCATCCATTCCTCGAGCAACCCGCTCGGTATAAGGGTCACGTCCATCGGTGTCGCACACACCACCTTGTGCTCGGTACTGGCACCCAAGGCATACCACTGAATACGTATACTCAACGCATCGATCATCGTAACGATGATGCATGTCTAATAAGACATCTCCTACACCATCGTCATCGTCATCCCGTGACGACACATGCCAACTCATGGCATCTAAAACATTGCCAACTAGTGACGATACATGTACATCAGCGTATGTCATCCACTAACATGCTAGTAAAATAGGCATAATAAAACATGTATATCAATGCATGCCAGCTACAATAAAGCAAATAAAATAGCAATATCTCATACCTCATCGCTAGTGATATAGCGTCATACCTGTCTCCGTCGCACAATAATAGTGCGTAATCAGCACTCATCGCTCGAAGGCGGCAAAAATCCTGTGCTGAGTACATAGCGGCAAAATCCCTCGCTATAGAATCGACGGCATGACACCTCATCATATAATAAGTGGCATGAAACCTCGCTATACCCTGAGCATGAATCATCGTCCACAAAGTAGCGGAAAGAGGCATCGCTATCAATACACCTGGCGGAATGAACCATCGCCAATCAATATAGCGGAATGAACCATCGCTATAAATACACCTGGCGGAATGAACCATCGCCAATAGATATAGCGGAAAGAACCATCGCTATAAATACACCTGGCGGAATGAACCATCGCCAATCAATATAGCGGAATGAACCGTCGCTATAAATACACCTGGCGGAATGAACCATCGCCAATAGATATAGCGGAATGAACCATCGCTATAAACCGTGTCCTCATAGAGAAATGAATATAAATCGACACAGCGGGACACATCACCGCTATCATCCGTGTCATCACAAAGGAATGAATCATCATCCTAACAAGCGGCATCTCATCCTCGCTTCTTCATACAAGCGGTATCTCATCCTCGCTTCGTATGGCATACCCCGCCTCCATGTGCAAGCGAGCATCCCCGCCCGCTCCACATTTTTAGCGGTACAAGCATAAGCTTCTTCATACAAGCGGTATATCATCCTCGCTTCGTATGGAATACCCCGCCTCCATGTGCAAGCGAGCATCCCCGCCCGCTCCACATTTTTAGCGGTCAAGCATAAGTATAAAAATTCTCACTGTCATAAGCAGGACTCCTGGAATGTATAATCATCATTCCTTTTTATACTCCATATTTCCTGTAACCTGCAACCATCAGGGTTAACAACAATAGCCATATACGCTATGCATCCACATTCAATTCATAATAAAAACACATTATGAGAATGTATGGTTTCACAAATAAATGTCATGATATCCTTCTTTAAATCCTTATTTCATCCTGAGCCCTTATCATTAGTACATTTTAATGCTTCTTGCTACTCCAGGAAAGCGGAATTCTTCCTCGCTTCCACTGGACTTTAGCGTTGCTACTCCATGTAAGCGGAACTCTTCATCGCTTCCAATGGACTTTAGCGTAAGCCATTAAAATCCTTACTAAGATAACTTTGACTCAAGACATGCATATGCAAAAACAATGCACAATAACATATATCATAACCTCAATGCACCACTTTGCATTCATCATGTGTCAACAAGACAACGTAAAATACATGTTACCTCGGAAATATCCCTTTATCTGATTTTCTTAAAACCAGCTTCCTTGGCACATAATACACGGAGTGCCAGACATCCCTATAAATGTCATCCTATCGTGTTCCACACGATTCCTGCAACCACAATGGTTAGCAATACCACTTTTCATATCATAAGAGCACATAAACAATGTGTTATGTCATACAACATTAATGCCATCATGCATAAATATGTGCTATCAATAACTTCCTAGGCCCTTAACAGCCCCAATGAGCAACCACTGCTCTGATACCACTAATGTAAGGACCCCAAGCCCTTAAAACCTTGATTAGTGTATTAACCACTATGTGTGGTACATGCTTTCTATAAAATGTCAATCGGGAAGCTCTGATGATACTTAATCATTGCCTGTCAATAAAAGACTCATATGTTTGCCCTTTACCAACCCCTTGGTGCCACTTTTCACATTGTAAACTTTTACAAAAATTTGGGCAGAGTCTCCCCATAAATAGAGCTATCCCAAAACAGAGTACAACACATAACAAAATTCCCGGCCAGGGAACACATAATACTCAACAGAAAGCAGTAATACAAGTAGATTCCCAGCCAGGGAAGACACCACACATATGTCAACAAAAGTGGGTTCCAACACCCACATAATACACCAATGACTCTCATATCATTCTAGCAATTCAACCTAATTGCATGCAACCTTAAATGAAAGAGAGAAAGGCTCATGCCTTTATATACAATCCATATACAAGTATAATCGTGCTCACATGCGAGCATCATGAATATGTATAAATCCTCAGGTGTATATATAGGTACTCTATACGATACCGTGCTCCATCAAGCCCTGGTACCACGATCCTGGGAGTACCTCAAATCAACAGCTCGAGCTCAGCTCCATAGCCATCGATGTACCTGTCCACCTGTCCCAACAGAGACAGCCCCCAACGGGGTGAGCATACCAATACACAAAATCCCATAATCATAATAATGAAATTCATAATTTACAACGCAAGTAAATACTAATGAATTTAAATGATACTCCCTGGATGGCAACATCCTCATCCGGGATTCCGTGTACTGTCCCTGTTCTCACAACATCAAACTCATCAAATCTCATAAATCAGTAAATCAACACATTGATTTACACATCGCATGCCTGATTCTCAAATATCAAGAATGAATGATTCCAAGTTCATATACATGCAAAAATAGATATATCAATATCAAATATTGATTTCATAACCTTGCTTTCCATTATACTTAGACATCTCATATGTCTTATAATGAAAACATGAGTCTATGAACCTAGACATCTCAAATGTCTCATAATGAATACACGATTCTACGAACCTAGACATCTCAAATGTCTTACGAAGAATGCATGATTCTACAAACCTAGACATCTCAAATGTCTCATAATATAGTCATATAAACCCAGTACCCCATATATCATGTAAGAGTCATCCTACTCTAGTGTCACGCACGCTACAAGCGGCGATATCAAGATTTGGGTCATTCCTTGGCTATATCAACATATATGTATAACCATACGCAAAACATTCAATGCAATCAAAAATACCTTATGCATTTCACATATATATAGTAATGCTCGTACGTCGCACGTACCTTAAATCTCCGAAGTCCGAGCCAAGCCTTGCTCGAGTTCCATGCCCCGAGGAATGATGTGCTAACACGATAAACAATTCACCATTATTTACGAACATGTAACCTATGCTCAAGCACACCCATATCCCTCACAACATTGTCAATACACGACAATTATCCTCTTAAAAGACCCGGGGTAGGGTACATGCAGGGAAGGAAATAAATGAGACAATCGAAATTTGTTCAAGAATGCCCTACAAAAATCGAACCTTAATCTCACAATTTCGAACCCAATTAAATACCATAATTCATCTAAAATGTCAATTAATCAATCCATAGCATGAATAATCATCCCACATGCCAAAACCCCCAAATTCGAAATCCAAAGCCCTAAATTCGAACTCAATTCTTCAATTCCGAACACAATCAAGCATCATAATGCGTCAACAACATGAATTAATCAATCCATAACAAGAATCACCACAACCCTTCCAAAACCCCCAAAATCGAACCCATTTCATGCACCCATCCAAAAATCGAACCCAAGCCAACGAAAATCGAAATCATTCGAGCCAATAAATCACAATTTGGCAGGGAATCACATCACAAGCATGGAAAAAGGGGTTAGGAAGGTTACCCAAACGAAATCGGAAGAAAAATCGACCAAAATCGATAAACCCTAGAATTTGGGGATCGCCGCTTATCTGCAAAATTCGACTTCCACACGCGACGAAACCTTCAATTGGCAGAGGGGAAAGGAGCGCCTCGTCGAGACGAAGCCGTGGGTAGGTCGCACGCGCCGATCGGCGGCCGGACGGCGGCTGGCGGAGCGCCTGAAACGGCGGGGGTGCAAGGGCGACGGGAATCGCGGCTGCGGGAGAGAGGGGGAGGAATTGGGGCTGAAATTGAAATTATGTCTAAAATTTGGGTTTAAATGGTATTTATAGCAAAAATACCCCGAAAAATTAATAGCCCCACAAATACATCATGATTCCTTAAAAATCATCTGTTTTCAAAAACTCTCTCTCTAACTCCAAAATCCCCTACCGGTGCTCACCCAGCACCCGAGATCCCGAGACACATTAAAAACCCAACTCTTAGGTTTTACACCGTAATGTGAATACAATCTCAACCTCTGGATCCAACGATCCCAACTACCCAAATAAACGAGCCCAGAAGGCCCAACACCTCGATTAAATCCCAAATCGCCACGTAAAACCACTTTAGGGATTATTAACACTACGGGATTAACACCTATAATCCCTGGTCATCACAATATATATATATTATTATGTAATAATAATAATAATTATTATTATATGTTATTAATATAATAATTTTTATATATTATTATTATTACTATTATATATATATATATACACACGCACGCACATATATATACATATATATTCAAATATATATATTTTTATTCTTATTTATATTAGTATTATTATTATTTATTTTATTTTATTAATATTATAATATATATTATTATTATATTATAATATAATAGTAATAATTATTATTATTATATATATTATAATGATAAGGGTATTTTAGTCATTATACCATATAATAATCATTATCAACCATCTTATTCTCCAATCAAACATCATATAACTTATCACATACTATTTTTACAATCATTTCACAACTTTTTAATCTTTACATTACTTATCATATCCATCACTTCAAACGGTACCTAAGTACGTGTATGACGCTTTACGACTAAAATTTATTAAGTTACATATTTTACTAAATCGTGAACTTATATATTAGATATTCTTAATTATCTGAAAAAATTAAAGTCTTTTCATACTATTAAAACATGTTAAAACACATAGTTTCATTTTTCAAATTCATTATCTTATGACTAAACATTAATTCATTTTCATTTTAATTATCTAAAATATATTTTTTGAAGAACGAGTGATCGAATAAAATATTTGAATTGTACTATAGATAATATAAAAAATAATATAAATTTATCAAATATGATGTATATTAGGTATGTTTAATTTTATTTAATCAGTTATATATATATAATTTTAATATGCGTATTAAGGCACACTCACATTCAAATTTGAAGCGGTTGCACATAAGTATCCGTCCGCACACTTGCATTATGTAACTTAGGGTCTGTTTTATTTGAGAAAACGGTGGAGTTAGATAATACGACGTACGTGGGTTCACTGGGCCTCCAAAAAACGAATGCAAAAGAAACCCATAGAACTGAGTAAATTGTAAATTAACACCTTCTAAAAAATGAAATTGTGCTGAGACCCAAAATATAAGTATTTTAAGAAAATATGTATAAATTAGATGAAGCTAACAGCGTGTTTGAAAAAAAAAAGACAACGGATTTGGAAATTCCAAGGACTTGGGATTTCAAATTATATTTTGTTTGTTTGCTTAAAATTTAAAAATGGTATTTTACAAATTCCATTCTTGTTTGGAAACAGGATTTTTAATTTGAAATTTTAAATATTCACTAAATAACATTTATGGGAAAAAAAAACTAAATAACATTATGAGATTTCTAGGTAAATGATTTTTTAAAACATTAAAAGAATGGAGTCGGTTATCGTTCTATACACTTCATAATAAGATTAGCGTTGAGCGCATTTTAATTATCGATTTTTTTGCGTCAAACACGACTCGAATTCAAGTATATCCAAAATGGGCATGAGCTCTTATCCTTCCTGACAAAATGAATTATGTAAAGAATTAATTTTTATATTTCAACTATTTTGTTTTATTTGAAGCTTGTGTGGGATCGAGCATACGAGGAATTTGAACCGAAAATTAAAATTTATGGAAGAAAGAAAGATGGAGGATAAATATTGGAAAAGAAAATAAAATCAGTTTTTAAAACCTGAATCTCATCATATCTGAAAGGGTTTGACTTAACTGTGCAGAGTCTCTTATCCCTTGTAATCCTTTCAAATTCCATTTTGAAATCACATTCCATGTAAAATGGAATCCTGGGATTGGGGGCTTTGCCTAAATAAAACTGGACAATAACTCCCATTTCGTTCAAATTGATATTTGCATGATTACTTATTAGTTCCGCAGATGAATGGTTAGTCATACACGAGCGGACGCGGACGCAACCTCACTTGCTCCCCTTGAAAAATAAATTAATTAATTAAATCTAAAAAAAATTAGAAAAATTGTATCTTACCTTCAAAAATTGCAATTTATCCCTAAAATTTACATTTCCCCCCCTTAAAACTATATTTTAACCCCTTAAAACATTTTTTTTGCCCTCCATATTATATTTTATTATTTTTTATCCTCTTTTTCAAAATTCCTGGTCCCATCCCTGCATATATATACACACATATTAGCTCCCAATTCCTGATGAATTTTTTTATCAAATAATAATACAAGGCATTGATTGATAAGATATGTAACTAATTGTTGCACTTCTATAAAAATAATTAAAAAATGTTGCACTTTTACATCTCCCATCAATCGAATACAATTTTTGATTTCTTCATTCAACAATTAGAAAAAAGAAACGAAAGGGGAAAAAAGGTTTTTTCTGCTAGACATAGATATTGGGCTTGGAGAACGGTTGAATTAAATCATTTTAGAGGAAATTACAAGTAGGTACCACTTTTTAAAACATCTTTCAACTAAATCTAGCAAAATATTTTCTTTTCAACTAAATATATCTTTTGAAAAACATATTTCACATAAGTCCAATTTATTAAACCCTAATCTAACTGGTCTATTTTTATTACTAAATTACCCCTATTGCAAGCAATAAAATCCATCATAAAAAATTTGATATTTCTAACATAACGATTATCATTTCCGAAACTTTTTTCATCCAATTCATTGAGCAGCTGATTTCGATCGTGTTTTAATTAGTTTTCTGATTTTAGATTGTTCGATCTGTCCAATATATATTCAATTAACTGTTAATTGATCAAATTTTCCTGAGATTTTTATCGTTAATTGTGATGGATAATGAAATCATGATTCTTTTGAAATTTAGAGAGGAAACACTGGTTTTGAATGTTAATTCCGATTTCGAATTCAGTGATTTAATAGGCTGTGCATCTGCTAAGTGGTCTGATATGAATGCCGATGAATTTTGTTTCAAATACTCAATCGATGGGCATCCTAATTGTTGTTTGAGTAATGCGATTGATATGAGAAATATGTTTTGTTGTGTAAGATGATCAATCTTTGCTTGTTGACAGTGCATGTTGTTGATGGTAATGCTTCATTGTTGAGGTCTGTTGATGAATGTGTTGGTAGTTTACCGATTGTGTCTACCGGTGCATGTGACATACATGCACCGGTAGACAGAATTGCTTGTGGTATAAACTTTTTGACAGAGTCAAGCGGTATACGCAATATACATGAACCTATAGAGTCTATTTCTGCCCGTGATTTACACCCATCAATAGAATCAGGTGGTGCACATATATCGACAAAACAAATTTGCAGTTCACCATCAGGTCTAGGACTTGATTCAGAATATCGAAGATGCAATATTAAAGGCAAGGAGAAGTTGTTGTTATGTTCTGGATGGTCAAGTATTTAGAGGTGGTGTTGAAGAGTTTCGAAGTGAGTTGAGTAAATATTCCATGGAGGTTGGGTTTGATTACAACTATGTGAAAAATAATGAAGATAGAGTAGTTGCTGAATGTTCTAGGAAGCATGTTGATGGGTGTGGCTGGTTTGTGAGTGCCAACATTTCACGTGTAAATGGTTCTTTCTACATAAAAACATTGAACAACATTCACATGTGTGGTCTACGAGTCATGAAAGACAAATCAAAAAGGATTGTTTCACATTTAATATCAGAAATTATTTGTGAACGAGTCAGTTCAAATCCAAACTTTTCTGCTAGGTCTGTAATGGAGTTAATGAAAAAAGATTATGGGTTGGATATAACATACATTAAGGCATGGATAAGTGTGGAGAAGGCTAGGTCTACTGCTTTTGGAAATTATGATGAGTCTTTCAAGGAGTTGAAGTGGTACATCGATGCGGTGAAGACGACTAATGTTGGGAGTTTTGTAGAGCTTGAAGTTGACGACTGTAACCGATTCATCCGTTTGTTTGTGTCGTTTCGTGCTTGTATGGATGGTTTTAAATTTTGTCGCCCTATGTTATTTCTTGATGGAACTTTTTTGAAATCCCGTTTTAAGGGAATACTTCTGTCAGCTACTGCAAAGGATGGGAATCAAGGTAAGATGCAACAAGATTATAATATAAATGAGATTTTACATGCATCGAAGTCTGTCGGTGCATGTATATTACATGCACCGATAGACTTCTGCGTAAAAAAATGCTACATGATATAAAATTAATCGGATCGAATGCGGTGCATGTAGTATACATGCACCGCTAGTCTACCGGTGCATGTATATTACATGCACCGATAGAAATAGGATTCTCTATCATTTAGTACTACATATTCATGTAATAGACAATCGGTGCATGTAGTTTACATGCACCGAATATTTATCGGTGCATGTATATTACATGCACCGGTAGAACTTGTAATATAGCCAATCGGACGAGGGTAATTTAGTAATTTGCGATCAATCGGACTTAAATGAAAGGCAAATAATTTGGTGGACTGGGCCGAAAAAACTCTTATTATCTGATACCGGCCCGAAATTTTCCCATCATTTTAAACCAATGCCGACAATGAATAATTTGTCATCGTAAACAAGAATACAGCACCCTATTTACAGGGACAATCCGAAATGAGGTGACAAAAATAATAATAAAAAAGGGAAATTTAAATAAAAACGTCCTATTGTTCGATCCAAATTTCACTTTCGCAATCATTATTTGAAAAATTACAATTTACATCCTCAACTTTCATGAATTGTATTACTTTGCATCTTGTTGACTCGATTTTGTATTTTTATCAAATATTTATCGCCGCAATCGATCATCGTCTTACATACTCAAACTTAAATCCATTTAAGCTAGTTATTCCTTATGTTTTAAAAACAAAAATAATATTTTTAATGTCAAAATTCTCTAGTTAACGATAATGAAAAATAAAATTTTGACACCCTATTTTTTTTTATTTTTAAAAAATTTACAATTGCTAGTTTAAGTGGTTCTAAATTTGAATATGTGAGACGATAAAATACAGCGATAAATTTTCGATAAAAACACAAAATCAAGTAAAGATTATGCAAAGTGTTACAATTCATTAAAATTGAGGATGTAAACTGTAATTATTGAAACATTATTTGCAAAGTGAAATTTGAACCAAGTTATAGGATGTTGGTAATATTCCCTAAAAAAATTTAGGGGAAATTTTTTTTAGATGGAGCTAAATACAATTTTCAAGTGACAATACGCAATTTTGTGGATTTTTAAGGGGAAACGCAATTTGCTAGGGTAAGGGGAAACGCAATTTTCTAGGGAATAAAAAGATCGAGGGAGGGTTTGACTGGGCGTCCTCCTTTGTAAACGCATGCTGCTTCAACATCAATCTACCCTACTCTCGTATATGTACACCTGTTTTTAGGATCTACATCATCACTTACAAAGAATTTTCACTGTGAAATTATTTACATTCTGCATCAACCAGATCACCACTTGGAAAGAACTTACACGGGAAATTATTTACATTATGACTTCAACTACATCACCATCTTTTAACTCTGTATTGGGTAATACTAAGTGCCCATTTACAGAAACCAGTTTCCCCTCGAACCCTATTCTTCTAGCAGCATCAGCAGCTGTGCTGCCGGTACTCAATCTCATTATCTCACCATGGGGCCAACATACAATTGCTACTTCACCAAGAGATACTGAGTTCCTACATGTAAATTGCTGTAACCCAGCTTTTGAGCGCAGTTGTTCCTCCCACTGAAGCATTGTCCTCAAGAGTTTTACCTGTTATTTAATGACAACTAACACATGAATTATTAATTTGAACCAATAAATGAGAGAATCACCTCATTTTTAAATCTGTCAATTGCCAGGCGATTGGTGAGGAACAGACATGATGGATGCATCAATTTTAATAAGGTGAAATTGGAGATATTAGTTAATTCTTCATGAACTTCATATAGTCTGATGGCCATGGAGGATATACCTTGTTGTTGATGCCGGTGTCCAGCAATGATGAATTAGAGGTGAAGCTAGGCCTCTCCTCAATAACTGAGTTAGAAACAGTAGAATCAATGGGTTTACCCTCAAAAACATCTGAAACGACACCCCAATATTCAGCTTCTTCCCACTCTGTCAATTCAATGACTTGGATAAAGGTTGGCAACAGCCGCTGAAATTGATCTTTCTGCAGATTGTATGCTAATTTAGAATGTGCTGCTGTTGGCAATTAAAATAAACACAATACATTTCCAAGGCAAGAAAAAGGAGCATAAATCATATCAGCACAAGGAAAAGAAGAAACAAGAGATGCGTGCCTAAGAATACCTTGTGGTATATACCATCTCTGCAAAGAGAGTACTTTTCCAAGCAGGTGCACCAATCCCCATGTCCGGGTTCAAACCACCACTCACCAGACACCTTGAAATTACAACAAACAAAAAACAAGTAACCCTTTTAAATTTTACCCTGTTACACAGCATTCTTTTAATTTATTAGACAGCCTATACTTGATAAAATAGCACCTTTTTGTACAAATTTGCGTAAGCTTCCCATCTTTTATTTGGCAAGAAGATCTTCTTTCGGCTACAGCTTCTGAAGCTGCTAGTCCAAAGCTTACAGCAACAAGTAAATCTCTTCCGTGGTTATCGACTCTGGACAGATAAATGTTTCATGCACAAGTAAGAGAAGTTAAATACATGGTCAAAGCTGACAAATCAGTAGCAAGATACCTAAGAATAACTGCAGCAAGTAATTGGCCTGCTTCCACTCTGAGAACCGGATGTCCCACTTTAAGTTCACTATATTTTAAGAAATAAACATCCTCAAGAGAACCCTGATCTTCCATTTCCTTCGAGAAATTTGCCGAGGCACCTACTTTGGGCTCAGTTATACTGCTCTTTGAGGGCAATAAAATCTCAGTCTCCTTATAAAGCCAATGTGCAGCAAGACCATGTTCAGCATATTCATGCATCCTCTGAAATTAAAGAAGTATCATCAGGCGTTAACAAAATTGAATTGTTACCACGCAGAGTTCCTGTCAAAATTTTGAAGAGTCATATACCTGTGTTCGTATTTGAACTTCCAAAGGAGAGTTGTCTGGACCTTGTACTGCAGTGTGCAGTGACTAAGAACGGATAACCGCATCAAGGATAGGAGTCAGAAATACAGCACAAGATGTATCCTGGCAAAACATTAGCACAAAGCTAAATACAATAGCTATAATGAAATTTTACCTGGTAGCCACTTGGTTTTGGGTTGACAACATAATCATCAAATTCACCATCAATTGGGGTCCAAAACCTGAATGCAGGAAAAACATTTTATTTGATAACTCATTTCACCACAAAACCGACTTGTTTGGATGAGAAGTTATTATTGACTTATACTTGTGGATTAAGTTAAGGAGATTGTAACAGCATTGAACTGCCTGTCCATGTAAAGTCCCATTCTTGTCCCCCACAATGACCCTCAAAGCACGGGCATCGTATACTTTATCAATGCCCACGTCTTTTCTCTTCATCTATGGAGTGGTGAAATCAAAATGAGCACCGGTTAAAAGCTCGTATCACAACCGAATGATAAAATGAAGAACATTTGAAGTATCAATTTTTACAGTAGGAAGGGTTTAACTGACCATGACAACTGTCACAGAAAAACAACTCTTATAAGTACAGCATACTGAAAGCGGAGCGAAAAAATGTATAAAGAGTTAAGTCTTGACAGAAAAGACTACGTTGTCATCCTTGAGGCAATTCCTTTGCATGCTCTGTGCAACTTATCCTCATTTTTTGAGATTCTTGTTGCTTCTGTGACATGCAATTTTCAACTCAACACACTTAAATATTATATCATAATAAAAAATTCATTTATTCCACCAAAACAATCACATTTTGAACTCTGACGATCTTAAAAAGTCCCAACCAGCAATAGTTTTTATAATCAATATTTCAAATATATTATGGGTAGTACCTCAAATTATTGCTCACTCAAGCCCAAGATTAATGCATACCTTACTGTAGATGCTATACAAGCTTTTAAGGCGTCCAGATAAAGTTACTTCCATTCCTGGAACATATCTGCAAACAGTATGTATATTACGAAGTTAACATGTGGTTTTCAATCATGCTCTTTGAGAAGAAGCAATATCACTACGTTTATATCATTATATATAAACTGATAGCCTACGATGTTGAGATAAATAATTCCCGCTCCAGTGCTTCCTCACATACAACAAGAGATGCCAAAGCAGTACCGGCATCCCTCACGACCTTAGGTGTTCTAGGTGTATCCTTGTAGGTTGCTTGCTTTTTTAAAAAATGCACACGTTTCTTCCTATCAAGCATAAGATCAAATGGTAGGACAGCTTGCAAAAGAACCTGCAGATAAAGAACAAAAAAGGATAAGAAGATCCATATAGAGCGACCAAAGTTAAGTATAAGGACAAAAACAGAAACTATCTCACGTATACAGGGACAAAAATTCCGCCAACATACATACAGAATAATTGGTAGATACCTTGTAACTGTTAGAAGAAAGCCAAACAGTGCAGTACATATATTCACTGATAATCACGTAACATTCAGATGACTGGACACAATTATGCATATTCATCAAGAGATAGAAATAAGTACATGTTGTTCTAGGTTCACATTCAAGACTGTTACCTTCATGCTTGTATTTTCCTCTTCCCGCTCTCCAGGTTCTCCACATTCAGGGAATTGTATTACAGTGCTGGACTTCGCAGATATTCTTCTTAGATTTCCTGCCTTGTTGGAGCTCCACATTGAAGCCAAGTCAGCTCGTAGTTGGCAAAATACTTTGGGCTGCACATTTAGGCAGTACCAGTGGGTGATGTTTCCAAATATCGATCTCATGTTTTCTATTTTTATTAAAACATCTTTTAAAAAAAAAATATCATTGGCAATAGACCTGAAGGACAGCGAAGCACAGGTCTTCGAGTTCAGCTTTTAGAGCCCACAAGCCCAATCTGGAAGCAAGTGAACACCAAATAGCTAATGTCTCCTGCGCAACAGCTTGAGCTTTGGTTGGAGGAAGAGCATATCTACGAAAACCCATAACCACACCAAATGATGAATTTCTTATTTCAAGAAAACAGTTGAAAGGCTAATGTAAGCCCGATGAAACAGAAAATGTGAAACTTAAGAGCGAAAAAACGGCTGACCAGACGTAAGTAGTAGTAATATATGGATTTGTCATCTACATGCGTACAGATATAATCTCTGGCAGATATATGGAGGGAAAAACAGAGGAAGCGTAGTATAATTACATTGTTCTCATATTATGAAGACGATCAGCGAGCTTTATGAGAACTACTCGTGGATCATCAACCATTCCCAGCAGCATCACTCGTAAATTATTTGCCTAAATGAAATTACTAGGCATGAATATTCAATATCAACAAAATTATACAACCTTATAACACTAATTCCATCGATTTCATCCTATTCAAAATGACTGCAACACAATATTTTTTCCTTAGTAATAGCTGAGAAATTACGCAGCTCAATAATATTATGACTACAAATATCGATGAACACAATTGGATAACAACATAATTGTACTACTCTGGTATTACTGCACTTATATTAGTGTTTTGAAGCCTCAAACACCTCACTCACTCATGAAAGTTCCGTAGAGTGTGATCAAGAAAGATATAAAGCTAACATCTCAGACATTTTAAGTACGGTGCGATGAAAAATGCAGAACATAAAAAAAGTATAGTCCCCCTTCATCATCATGACATGTTGGATTCCTGGTTATATTGAACATCATCGGCCTCTGTGATTCTTTCTAGTTTAATTAGAATAACTCAGCCAGCTATTGATTCTGAATTTGTATTATCATAGACCACTGATTCAGCTAAACATCTTATAATTTAAAAAAAAAAAACTAGGTCTTCAACCATTATGATTGTAACATATAAAAAAGAGAGTTTATTGGATCATTTCAAGAGCTATTAAGGAGTCCAACATCTAAAGAATGTCTCATTCTAGTTTAATTAGAATAACTCACCCAGCTATTGATTCTGAAACACAATTTGTATTATCATAGAGCACTGATTCAGCTAAACATCTTATAATTAAAAATAAATAAAAAATAACTAGGTCTTCAACTATTATGATTGTAACATATAAAAAAGCAAGTTTATTGGATCATTTCAAGAGCTATTAAGGAGTCCAACATCTAAAGAATGTCTCTTTTGCTAATTGTTTACATGATAGCGACAGCAGATACCTCTTCATGGCTGAAGGTGGCTTGGCTCTCATTCATCCTGCGGTGCCTACGTAATAACTGCAGAACAAATATCTGATGAGTGCAAAATCAATGGAAATACTGACTAGTTTAAAAGGGAAAGCAGATATAAAGTGCAATAGAATGATATCAACGAGTGCACATAGCAAAAGAGTCACAATTCCACGGTTAAGTCCTGACAAATCAGACATTGGAACTGACAGCAATATGGTGGGACTACCCCATAGTCCTCCCACAAGAAGTTGAATTGTTTCTCTAACACCCTAGCATTTCAAATGTGACCATCGAGAAGTTTAGAGTTCAAAATTATATTGATATTTTAAACGTCTATACCTGATTGATATAACTTAGTCTAGAAACTCCACCCACCAGATTCGCGACGTCGGCATCAAACGCCCGCTTTATGCTGTCCAAACTTTCACAAGTGTCATCGGCCACATCGTGTAGAATTCCAGAAACAACTGTATCAATTGCCTTCAAAAAAGCATTTTGCTACTTCAAAATATGAACAGATTTCTTCAATAATGAATGATGGAGGCACTCAAATAAACATAATACAGGCAACTCTAAGTAAGGTGTCAAATATGCAATCTGCAGTCAACGAAGAAAATTTCTTTGATGATGCTTTGACAGCAAAAAGGCATGACTCGTAACAGTTTCTTGTCTATGGCATGGTTAAATTAGAGAAACTTCAACAGTTAATTTCAGGAGGTAGCATTTAAGTACTCTGTTGCCATTCGGTGGAATTAAACCCGCTAAAATTTTTCCTGTGTGAATACAGTGGGATAAGTAGGGGTCCCCTGTCTTCCTCATCTGGCCATGATGAGCTTTCCTTGCAAATTCTATTGCCTTCTCCACCTGCCTTCACAGAATCAGAGTCTTAGTAGCAATATAGCAGTACAGCAGACTTCAAATGAACAGATGCAAGTAAAGATGAAGCACCTTTCCTTCTTTGAATATGGGATAATCAGTAACATCTACACCATCCAACACAAGTGATCCTGCACCAGATATGCTGCTTTGTCACTCAAATAAAATTAGAAAAACTGTAAAATTCTTGATAATCCTTTTCAATATATTTTAGTATTCCGAGGTGCCATACAAAAAGCCCAATTTGGCATTGCTAACTTCATTTTTTTTTTTTTATGTGGCTCCTTCTATGTCATGATCCGAAGTACCACAGGAATCCAAAGAAGTATCTACAGAGCAAGAAGTTTCGCAGAGGGGCGAAAATAATACTCGATAAATTTAGGGGGACAAAATTCTAAGCTGCGTATATGATGTATAAATATATATGTGGCTTTGCCACTGAAAACATGGGGATATTTTTCTAGTTGAATCGATCTATGAACTCCATTTTATATTTCACTCTTTAAGTTACTGTGCTTAACCGCTTCAAAAAGTGGTGCTACAGAAGCTTCTTATTTGATAAAAAAATCTAAGTTAGTTCAGATCATAAAGACAAATATCCCTACAAAGCCAAGATAAACAAAAATGAAAATGGAAAATAACTAGCGATTTTAAATTATAAAAAAAAAAAAAAAGCAGGAGGAAATTTAACTTGCCAGGTTGCTCATTCACTTTAGGCCACAAAAAATCAACTTTGGTGGAGAGGCATGCCCCCGAAGCAATTGCGACGGCAGTGACCGCCACTTGCGTGATAGCTGACGTCACTGCTCCATGCACGGTACTCGAACCCGCAGCGGCAATAAGGTTGCCGGAGGTTAGCACGGAGCTTAAAGACGAGGGGACGGTGAAACTGGGAACAATCTGATCCACAACACACCGGAATTTTGCAGAACCACGGAGATTTTTAGCGAAGGAGAATCGATAAGTTCGGAAAATTGTAGAAGTTGTGGGGTTAATTAACATTGTTGATGTGTGGCCAGTTGACATGAGTGTCCTCTTCTGGTGGTGGTTCAAAAAACTCACACCACCCTTGCTATTCTTTCAACAATGTCACACTCCAACATATATATATATAATAATATTATATTGTATATAATAATAATAATAATGTGATATAATAGAATATATAGTATAATGTAATAATGCTGAGAGTTGTCGTATATTATAAACTATGTAATGCCCATCGTGTAATGCGAGAAAAATAATACCAAATTAAAATATATAGTTATTGAACTGAACACCGAAAGTTGTATCTTTTATAATTATTTTACGAAGAGCAATTTTTTTCTCGTTTTCTTTTCTATCTCCATTAGGTTAAAATCTTTGCATCAGGAAGGTAGCACATGACACTGCCACAAACTAATCAAATAACTTTCCACTTGTGCTAAAAATTAAAAAAGAAAGGGTGAGCTAATTTATCTCTCTCTCCCCCTTTTATCTTTCCTTTGGAATTTACATCTTGTAAGTCCAATATAGAACAACAATACAAAGTTTGATCTTGTGGTTTTATCAAAGTCCTCGACATTATTGTTGATATTCCGAACAAACAATGTCTTTGAAGGGTGCTCTCCACATGGGTTTTCACCGATAACAGTTCCAACACCGTTTGCCAAACTATAATGAGCAACGTCAATAATACCATCAGATGTAGCTGCTCTTGATACACTATTGACTAAATTTTATGGACTTCCGGGTTCAATCTCCAACCCCCTCCACTTTGAAAGAAGTCGTCGTCCAAATCCTCGAGTTGAGTCGGCAACCCATTAAGGTCAAATTTATCCATAAGACCAGCTAAAAGTTCATCTTCATCGCCTGGAAGAAAGCTTCCAATTGCACTTGGTTCAATATCGTCGAGTGGATTTTTAAAATCATCTTCTAGTTGAACATTACCAAGATTAGGGGAGACATCATGAATCAATTGGCAATTTTGTTCAGATTTGTTAAATTTAACTGTGAATGAAAGAACTTAAGGCAAATGATTATTTAAGATAAAAAAATGAAAAATTAACCATTCATGAAAAAAAATTATTCAGTAATTCAATTGTTGGTGCTTACATTGCACGTGTCGTAGTACAGGCAACGACGTAGAACAAGCTAGCATCGCTTGACGCATGGTATACATAATTTTCATTAGGAAATCTCCATGCACTTTTATCTTTTTCTAGAAGAGATTGTAAATGGAATTTTAGAAGAACCTACAAATAAAAATGTGGAATGATGGTCCTGCTTCGGTGGAACTCGACCCAGGCGTACTTTCAAGATGAACCATGCCAGTTATGGCAGAGCTACTTTGCACATTAGGTAAACTGATGCAGTATCCAAGACATCGCCTGGTGGAAAGGATATTCCATGATATTGAGCATCGTCAAGATCATCGCTAGCCAAATCTTCCTCATTAAATGGTGCTACATACTGTGCACCATTTTTAGGACCCAGACCACTCTTCGTGAAGACTTTACACAAGACATACAGATCCTGCCAAAATAAAGAGAGAAAAAAAAAAGACAAATTAAAAGCATAAATAGGACATAGAACATCCGTAGTCATTCAAAAGGCTAAGTCTTAAAAGCATTAAGCACCAACATCATCTTCAAGACTCTTTCAACAACCAAAGCATAAATGAAATGAACAGTATTGCATAAGTGTACTATTTGGATGAGTTGACATTATATGAACAATTAAGCAAAGACTATATCACCGTTGTATTAGCAATGGTACAGCAATCTAGGGACAACTTGATATCAAATGAATTTGGCTTACTATTTCAAACGAAAATAAAACTGTTCAAATATCTCGTGAAAGTTCAAAACATACTCCAAATGAAAAATAAATTGTAGCAGTGAATAGTTGAACCGCTGCAGCAGGCAACAGTTCTCTCCCCTTGAGGTGCATAACCTTTGTGGAAAATCAAGGTTTTCACCATTCCAACAGTTCTGCCGTCATAATGGACATGCCTTTCTTTGCCTATGGTTTTCCAGTATCCATTTTCAGTGGGACAATTCACTCGAACTCCACTTGCATACTTCTTTTCTCTTGGTCAAAAGAAGAACCACTCTAGATCCTTACTTTTCAAGCAAGATTTATCTGAAATTAAGCAAAGAAAGCTTAGTACCCTATTAATAACTGAGGAGATAACGATTGGAAAGAGTAAACAAAATTCAAAGGTTCCAGTCAAGAAAAGGGCATGGAGTTCAAACACGTCAGTTAGCAAATAGTTAATAAAGAGCTAACAATACCGTGAATGATTAACTAAAATAAAAAAAACCATGCATACATACAAACCAGGGAGATCCCATGGAGAGAATTTGTAGATGTTGACCTCTGCAATAGCTTCAACATGAAGCCTCTTTCCCATTAACTTTTTCTTCAGAAAATACATAACCAGCTCCACATCAGTATGATGAAATTGAAATCCTGGAAGGAGGGACGTCCTCGTTACGAAATAATGACAACAGAACGCCCCAAATTTTAGGTATTGAAATAAACACCAACAATGTTCGTAAACACTGCTACTCCAATCATGACAAACCCTCATCCAAAAGCAATAACCAACCGAACAAAACAAAGAAGAAAATTGATTACAACACGTATAAACACCACCTCACACTCAAAGTTACAAGTAATTGTTATCAAGTCCAATGCCAAAACAAAGCCTTTCGAGAGCAACAAAGCCTACCCCGGTTCATCAAACAGAAAGTACACCAGACACTAAGCCAATGATACCTCTTGCTACAGACATCTGGTGGGCAATACAGAACCTAGCATGTTCATCACATAAATCTTCAATGCCAAAATTATAAAAATCCCATTTGAATACTTGAATACCACATCACATGATTCTCATACACCATGCAAAAATCAAACAAAACCAAAGTATGGAAAAAAATAAGACTTCCATAAACCTTAGACTTCCATAAAACTTACAATATGCATAGACCTAGATAAGGTTATGTATCGAGATCATTCCTGACTGCAAATTACGGATTCAGAGGTAAAACACAACACGTAAAAAAATGAAAATAATACTCCATCCGAGATCTAGAAGAATCCTTTTCAGTCTTTCCCGCATATCAATTTGAAAGTTCAGATTATAGACCCAACAGCAATCCGTAGCACGCTTGTATTGTCAATTTAACATATAAAACCAAAGAAAAAGGTAGCCTCGATGCAGACCACAATGAGTTGAACAAACCAATACAATTATAACCTTGAACCAAAAGCCTATAGAACATGATTATTTTAGATTTTTAGAAATATTAAACACAAAAATCCTCAAGAAACCTTTCATCATGAAAATCATTAGCTATATGATCAAAAGTTAAATCACATCACATAAGGACAATAAAAGCCAGGAAAGTAAGAAGAGAAGGGAGATCCAAATTCAAATTTTAACGCTTCAATCCAAGCACCCATATAGCTCTCAGAGAAATCAGAAACATATATGTTCATTAAGCAAGCTGGACTCGCGCTTTCTCTTTCAGATCTCTACCATATTGTCCTACCTCCGTCTCCGACCCTCCTATGCGTCCACGGCCACCTTGTGTTGTTTCCGCCGCATCTCCGCCTACTTAATTCCCAAATATGAAAAACCTAATTAAAACACACAGTAGTCGGGTGAATAGGATAATCAGACGGGAAAAGGAGATGAAGGGATGGAAAAATGGAAGAGATAATCAAATGCATTTGGCGTTGAACGTGTGAAAGCAAATTGGATTGTGAGAGAATTGGTTGAATTGGAATTGGTAGGTGGAGTCAATGGAAAAGAAAATCCAATGGCATTTTCGTAATTAAATAGAAAAACCAAATCGAAATCACCGGTAAAATAGCGTCTTATATATTGTTAACTAGGTAAGGCCCGTCGCACAGTGCGCGACGAGTAACTCTCGGCCAAATAAATACCTATATTACAAGAATGCAATCATATAAGTTAATTATATGATTTTGATTGATGAAATACTACAATGTATATTTATGTGGATGATTAGAATTTATCAATTAAGGCTATGTTTGGCTCAAGGATAACATAAGGATTGATTCTACATCCTTCCTCATTTTATTGTTTACCTTTCTTTCTTTTTTTAGACGAATTACTTACCTTCTTAAATAATTAAAATTTCTTCTTCAAAAATATAAAATTATTAATATGAATAATAATTATTAGTAAAAAATTAATTCAGAAACAATAATAACAAAACAAAAAAAACAAAGATAAGTTAGAATAAATTAAAATGAAATAATTTAATAAAATTTATGAGAAAAATAATAAATATATAATAATTTTTTTTTGATAAGTAATAAGAAATAAATATAATAAATAATAATAGAAACATAAATAATAAGACTAATAATTATTCGTAAAACAATAGCAGCAAATATAAGAACTAAAAAATAATAATATTATATACCTAATAAATATATAATACAAATTTGATTATTAATAATTAGAATAATATATTTTTTTACCATCCTTCGATCTCGTACCTTGAGAACCGAGACATAAAAGAGTTACCACCCAAAGACAGAGGATGCTCAACCGCTTCTTTTCTCATGAATTCTATGTACGTTGATCTGAATAAGCAATACACTTCAGAATATTTTATAAAAAGAGTAAAAACATCAATAAATGGAAATGATGCATCCAAAATACCTTACCCTTTTGTTGCCCGGTGGCAGGATCAGTTAAAATAATTACTCTCAGGACTTCTCCAAACTTGTTGAATTGTCTTGAAAGCTTGTCCTTGGTGGCAGCAAAATGAACCTAATGCAAGAATAATGTCAGCGACAAAGAAGAAAGGCAATAGAATGAAAGACCACAGAGCCACAGAGCCCTTATCAATCAGAATGTTTAGAATCAAGATTGAGGTAATTATATTGCTCAGATAAGTGGTTCGCGAGTCAGCATCTTCTTCATGCCCACCAGTAGAATATAATCATGCATACATATGTTCAGATACAAGGATGAATACTGTCATTGGGATCTGAAAAAATAATTATTTTAGTGGTGGCAAGGAGAAAAAGGTGCACATCTTGAACTAAATTCAAATATCAAACCGGGACTATAATACCAAAACCACATAATTTGGAAGCAATCAACACTTCTAACAATTAGAAAGTAGAAACTGGTGTGTATGCTCTCACATCTGTTTTAAAATTTGAAGGCGCACTACGATGTGGTCAAAGGAAGGCTAACAAATTGGTGCCAAGCTGTTTGTGATTCATGTTTAGGTTCCATACTTGATTGTCCCTACAGAAGAGCAAGCAAGAAGGCGTAAGTGAATAAATGCATAATTACTATAAAACAGCCCATTATGACAAACACACAAAGCACAAACAAAAAGGACACAAAAACATAAGACAATATTTCACTCTCATATCTTATGTGTCCATTGAAATATTCCACTGCTTCAATTGTTATAAATCCAAACTATAATAAGCATTCAAATCAAACAACATGAACATAAAATCGCAGTTCTAACTTTTACCTCAAATTTGTCAAGATCTAAAACTCCATCTCCATGAGATATACAAATTCAACAGAGACGTATTAACTTACTTGCTTTCTTCATAAGGCAGCTCGATTATGATAATCAAAGAACGTACGTAGACAGATCTCCATGAGCAGCCAGCCATGGCTCAACCATAGATGTCCCGACCATCAACAATCTGCCTCATTTAACCTGCGCCCCCGAAACTAACCCCGAAACTAACGCCATGGCCGTAGACCCTTCCAACCACAGTGGAACGAGTATACTCTGCCAAATTCGCCTGCTTCCCCAACCAATTCAAGACCTCCTCAAATGCAGCCGGGTTCCTACTCTCTGGCGCCAACCTATATCCGACCGCAACCACAATCGCATCACACAATTTCGCAATTCTCCTACAGAACACATCATTCGCTACCGTATCATTCCCCCCACTCACCCACCCCCTCCATGAAACTGCATCAAACTAAATGCTATTGGAGCATTTGTGCGGCAAAAGAAACCCGAAGAAATACCATGAAGGAAGAAGCCATTGGAGCGATCGGGGGTCAAATGGAAAGAAAGAGATATAGCAGAAATTTAAACCTATGGACTAAAAAGTAGCGGTGGCAATCTTTTGCACACCCTAGGAATGAAGAAGTCCGCTGTGTAATTAAATAGCAAAAACGAAATTGAAATCACCGCTGATTCCTTGGGCTTAACGTGGGGTAAAGTAGAAGAGGGCAGCCATGGAGTTGGATGAAAAAGGCCAAACTTTTAAGGAGTTGAAGATGTCAAAAGACGATGGTTTTGCAAAGGGTTTTGGAGCATGAAAAGCGCGTGAAATGGCGATTCCGGGGCACTTCAAGAGAAGAAAGTTCAAGGACACATTATGTTTCCAAAAAGCAGTTCCAAATTGAATATCTGACCTTGACCAGTCTCCATGAAATGTGACAAAAGAATAGAGCTTTTTTCACAATTCAATGTAGAAAGTGAGAGGCAGTGAACAGCCTTATAGTTTGCTGTGAACAAAAAAGAAAAACCACATAACATATGTGAGTAAATTAATGCAGCTGAAGTTTTTAAATTAAGGCACGAGAAAGCTGTTGGAATATAACTGAGCAAAAAAACTATCAAGGGAAACTAACCATACATATGAAAGACAGTGAGGGAAAGAAAACAAAACCAAATGGCAAGTGAGTGCCCCATAGTAATTTGAGCGAGGAACATTCCAAAAGCCATTCCAATCATTGTTGCAGCAGTCTCTTGGCTTCCTTCCTATCCTGTAAAGCACATAGTCACATGGATGGCTGCACTTAAGATTGATGCCCAGAAAATTATTTTCTTATCATCAAATATGGTATGGTACCTTTGCAGATATATCGGCTGCATTGTTCTGAAGGGTAAAATGTTGCGTTAAAGCAACTCTAGTGGCACCACTGGCAACACCAGCTAAGTAGCAGCGTCACATAAACATAGAAAGGAACAAGTTTATTTGAACTTTCTGTTTCTCAGAGTCAAATCAATACAGAAAAATATTTCTGACTGGCAACAAAATTCACACCCCTCAGTTAAAATACTTCAATCCAAAAACAATCTTTAAGAATTTGAAGAAGTCGGTAAACTTAGTGCGATTTCTACCACAAACTGAAATCTACCTCATATTGAAGCCCTCAATATCTGTGCGTCGAAGCCTTCAGCATCCATCCATAGTTAAGCAACTCATTTCTTGATCTTTTCTACTCTCCTCCAGCTTTTATGAAATGGAGTTCAAGAAAATGAAGCCCACTGCAAAATTCATCGAACTACAGCCTCCGTCCATAAATCCAGCGGTGTTGGTGGTCCAATTGTCCCCTCACATCTTCCACAAATCGGATAAGTATTCAGTGGCTTAAATCTCGGTGAAAAGAGTCTGTGGGTGATTGGAAGCAGGATTAGGTGCCATTTCACTATAATTTGTATGCTGAAGTGGTAATTTATAAGCATGGGGGAGGGGGGGCTAGCAATCATGAAGTAAAAGGGATACTGCTGGTCGAGCTCGGCCTGGTGTGGATGAATTTATTGCTGCGGAGGATACAATGGGTAATAAGAAGCAATTGGCATACCACCAGCAGGAATATACAGAGCACCGCCATGGACAAATTGTTGCTCTTGATGCAACTGAGTGAAGAAACGGTGAAGAAATAAAGGTGGAGTTTTGGGGCGTGGGTTTACTGTGAGAGAGGGTGGAGTTATTGAGTTTCTGGAAGGAAGAAGAAAAAGGAGTGAGCGGCATTCTCGTAATTAGCCAACAAATGGCAATCTCGTAATTAGGCACAAAATACAAATCGAAATCGGCCGACACTTTACGATGCTGATATAATGTTAATTAGAACTTAGGTTAGTTTTTTAATATATATATATATATATATATATATATATATATGTTAAGAACGATATCTTTTTTGAAAAGCTAAACTTTACACATATCATTCGCATTCTAAATGTCGTTCTCCTGAAGTTATTACTCAATTTAGACCAATTAGCCTTAGTAATATTATTTACAAAATTTCGTTTAGGCCATAGCAAACAGACTCAAACCAATTATGCACTACGTCATAGTTGAAACTCAATCTACCTTTGTTCCTGACAGTTTAATTAATGATAATGTCCTTGTAGCATTTGAGATTAATCACTTCTTAAAAAGAGTAATTGGGGAAGAAAAGAGCACATGACAATTAAATTAGAAATTAGTAAAGCTTATGACAAAGTAAATGAGACTTCTTAGAAAGAGTAATGGTTTCTTTAGGTTTGATAAGAAATTTGTCGCACTAGTTATGATTTGTGTTTGTACTGTTACATGTACTTTAAAAATTAATGGAGAACGGTTTTCTATTTTCCATAATAGTAGGGGCTTCCGACGGGGTGATCTTTTGTCCCCATTTTTTTTCTTGTTCATTGCAGAAGCACTGAGCTCTATCATTACGCGGGCAAAAGCAAAATGGTGATATCAATGGGGTGGCTATGTGCAGGGGGCACCATTTATCTCCCATTTATTATTGCTGATAAAACAGTGGTATTTTGTCGAGCGGACAATGACACGTGTACTATTCTTTAAATTCGATCACTAAAACAAAACAAAGGTAGGGACTTTCCATTTTCTTTAAATTCATAAGCAGAATAAATTTAAGGAGCTAGTGGCAAATAACCACCTTGTGGTTTGCCAAATAGGTAAATTACCTCTCTGTGGTTTGAAAATAGGTATTATACCCCCATATGGTTTACGAAATAGGCATTATACCCCCATATGGTTTACGAAATAGACATTTTACCCTCTTGTGGTTTGTGAAAATAGGTATTTTACCCCCTTGTAGTTTGTGAATATGTGTGAAATACATCCTACACATAGGGGTAAACTGCCTATTTTGTAAACCACAAGAGGTAAAATGTCTATTTTAGAAACCACAGGGTGGTAAAATACCTATTTTCAAACCACATGGGTAAACTGTCTATTTGTAAATCATAGGGAGGTAAAATGCATATTTTCAAACAAATATTCTCTAATACTACCCCACATAATTACTTTAAAATATCAAATGACATCCATCTTATGTTTTTGGTATCATCATACTACAATTTGGCTCTCACCAATAAAATTTACATCAACAAAACAACGATCATCATTAAAGAACTCTTGCGTAAATATGGAGATGCAACGGGCCAATAAATAAACTTCCAAAAATCGGCTGTGGTGTTCAGCAAAAATGTGAGGCAAGAGTATAGAGGCTGTGATATCCCCGAAATGATTATGTGATTTTAATCAGTAATTTTAAATTATGATGATTTGGGTGTTAATCATGGGATTGAATTAATATTATTGAGGAGATACATTCCAGGGTGCATGTGATATATGTTGGGATTTTGGGGTTGTGGCATGTTTATTTAGGGTGTGTATTATTTGTTTTGGTGAAGCATGTTTAAATGGGAATTGAAGTATTTTATTGAAAAAATACTATAAATATCATGTGAGGATATTTTAATACATCGTGCTAAATACCGGGACCAAAACATAACACATCATTCCACCCAACACCCAACCACCCCCCCAACCCATGCCAATCAAACTGTACATAGGCTGATTGCCCACCCCACTTGGCTCAATCATTCAGCCTCCTTCTTCCTTCCCAAATCTCGAGCCTTCTCTCCCAAACAAACACCAGCATCTACTAAGCCTAATCTTGTGGAGCCTTGCCATTTTCGTTCCTTGGAAGCCTCTCAAAAATCGGAGCAAAGTAGGGTGAGAAACCATGCCCTGTTTTTCCTTTAAACTTGTTTAAGTTCTGCTTTTGAGTAGTGTGTAAATGGCATGTTAGCTTAGGTTTCTTGAAACCTTTGATTTAAATGCTTACATGGTGTTATTATGAAGCTCTCTATATTTTTCCTTGAGCATGTTGCATGTTTTATGTGAAGGATTAAAGCATGTGAAGTATAGTGTTCGGAAATCTGGGTAGGTGTATGCCCTGTTTTTCTGGAAAATGTGGATTGGGAGTGATTTTGAGGAGGTGATATTATGCATGTTAGATAGGTTTTTGGGTGAACCTTCGATTCGAGTACATGCATGGTAGTTTGGTAAAGCCCAGGACTTTTTTTGTTTGAGCATGCTTTATGAGATATGTTGTAGTTTGAATAGCATGAAATGAGGTGCTCAATAAATCTGGAAATGAAATATGTTGCCCTGTTTTCGGAAAGTTGATCGAGTACTTGTATAAATGGATGACGTTTATGCATGTGGATTTATGTTTGGGGTGTAAATTTGGTTTGAATACACTCAGGGTAGTATAGTGCAACTGCTAGCATGTTGGTTTTGACATGTTGTATGTCTTACATGTTAGATTTAAGGGTATGAATATCGGTGTTAGGGAATTCTGGAAAACCTGGGTTGAAACAGAGCGACCGATCGATCGGTCAAGAACACCGATCGATCGGCAAAAGCCGTAGCTTTTTTCCATAATTCAAACAGTTCACCGATCGATCGGTGATGAGGGCCGATCGATCGGTAGTGCCTATTTTTTTTTAAAATGTGGAAATTGTTTAATTTTGATATTGGATTGTAATGAGACGTCTAATATTGTGTTGTGCACTGGTGTAGAGCCTTCACAGACAGCTACACAGCGCAGGGGATAGAGTCCCACAACACACTACATTTTGGAAAGGTACGTAAGCGACGTACGGGCATCCCAACGGTAACATGTACTTTATGTTTGTCTTTTTTGACACATGATGAATGCAATGTGATGCATTAAGAGTATGTTACATGTTATTATGCATTGTTGTTGCATATTATGCATTGTTTTGCATATTGTGATGTGGAATAAAGAGGTGTATTCCACGAGTCAAGAGAGATCACAGTGTATGTTTAATGCTTATGCTTGTTCTGTAGTAATGATGCGGGGAGGATTGTACCGCTCATTATGAGGTTCTGTAGTAATGAAGCGGGGAGGATTGTACTGCTCATTATGAGATTCTGTAGTAATGAAGCGGGGAAGATTGTACCGCTCATTATGAGTTTATGTAGTAATGATGCGGGGAGGATTGTACCGCTCATTATGAGGTTCTGTAGTAATGAAGCGAGGAGGATTGTACCGCTCATTATGAGTTGTGGAAGCATGAAGCATTAACATAACTGTTGATATATGACTCAAAAGATATGTAAAGAAAGAGGTGATATGTCATGACATTATTAAAGGATCCATAATTTCATATAATGTGTTGTATTATGAGTTATGGTACAGGGACAACCAATGGGCGTTATAAATGCTGGAAATACAGGAAGTGCTTTGTATTTATGATGTGCATTTACCCTTTACTTTCATATTATGTTGAATATGAATCATGGTATGCTCATGTGTTGGGGGTTGTCTTTGTAGGTGCTTTTGATGATGAGAACCAGGGTCGGGGTTGAAATGCTGAGCTATAAGGAGTGCTACAGGATTAGCATGTTAGAGAAATTTTTGTATAGCTTCTACAAGCAGTAGAGTAAGACTATAGTGTAGTACCTTTTGGTAGGAATATGTGTAATTCCTTTTAACTTTTGGTACTGTAATCTCTTAAGCTCAGGTTGATCAACACGACACTATTACTCTGATATATGCACATGGAGGTTTAGTTCTCTTATTGCACCTAAATATCTTGATTAATAACGGGGTCTCACATTTAGTGGTATCAGAGCAGTGGTTAGATGACCAGGGAAGAGTGAAGGGTAGCCTTTAGAGACAAGTTGGCTAGGTATTCATTGTTGGGCATGTTATGCATGTGATGCATATTGTTGTATAAGTGATATACTAACATGCTTTTGAATATGATACTCTTGTTATCTAACGGCTTATATTATGAACTGCTTTTGGTATTGTTGTTAACTCTTGTGTTGCAGCATGGCGGCTATTAACCCGGAGAACCTCAATGAAGAGGTAGGGGATATGGGCAGTATGAACGCTAGTATTGCTCAGACGAATCCATTACCGCCACCTGATGTAGGCTTGGAGCCTGTAGCACAGATACTGCTACCAGGGGAGATAAGTTTGACCAAGTTCTTGAGTTATCATCCACCGCTATTTGAAGGGACAGAGACTGGGGAAGCAGCCGAGGAATGGCTTGAGAGACTGGAACAGATATTCGTATCGGCACCCTGTGCACGGACTGCCTGGCTGAGGTTGGCAGAGTTCCAGTTAGCGAAAAAGTCTTCCATGTGGTGGAAGACAACAGTCATGGAGTTGAGAGCTCAGGGTATGACGGTGGATTGGACTGTATTCAGGACCCGGTTCCTTAACCGGTACTTTTCGAAAGCTGCCAGACAATTGAAGGAAGATGAGTTCAATAGTTTGAAGCAGGGCAGCCTGTCAGTATCCGATTACGCTATGCAGTATTCCTCACTTCTGAGGTATGTACCTCATATTGCTGTCAGCAGTCATGCCAAGATGAGGAACTTTCTGAAGGGACTGAGGCCAGAGCTATTTGATCGGGTTGTCTCCAACAACCCCATCTCATTTGATGACGCCCTGACACGGGCGGAGTTGGCAGAGATTGCAGTGGACGCGTACAAGGACGTTGTACCCCCTTTTGTACCACCTCAAGGACCAGCTGTTGATAGTCTGAGGCCACGAGGGGACCAGTTCAAGCCTCGAGGGGCCTCATCATCTTCCAGATTTAGTGGGAGAAGTCTCAGGGTCAGAAACAACACAATCGGGGACCCACACAGGGAGCAAGGCAGGGGGAAATCGATGTAACAACTGTGGAGGATGGCACTCGTCACGGGACTGCCAGGGTTGCTATGTTTGTGGCAAGGTGGGCCACTTGGCTCGAGGTTGCCCCGATCGGAGAGCACCACAGAGACAGGCAGACTCTGGGCCGAATAGGCCAAGGTTTGATGCTGGGAGGGCACCACAGAGACAGCAGTTCGCACCTCGACCGCATGGAGGTCAGACGGCAGGACCGCCGCAGGGTCAGGTGTATGCACTGACTAGGGAGCAGGCTGAGGCAGCGCCAGAGGAGGTCATTGCTGGTACGTGCCATTTATTTACGTACCCTGCACTTATATTGATAGATACAGGTGCTTCCCATTCTTTTGTATCTACCGCTTTTGTGGAGAGACACCGCTTGTGCTCGTCTTTGTTACCCACGCCTCTCATGGTCTCGACACCCACGGGGAAGCATGTGATTGCTGACCGATTGTTATCTGATTGCCTCATTTATTTTGAGGGCAACGATCTGAGGGCCGATCTGATTCAATTAGAGATGACAGATTTTGACTGCATCATCGGCATTGATGTGTTGAGCAGATACCGAGCTGTGGTAGATTGCCAACAGAGGATAGTGCGTTTCCTGTCTGATCAGGGGTTCCAGTGGACTTTTTATGGGGACGGCTCTCGTCCAAAGATTCCAGTGATCTCAGCGGTTAAGATGTCGCGATTATTGGAACGCGGCCACACTGGGTACCTTATTTATGCCGTGAATGCATCGGACGAGAAGGAAGTGAGAGCCGAGGACATTCCGGTCATGGCGGAGTTCATTGATGTGTTCCCAGATGAGATTCCGGGATTTCCGCCTGTCAGGGATGTGGAATTTGCTATTGAGCTGCTGCCAGGGACTTCTGCTATCTCCCGTGCTCCTTACAGGATGGCACCGGCAGAGCTGAGGGAGCTGAAGATACAGTTACAGGAGCTCCTCGACAAGGGATACATTCGTCCTAGTGTATCGCCTTGGGGTGCACCAGTCTTGTTCGTGAAAAAAGAATGATGGATCAATGCGTCTGTGCATTGACTACAGGCAATTGAACAAGGCCACAGTGAAGAACAGGTATCCACTTCCGAGGATTGATGACCTGTTCGATCAACTTCAGGGTACAGAGGTTTACTCAAAGATGGATTTGAGGTCAGGCTATCACCAGGTGCGGGTTAGAGCTGACGATTTCCAAAAGACGGCTTTTAGAACTCGGTATGGGCACTACGAGTTCTTAGTGATGCCATTCGGGGTGACGAATGCCCCAGCTGTGTTTATGAGTCTGATGAACAGAGTATTTCAGGAGTACCTCGATCAGTTTGTGATCGTATTCATTGATGACATCCTTGTCTATTCAAGGAGTGAGGAGGATCATGCCGATCATCTGAGGATAGTGCTCCAGATCCTCAGAGATCATCTGTTGTACGCCAAACTCAGCAAGTGTGAGTTCTGGCTGAGCAGTGTAGCATTCTTGGGCCATATCATATCACGAGAGGGGATATCAGTAGACCCGAGGAAGATAGAGGCAGTTATGGATTGGTCTGCCCCTACTTCAGTCAGTGAAATTCGAAGTTTTCTTGGTCTGGCTGGCTATTACCGACGTTTCGTCGAGGGTTTCTCTAAGATCGCCAAGCCACTTACACGGTTGACTCAGAAGGGAGTCCCATTTTGTTGGACAGAGGCTTGTGAGCAGAGCTTTAGGGACTTAAAGCACAGACTGACTACAGCACCAATTCTAGTGATTCCCAAGGAGAACAAGGGGTTTATCCTTTATACTGACGCATCGCTACAGGGTCTAGGATGTGTACTGATGCAGGACAGACATGTAGTGGCTTACGCTTCGAGACAGTTGAAGCCATACGAGACGAGGTATCCAGTCCACGATTTGGAGTTAGCAGCTATAGTGTTCGCCTTGAAGATATGGCGACACTACTTATACGGTACCTCATTCACCATCTTCACTGATCACAAGAGCCTGAAGTTCTTGTTTACACAGGCTGAGCTGAACATGAGACAGAGGAGATGGATGGATCTGCTGAAGGATTATGATTGTGAAATCCTATACCATCCCGGGAAAGCAAATCTGACAGCCGACGCTTTGAGTCGAAAGGTGAGGAGCACAGCAGAGGATGCCATGTGCTTATCAGCTATGTTGGGCTCCTACTGTCAGTTGGGGTTTGATTATGATGTGTCTGCTTCACCGGTACAGGTTTTGACCTTGTTAGCTGAGCCTGTCATTTATGATCACATCAGGAAGGCTCAGGGGACCGACGCAGAGGTTCAGAGATGGATGTTAGTGGTTCATTCAGGTCAGCCATCGAGATTCAGAGTGGCTGAGGACGGTTCTCTGAGACTTGGCGACAAATGAGTGGTTCCAAATACACCCGAGTTGCGCCAGGGTATATTACAGCGAGCTCATTGCAGCAGGATGGGTGTCCACCCGGGCGGGACGAAGATGTATAAGGATCTACGCAGCCAGTTCTGGTGGAGGCGTACGAAACAAGATGTCACCTCATTCGTTAAGAGATGTTTGATCTGTCAGCAGGTGAAGGCTGAGAGGCAGAGGCCTGGAGGTGAACTAAGGAGTTTGGAGATACCCGAGTGGAAGTGGCAGCACACGTCTATGGATTTCGTGACCCACTTACCGAGGACTGTTTCGGGTTTTGATGCTATATGGGTAGTCGTCGATAGATTGACTAAGAGTGCTCACTTCATTCCCTACTGTATGACCTTCACGTACTTGAGGATGGCACAGTTATATGTCAGAGATGTGGTGAGACTGCATGGGTCCCTGTTTCGATTGTGTCTGATCGAGATCCGCAGTTTACATCTCACTTTTGGGAGGGTCTTCAGTCAGCTCTTGGTACAGAGTTAAGGTTGAGCACGGCATATCATCCCCAGACGGACGGACAGACCGAGCGTACAATACAGACGCTCGAAGATATGTTGAGGGCTTGTGTGCTGGAGTTCGACACTTCTTGGCAGGACTCAGTAGCCTTGGTGGAATTTTCTTACAATAACAGTTACCAGGCTAGCATACAGATGGCTCCATTTGAAGCCCTATATGGCAGGCGTTGCAGGTCGCCTTTGTGTTGGGATGATGTGGACCGTAAATCGGTCGGAGGACCAGAGTTGGTCCAGGATAGGGAAGAAAAGGTAAAGGTTATCAGGAGAAAGATGAAGGCAGCTCAGGACAGACAGGCAGCGTATGCAAATCAGCGACGTAGACCGTTGGAGTTTCAGTTGGGCGACAAAGTCTTTCTGAAGATCTCTCCTTTCAGAGGAGTAGTACGGTTTGGTATGCGGGGGAAGTTGTCCCCGAGATATGTGGGGCCGTATGAGATCTTACAGCGTGTGGGTACTCTGGCGTACCGTTTAGCTTTACCGCCCTCTCTGTCTGGTATTCACGATGTGTTCCATGTGTCTGTGCTGAGGAAGTATGAGCCAGATCCTTCGCATGTATTGCAGCCTTCAGAGGTGCAGTTTGAGTCCGATGTTTCCTATGTGGAGCGGCCTATCAGGATTTTGGATAGAGCAGACCGCAGGCTACGGAACAAGGTTATTCCTATGGTCAAAGTACAGTGGGATCGTAGGGGTGTCGAGGAGGCCACGTGGGAGACAGAGCGACACATGGTGCAGCACTACCCAGAGCTGTTTTCTGGTATGCGTTTATGTATTGTTTTACTTCATGTTGGTAAGCATGTTTGATTTCGGGGACGAAATCTTATAAGTAGGGGAGTATTGTGATATCTCCGAAATGATTATGTGATTTTAATCATTAATTTTAAATTATGATGATTTGGGTGTTAATTCATGGGATTGAATTAATATTATTGAGGAGATACATTCCAGGGTGCATGTGATATATGTTGGGATTTTGGGGTTGTGGCATGTTTATTTAGGGTGTGTGTTATTTGTTTTGGTGAAGCATGTTTAAATGGGAATTGAAGTATTTTATTGAGAAAATACTATAAATATCATGTGAGGATATTTTAATACATCGTGCTAAATACCGGGACCAAAACATAACACATCATACCACCCAACACCCAACCACCCCTCCCCCCCCCCCCCCAACCCATGCCAATCAAACTATACATGGGCTGATTGCCCACCCCACTTGGCTCAATCATTCAGCCTCCTTCTTCCTTCCCAAATCTCGAGCCTTCTCTCCCAAACAAACACCAGCATCTGCTAAGCATAATCTTGTGGAGCCTTGCCATTTTCGTTCCTTGGAAGCCTCTCAAAAATCGGAGCAAAGTAGGGTGAGAAACCATGCCCTATTTTTCCTTTAAACTTGTTTAAGTTCTGCTTTTGAGTAGTGTGTAAATGGCATGTTAGCTTAGGTTTCTTGAAACCTTTGATTTAAATTCTTACATGGTGTTATTATGAAGCTCTCTATATTTTTCCTTGAGCATGTTGCATGTTTTATGTGAAGGATTAAAGCATGTGAAGTATAGTGTTCGGAAATCTGGGTAGGTGTATGCCCTGTGTTTCTGGAAAATGTGGATTGTGAGTGATTTTGAGGAGGTGATATTATGCATGTTAGATAGGTTTTTGGGTGAACCTTCGATTCGAGTACATGCATGGTAGTTTGGTAAAGCCCAGGACTTTTTTTGTTTGAGCATGCTTTATGAGATATGTTGTAGTTTGAATAGCATGAAATGAGGTGCTCAATAAATATGGAAATGAAATATGTTGCCCTGTTTCCGGAAAAGTTGATCGAGTACTTGTATAAATGGATGACGTTTATGCATGCGGATTTATGTTTGGGGTGTAAATTTGGTTTGAATACACTCAGGGTAGTGTAGTGCAACTGCTAGCATGTTGGTTTTGACATGTTGTATGTCTTACATGTTAGATTTAAGAGTATGAATATCGGTGTTAGGGAATTCTGGAAAACCTGGGTTGAAACAGAGCGACCGATCGATCGGTCAAGAACACCGATCGATCGGCAAAAGCCGTAGCTTTTTTCCATAATTCAAACAGTTCACCGATCGATCGGTGATGAGGGCCGATCGATCGGTAGTGCCTATTTTTTTTTAAAATGTGGAAATTGTTTAATTTTGATATTGGATTGTAATGAGACGTCTAATATTGTGTTGTGCACTGGTGTAGAGCCTTCACAGACAGCTACACAGCGCAGGGGATAGAGTCCCACAACACACTACATTTTGGAAAGGTACGTAAGCGACGTACGGGCATCCCAACGGTAACATGTACTTTATGTTTGTCTTTTTTGACACATGATGAATGCAATGTGATGCATTAAGAGTATGTTACATGTTATTATGCATTGTTGTTGCATATTATGCATTGTTTTGCATATTGTGATGTGGAATAAAGAGGTGTATTCCACGAGTCAAGAGAGATCACAGTGTATGTTTAATGCTTATGCTTGTTCTGTAGTAATGATGCGGGGAGGATTGTACCGCTCATTATGAGGTTCTGTAGTAATGAAGCGGGGAGGATTGTACCGCTCATTATGAGATTCTGTAGTAATAAAGCGGGGAAGATTGTACCGCTCATTATGAGTTTATGTAGTAATGATGCGGGAGGATTGTACCGCTCATTATGAGGTTCTGTAGTAATGAAGCGGGGAGGATTGTACCGCTCATTATGAGTTGTGGAAGCATGAAGCATTAACATAACTGTTGATATATGACTCAAAAGATATGTAAAGAAAGAGGTGATATGTCATGACATTATTAAAGGATCCATAATTTCATATAATGTGTTTTATTATGAGTTATGGTACAGGGACAACCAATGGGCGTTATAAATGCTGAAAATACAGGAAGTGCTTTGTATTTATGATGTGCATTTACGCTTTACTTTCATATTATGTTGAATATGAATCATGGTATGCTCATATGTTGGGGGTTGTCTTTGTAGGTGCTTTTGATGATGAGAACCAGGGTCGGGGTTGAAATGCTGAGCTATAAGGAGTGCTACAGGATTAGCATGTTAGAGAAATTTTTGTATAGCTTCTACACGCAGTAGAGTAAGACTATAGTGTAGTACCTTTTGGTAGGAATATGTGTAATTCCTTTTAACTTTTTGGTACTGTAATCTCTTAAGCTCAGGTTGATCAACACGACACTATTACTCTGATATATGCACATGGAGGTTTAGTTCTCTTATTGCACCTAAATATCTTGATTAATAACGAGGTCTCACAGAGGCACTGTCAGTGGAGCTTAGGATATTCAGGAAGCGGTGAAACATGATAAGTATTTGGGTTTGCCTTCGATGGTTGGAAAATCTAAAGCTGAAGTTTTTGGAGGGATTCGAGATAGAGTTTGGATAAAAATTCAGGGAATTGCTGAAAAGATGCTTTCAAATGCGGGAAGGTGGTCATCATTAAATCAATATTTCAATCAATTCCAAGTTTTGTGATGGGCTGCTTCATTCTTCCCGATTATATTCTTCATAGTATAATAATGATATCAATTTTTTGGTGGGGGTGATAAAGGTTACAAGAAAATGCACTGGCTTAAATGAGATGATTTGTGCAAAAGTAAAGAGATTGGAGGTATTGGCTTTTGAGATTTGGTGGCTTTTAACGTAGCACTGGTGGCAAAACAAGGTTGGAGAATTCATAGTAATCATGCAAGCCTCCTCAGTAGAGTACTTAAAGCCCGATATTTCCCTCACACTGCTTTTTTAGATGCCAATGCTACTCAATCCACATCTTGTACGTGGAGATGCTTAATGTCAGCAAAATATGTCCTAAAGACTGGATTGAGATGGAGAAAATGTGATAGATCTAATAAGATCTGGAAGAATAACTGGCTACCGCGTCCATATCTGTTCGCATTTCTCTCCCCCCACAAAGATCCGCATGAGGATGCAAAAGTAAACAAATACTCAGCAATGGACTAAGGACTTGGTGAAAAGTTTATTCTTTGAGGATGAAGCCAATCTTATCATGTCAATACCTCTGGGAAGTAATGATTATCCAGACAAAACGTTGTGGCATTACACAACCAATGGAGTGTATTCATTAAATAGTGCATACCATTTAGCTCGTCGGTTGAGGAAACATGAGGATTCAACTACTGGTTCCACTTCTGCTACTGAGAATAAGAATCTCTGGAACTACATCTGGAAATCAAAGTTACCAAACAAAATTAAAATATTCATTTGGAGGGCCTGCTTTGGGATAATTCCGACTTTAGAGGTACTGGTGAAGAGGCATATGGCAGAAGTCAAGTTCTGTGTAATCTGTCCAACCAAAACGGAAATGCTTTTACATGTATTCAAGGATTGTCATTTCTCTAGGATTTGTTGGGCTTGCTCAAATGTTCCACGTCAGCATATATCATTTGAATACAAAGATTTTAGAGTGTGGTTAGATAATTTGCGTCACAATCTGCCCAAGGATGATATCTAGCTTGTACTGATGATATGTTGGACATTATGGAATGCAAGAAACAGAAGATTTAGAGGATAATTCTCGTATGATGCATATGGATGCGTAGACTTCGTAGCTGAGTACCAGAGGAAATTTAGGATGGCAATAACCACACTTAATCCAAACCCACCAGCTCATACAACGTGTTGGCAATTACCTTCATTTGGATTCATCAAAGAGAATTGCGATGCTGCTCTATTCAACTCAGGTTCCTCGGCTGGATTTGGGGTTATTGCCAGGGATCATTACGGACTTTGTCTCGCGTGGATCTGCAAGCATTTTGACCATCCAACATCAACAGAAGTGTAAGGAGCTATGGCTTTAAGGGAGGTGATTGAATTGGCATGCAAGTATGATTGGAATCAAATTATTCTTGAAAATGACTTAGCTAACGTCATCCACGCATTGAATTCTCCATCCAAAATTTTGTCATCCATAGGTCATGTTATTTATGATATCCAAAGATTGTTGAATGGCTTTACGGTGGCGAAGTGGCAATGATGCAATGCACTTTTTAGCTAAGAATGCTTTAGTTACCACATGTTAATCGTCAAATTACCCTACTTGTATTCATGACATTGAAATTGATGGGGCTTTACGTTGATTAATGAATTCACCATTTTAAGTCCACTTTAGGTTGAAATGACAAAAGTACCATTAATAAGAAAATGCGACAATCTCAGAAATTTTCAGTCTCTTCCTTTCAGCACTTCGTTCGAGCTCTTCCTTTCACGACGGCGATTCAAATATCCTCGTAAATCTCTCTAGTCAGTTACGGTTTTTTTACAGTTGGTTTTTCTCTTCATATCTTCGATTTTCCATTACATCATTTCGTTCCAGATTTTTTTTTCAAATCTGGTATGTGTGTGTGTGTGTTTGTGTGTATGTGTGTAAGTGTGTATATATATATACTGTTTGCTGCCATTTGAGGTTTTATAGTTATGATTCATTGATGTTCGTGCTTCTTTGCTCATTTCCAAAATTTACAACCGGAAACTTACAACGAAGAAGATGATCCAGAGAAAATTAATTGGTGCACGAAAATTATAAAAAGTCATGGTGCACAAAAATTATAAAAAAATAACTGGTGCACGAAAATTATTAAAAATTAACGGTTGCACAAAAATTAAAAATCAGTAATTGTTGCACGAAAATTAAAATCAGTAACTGATGTACTAAACATAGAAAAAGTATATGATACACGAACCATAATCGCAAGTGGGTGACGCATGACCGTACAATTAAGTAAGTGATGCACGAACCATTTAATTTCGTGCACCAGGTGTTTTTTTGCAAATTTTGTGCATCAGTTAATTAACACAAAGTCCGTGCACCAGTGTTGTATTTTCATGCATCAATGTTATATTTCGTGCATCAAGGTTATATTTTCGTGGATCAGTTGCTTTTTATGATTTTCATGCACCAAGGTTATATTTTTGTGCATCAGTTTTTTTTAAACTTTCGTGCACCAGTAATTGATGCACGAAAATAAAAAATCAGTAAGCATGGAAAATAAAATCAGTAACCGATGCATGAAAATTGAAATCAGTAACTGGTGCACGAAAATTAAAACCAATAACTGATGCATGAAACATAGAAAAAGTATGTGATGCACGAACCATAATCGCAAGTGGTGATGCACGAACCATACAATTAAGTTACTGATGCACGAACCATTAAATTTAGTGCACCAGTTATTGTATTTCGTGCACCAGTTGTTAACACAAAGTTCATGTACCAGTTCATGCATTAGTGCATTAGTGTTTGTTAGGATCGGTCCGGAGTGTTTAGAGTTGGGGGGGGGGGGGGGGGGGTTTGAATGAACACTTCTTTAAAACTTGATCGCTTTTATTTTAAACAATTAATTCCAATGTAGCGATTTTATACCGCAAGTGCACGGTCGTCAAGTTTTAGTATAGTAAATGAAGAACAGGTTGTCGAACCCACAGGGACTAACTGTAAGTATCAAATAAGATGCTTTTAACTATATTTAACCTACGAAATTGAATTAATAATTAAACTACTAATTAAATAAATTAACTACTAATCCAACCAAGTCAATAAAAGTAAACGAGAAAAATCCACTAGAGAAGATTATCGAGACTTTGGCTCACCAATGCAATCCCCTACAATTCTCGATTGAATATCCAAATATTTCTAAGGTGACGAGTTTTCCTAATGCATTCGTTATACTTTGGTCCAGTTATAACAAGTCTAATATTAATGTTGCAGTAAACCACTCCCGTGTCCTTATTGCACAATTAATATCGAATAAAGATCTATGAAAACTACTAGCCTTCGATTTTGGTAAATCTATTGCTATCACACGTGTGCTAGATTTTACTTGGTCCGTCTCAACATAAAACCCACGGTATAATTTATTATATCGTATTGCAATATCCTATGGTCAATTCAATCGCAATATAACAATCATTCAAGGGCGATCAATCCCTCAAAAGCATGAAGATCAATAAATTATACGCAAAGAATTAAAGGAATTCAATCAAATAAATCATCAAATCATAGGTTCATGACAAAGGATTGCCTAGCCTCGATAAATAAATTAGTTCAACATAGTAAATCAAAACAAATCAAAACAAATATTAAAAGACAAGAATAAACTCCCGATGTCGACTTCGTTCGTAGATCCTTGCTCCCTCTCTCGCTTCCTTCTCGATCGTCTCTTGAATCGCCTTGTTGAAGGTGTTCCAAAATCCTAGGATGGTTGATGGATGGAGGTGGATGATGGTGATATGGAGGATGGGAGGATGGATGGAGGCTATTCCTAGGGTGTAAAATATGATAAAAGTCCATATTTTCGTCCAAGACCTAAATATATAATGGTGAAGGAGTTTGGTAAAGTTTGGACACAAAATAACCAAGAAGGAAACAAAATCTCAAAATTTTCGGGTTTGGCGATCGATCTTCGTCAGTTGGCGATCGATCGCGGAAACATTCTGGATGGTGGCGATCGATCTTCGAAAGTTGGCGATCGATCGCGGACCTCAAATCTCCAATCTTGCGATTTGGTCCCTCCTTTTCCAGATTTGCTCAGTTTGGTCCTTTTCAGCATTTTTAAGCCCATTTCATCCACTTTTTATGCATTTCAACATTGATTCCTGAAACATAGAAATATATACCATAAACCGTAAAATAATCCAAGAATCAACACGAAAACATATACATATCATAGCATAAAAACGCGTAATATTCAACCCTATCAGGGGGGGGGGGGTTTGAATGAACACTTCTTTAAAATTAATCCTTTTTGATTTCTCTCAGATTAGTGAGTGAAATCTATTTCTTAATCAACTTCTGAGCAGAACAGACCACTGAAAATAAAGGTGCGGAACGGTCTGTTCTTGACTAGTAAGAACGGCTTGATGGCTTAAAGAGTGTAACTCAGTACGAAATGAGAATAGACATGATATGTTTCTGGAAGTTCGAAGGTGATATAATCCTTCTACGTCTCCCCTTCTTCCAATTAAGGAATGATACACTAGAAGACTTTGAGTAATACAAACACTTGTACAACCCCGATTCAGCTAGATTTATCCCACTACCAGACTGAAACTCCTAGTCTCTCGATCTGTTCAGACACAAACTGTCTGACAGTTACAATAGAATCTCACTCTTCTATTTTAGTAAAATACAGAAGACGGGCTTATTTTGTCTATGCACACAATGATCATATGATGATCAAATATTACAATATGCTGTGCTTATGAAAACTTTGAGCAGTTCGGCTCAAGAATATCTGGACTTGTAAGCTTGTGCTGTTTTTGTTTTCTTTTTGTTTCTTGATTTTTCAGTCCGTTCTTTGAGCTCTTTAGTTGCATCCTTATATAGTTGCTTATACCAACGACATTATTTCCTTTTCTGTGCAACTCTTGACTCTGTTCAATCTCTGAGTAAGCTTTAGTTTTATTCTTTTAGGCACTTTCCATTCTGGTCTGTGCTTTCTGCGTCTGTCAGGTAAGCTCTTCTTTGTCTTCTTACCTTTTAAGGTAATCTTCAGTCCTTGGTCTTTTTCACCATTAAATGCATCATTAAATGCTTCAATAAATAGCCGTTAATGATTCGGACTGAAGAACGAAGCTTATCCAACCTTGTATGCTCTGATATGATCTTTATTGAGCTGATCTCGTGCTTCGATCTGGTCAGGCTGGATTACATCGATCCGTTCTGATATTGCGATAGACCATATCGGCGTGATCTGCTTTGACATGGTTTTACGGCTTGATCGGTCTGATCTGTTTTGTCATCTTTAAAATCCGGAACTAACAAATTCCCCCTTTTTGATGATGACAAAACCTAGCTTCTATGTCTTCTTATTCAGTCTTTTAATAAGCTTTGAATAGAATTCTTGCAGATCAATTTAGTCTTCTTGTTCAAAATAAATGAACACTGTAAGTTGTAGTTCGGATCGATTAAGTCATTTTGTTCAAAATAAATGAACTATTCATTGTCTATAATTTAGCATCGGTATTCAAATTATAATTCACATACACACACAATATACACACACACTAGATGGAATGTGAAGAGTATATCCGGAAATTATATGTGCAAAGTAATCCGAGGTCTTCTTCGATTCAAAAAGATTCCAAATGCTACGAACAATTTAGATGCTTCGATTCAAATATATTTCATGTACAGAACATTTTAGCAAATAATTTTTAGGGCTGAGGCGACGAGATGATGATGAAAATAATGATCTGAGAATCGTCGAAAAATTTTAGCAGAAAATTTAAGGTGTGGGTGATAAGTGTATTTTGTACACTCATATTCCTTCATATTTCACATGGTTTATTGCTGGTTTTCGATCAGAATTACGTTTTTGGTATTCTTTTGTCACGTCTTGTAGGAATCCTTGGTTTGTGGACTAAAATGGTGCATAGGAGCGGATTAAAATGATGTATTGATGTCAAGGCTCCAAGTTTTCCATCCTACAGACAGGCGTAAATACGCCTTCATTGGGCTTAATTACGCAATAACTACGACAAATGTAATTTGTTGGGTTTTGGAAACCCGAATAATCTTGGTTTTGATGTTAACAAAACTTGTTATTGTGCTGCTAACATATTCAATCAAGTGTGCAGTTCATAGATCATAATTAAGAGCTTGATGAATTAGAAAGAAGTAGCTTGAAAATATCAAGCTGGACCAAGACTGAAATCCTGGCAGAGCGGATTGTTTCGATCATATCTCATAGCTCGAATATCGAAATGGCGTGCTTCCAAAGAGGTTGAACAGCCAACTCAAAATACTAAAAGTCATATTTCACAACAGATCGGCTAGTTCGAATGTTATCAAGGAGAAAAGACGCCTGCTAGATCGAGCTGTACCGCGAAGAAACAGCAAGCTGTTTCAGCAAGCAACTGTCAGTCTGTTGGCCATAACTCTTAGCTCGCTTATCAAAACGAGACGATTCAGTATGGGTTGGAAGGCTAAGACAAATATCTACAAGTCATATTTGAAAGTCAAAGACTGAATTGGACGTTAAGATGGCCAAAAAGCTTTTGCAAGTCACGCCATGTGCTGTTGCATCCAACAAACAGACAGCAGGAGTATTGCCTCGTATTTCGAGCATAACTCTCTCATACGAACTAAAAATCGAGCGATTCTTGATTCCGTGGAAAGCTAAGAGAAAGGGCTACAACTTTCATGTAGATCACTTTGCCCAGAAATCAAAGAATCAAGAACTACAAGCAACAGATCAGAAGAGCAAGTTTATCAATCTGTTTTGTATCAAGCTGATTGTCCAGACTGATCTGCCCAGACTGAGCTGTCCAGACCAGACTGATCTACCCAAGCTGATCTGTCCAAGCTGATCCGGCCAGACTGATCTGTCCAAGCTGATCCTGCCAGTCCAGTCCGAAATACAAAGAGCCCAGAAACCAGAATATGATTGTTGCAAGCTCGGGAATGGTGCAGAACCTTTTCCAACGGGCATATTCTTGTGTCTAACGTATATATCATTACTTGGGGCTATATATACATGATTTGGAAGCTCAATAACAGCTGATTGAAGATCAATCCAAGCCTTCCAAAGCAAACCCACTTGGGATTCAATTGAGGAACTTAAAAGACAAAAGCTGCTAAATGAAGAGCACTCCTCAAACCTTTGGCACCTCTTACCTTGTTGTATCAGATTCATTATGGAATCATTTGTGCCTTTATTTTCACTCTTTTCATTGTATTTGGGAGCTTAATAGATGAGTGAATATCATTGTAACGGTTGATGATTTATCACAACCGATGAGAGGTCTTTGTATGTGAGACATTAAAGAACATATATAGTTGAGTTGCTAGGAGTTCTAGTTGGATGGGGAATTCCCAACTGGATCGGGTTTGTACAACGGGATTGTATAAATCAAAGTCTTCTAGTGGAATCCTTCCATGAGGTGGAAGAAGGGGAGACGTAGAAGGATTACACCACCTTCGAACTTCCATAAACAAATGCTTGTTTATTTACTTTCTTGCATATCTTTAAAATGTCTTTCAAATGATTAATCGGTTTTATAGCGGGTTATGTCGAGTGTCTTCCGCTCGGTTTTGTAACCGAACTCGATATAATCTCTCGGTGCAATTATTTCAAGAACACGAGCTATTGAAACTCAAGTTGGTTGAACTCGGGTGTGGAACGACAACCCACCCCGGAATCGATCCTGACAAGTGGTATCAGAGCAGGTTGTTCTTGGAAAGCATTTTAACCGATTTTTTTAGCGGATATCTTTTCAATTGGCGGATAGGTCCCCTATATATCCTCGAGGGATAATTGAAGATGTACTTGTTTAGGTGGACAAATTTATGTTCCCTGCAGATTTTGTGGTACTGGATATGGAAGAAGATGGAGATGTCCCATTAATTTTGGGGAGACCATTCTTAGCAACAGGCAGGGCACTTATCGATGTTCAGAGAGGAGAACTATCCTTGGGAGTTGGAGGTAAGGAACTTATGTTTAATATTTACAAGGCTCTCAAAGGACCTGACGAGGTTGCAAATTTTTAGATGTTATTGACTCATGTGTGCATATTTTTTAAGTATGAACAATACATGTGGATCCATTGGAGAATTGCATGGTTAATTCCATATTGCAAGTGGATGCAATTGAATCTGATCTTTTTGAGCAAGTTGAGCACTTAAGAGCTTCCACAAGGAGAACTCCATTGTTGCATCAAAGGAAGATGTACAAGATACATCAGTAGAAGAGGTTACGAAGGCGAGCTTGGAATTGAAAGAACTACCTGTCCACCTCACTTATGCCTTCTTGGGTGAAAATTCAACATATCCGGTAATTATATCTTCTTCTCTTTGTTCTGTAGAGAAAGATAAATTACTACGTGTCTTGAGGACATTTAAATCTGCTTTGGGTTTGTCGATTTCTGATATAAAGGGGATTAGCCCGTCTTTATGCATGCATAAAATACTTATGGAGGAGGCATTCACTCCCTTCATTGATCATCAAAGGGGCTAAATCCGGCAATGAAAGAGGTAGTGTGCTTAAATTGTTAAATGCTGAGATTATTTATGTTATTTCAGATAGTGCATGGGTCTCCCCAGTATAGGTTGTGCCAAAGAAAGGAGGAATGACGGTGGTAAGGAATGAAAATAATGAGTTAATGTCAACTCGAACTGTGACGGGGTGGCAAGTATGCATTGACTATAGGAAACTCAACAATGCCACAAGGAATGACCATTTCCCTCTCCCATTTATTGATCAGATGCTCGACAGGTTAGCCAGTTATTTTTATTACTATTTATTAGATGGCTATTCAGGGTACAATCAAATTGCCATAGACCCCGAGGATCAAGAGAAGACAACATTTACTTGTCCATATGGAACTTTTGCTTTTAAAAGAATGCCTTTTGGTTTATGCAACACATCTGCTACCTTTTAACGGTGCATGATGGCTAATTCAGATATGGTGGAGGAGATCCTATAATTCTTCATGGATGACTTTTCGGTATTTGGTTCTTCTTTTGATCATTGTTTGCATAACTTATCTCTTGTGTTGCAGCAATGCCAAGAAAAGAATCTGGTGTTAAATTGGTAGAAATGTCATTTTATGGTACAAAAGGGTATTGTCCTTGGCCATAAGGTGTCATCTCAAGGACTTGAAGTTCATCAAGCAAAAGTGGTTGCAATTGAAAAGCTTCCACCCCCGAACAATGAGAAAACTATTATGAGTTTCCTTGGACATGCTGGGTTTTATCGACGTTTTACTAAGAATTTCTCTAAAATAGCTAAGCCATTATGCAATTTGCTAGAAAAAGACTCACCTTTTGTCTTTGATGATGCTTGTTTGCAGGCATTCGATAGGTTGAAGAAAGCACTTATATCAGCACCGATTATCATAGTACCTTACTGGAAAGAGCCATTGGTGTTAATGTGTGATGACAACGACTATGCTGTTGGAACAATATTGGGGCAAAAGAAAGACAAGATCTTCAGGGCAATTTACTATGCAAGCATAACTCTTGATGGAGCCCAACAAAATTACACCACCACTGAGAAAGAGATGTTAGTTGTGGTGTTTGCATTCAACAAGTTTTGAGCATATCTAATTGGGACAAAGGTCATAGTTTACACAGATCATGCAACCATTCATTATATATTCGCAAAGAATGATGCAAAACCCCGATTGATTCGATGGATTTTATTGCTACAAGAGTTTGATTCTGAGATCTTGGATAAGAAGGGTAGTGAGAACCAAGTAGCAGATCACTTATCTTGTCTGGAGTTAGAGGATAAAGTGGAACATGGAGTGATACAAGAATATTTCCCTGATGAACATCTCTTGAGGTAAGTACGAACACCCCTTGGTTTGCTGATTTTGCTAACTATTTGTCATGTGGTATACTGCCTCCAGACCTCAATTATCAGCAAAGGAAAAAGTTATTTCATGACATCAAGAATTATTACTGGGATGAGCCACATGTATTCAGACGATGTGTAGATCAAATTGTCAGACGATGTGTAACTGAGGAGGAAGCAAGGGAAATTTTAGAAAAATGTCACTCAACACCTTATGGGGGACATTTTGGAGCATCGAGGACCACATCAAAAGTCCTTCAATCAGGTTTCTATCGGCCAGAGCTACATCGAGACAGTTATATTTTGGTGAAGACGTGTGATCGTTGTCAACGAATTGGTAATATTTCCAAACGCCATGAGCTGCCATTGACAAATATCTTGGAAGTAGAAATCTTCGATGTATGGGGGATTGATTTCATGGGCCCCTTTCCACCATCTTGTGGTCAATCGTATATTTTGTTTGCAGTGGATTATGTTTCTGGGTTGAAGCAATCTCCACATCCACTAATGATGCTCATGTTGTGGTTAAGTTTGTGCAAAAGAACATCTTTACCAGGTTTGGCACTACGAGAACGATTATAAGTGATGAAGGGACTCATTTCTCTAACAAGATCTTCAGTGCTTTGATGACGAAATATACTATGAGGCATAAAATTGCACTGGCTTATCATCCACAAACAAATGGCCAAGCTGCAATTTCTAACCGAGAAATTAAGCTAATTCTAGAAAAGACTGTTAGCATCAACTGAAAGGATTGGGCTCTGAAATTGGATGATGCACTATGGGCATACAGAACCGCATTCAAAACTCCCATTGGATGTCCCCATATCGTCTTGTCTTTGGGAAAGCATGCCACTTACTTGTAGAGTTGGAGCATCGGGCTTTTTGGGCCATAAAGAAGCTGAACTTTGATTTGAAGGCCGCTGGTGAGCAACAGTTGCTACAGCTCACTGAAATGGATGAGTTTCGCAATGAAGGTTATGAAAATGCAAAAATTTACAATGAGCGAACAAAGAATTGGCATGACAAGCAAATTGTGAGAAGAGAGTTCATTCCTGGTCAAAAAGTACTTCTTTATAACTCTCGTGTCCAGTTGTTTCCAGGAAAGTTGAAGTCACGATGGTCCAGGCCGTTCATCATCGAGAAAGTGAAACCACATGGAGCAATTGAACTGAAATGCAATGACGGTCAAACATTTCAAGCAAATGGTCAGCGTTTGAAGCATTATTATGGGGCAGAAGTAAGGAACGTGGACTACATTCATCTGAGCGAGCCTAAGTGAACGAATGGAAGACAGTCGGGCTGATGACTATAAACTAAGCGCTTTTTGGGAGGCAACCCAAATTCTGTATCCTTTATTTTATTAATAAAAAATAAAAAAAAGCATTAGCATATTCACGCCATTAAGTAGGTGTAAATACGCCAAAAAAAATATTTTCTCTTCAATGTCTGACTAGGCGTCTTTACGCCTTGTATCAGGCGTAAATACGCCGTTCAAAACTTCTGAATAAAAGGGGTCGTGCAGTCGGCGTATTTACGCCTCTTATGAGGCGTAATTACGCCACTCGCGATTTAAGTCCAAAACTTCAGATTTTTCACACATTTTCACTCTCATATCAAACCCTAACCCACGCCCCCTCCCACCAAAATCCCAATTTTCAATCTTTAAGCTTCAATTTCCCTTGTTTAAGCAACTCCATCTTTGAAATCGATTATATTTTCTATTATTTGCAGGTTTTTGGAGTTAATTCTTGCAGGACGTAAGTTTAGGGGTTTGCTAAGTGGTGCTCTTGATTCTCCAACCAAAACTCGATTTTGCTTCATCTAAGGTTGGTTAAGTTTACTTTCTCAAAGATTATTAAGTTCTTGTGAGGAAAAGTGGAAAAACATTTGTGCTTTTATAGACTAGGAGTTTTGAATTGGGTGTGCTATTATTGTGGAGTTTAGAAGTTTGGATTGCTTGTTGTGGGGGTACCACGTTGGGAGAACTGTTGTGGATTATTGAAGCCATGAGCCGAAGCCTTACATTACAAACCAGTTAAGACATATTTACCGAGCCACATTCGTCCAATATACTAGTGGATATGGGTATTGGTAAGCTTATGGACTCTCAAAGGGACACATCAATGAATGTGTTGATACACACATCGAATTGTTGTGATATAATTTTCGTTCATTGGTTGCCTTGTTTATATATTGTTGTTGGACCTATTCTATACCAAAGTCATGTTGATCTGTGTAGACAATGAATCATTGTGGCATGAATGATGGGTGACTGATTCATGAAATTAATTGATCTTTTGACTTGTTGATTGCATACGAGATGTTGACTCGATCAAATGGAAATGTCGCACACACACACACACAATAATTCATTAGTAGGCAAGAATTGATGCTTGAATTGAGAATTTTGAACTATTTATTTCTGAGGCCTACACAATTGGATTGTTTCACAACTTTGTTTTGTGTGTCATTTCGTTTCAGCTTTTTTTTGTTCTTGTTTGTTTTGCTCGCGACTAGCAAAAGTTTAAGTTTAGGGTATTTGATAAGTGTATTTTATACACTCATATTCCTTCATATTTAACATGGTTTATTGCTGGTTTTTTATCAGAATTACATTTTTGGTATTGTTTTATCACGTCTTGTAGGAATCCAGGTAACTATGTGGTTTGTGGACTAAAAGGGTGCAAAAGAGCGGATTAACCTGATGTATTGATGTCAAGGCTCCAAGTACGCCTTCATTGGGCGTAGTTACGCAAGAGCTACGGCAAATGTAATTTGTGAAAAATTAAACCAGGCGTACTTACGCCATTTTGAGGCATACATACACCAATGCTACGGCAATTGCAATTTTCTCATAAAATTAATTAGGTGTAACTACACCATTTTTAGGCATAGCTACGCCAATTGAGGCATAATTACGCTAGATCCGTGGCGTAAATACACCAGTCACACGGGAAGCCAAATTTTTAACACATCATCAGCGTAGATATGACATTATCCTCGGCGTAAATACACCACAGAATTTTGGAAACTTTTCCTACCTTCCTTATCTGATACACTCGAATTCTAGGGGCAAAAAGGGGCGTTTTTGGAGGATATGGATGAGGGAGAATCAGAAAAAGAACTAGGTTTTGAGGAGGAGAAAAAGAGAAGACGATGGCTCGGAGCAAAAAGTAGAGATTTCATCACGAGACGGAGGCGTTCATCTGGGAAAGAAGAACTTCTAAATCGTTTTGTATTTCTAACTTTTATTTTGTTTTATGGATTGTTTAAACATGTCTATGTGTTTAATTCTTTCTATTATGAACTAACTCTATTTTTCTAGGAGAACGATGTAGCTTGTTTTGAAACTACGCTTATTATGAATTGATTGATTTATTTGGATTTCAATATGGTTTATTTGTTTTTCCCTGTTCTTAATGCTTTTGATATACTGACCATAGATGGAATAATGCTATATTTGTAATCTATCACTCGAGAGAGGGGGTTGTGAATAGGAAAGAAGGGATTGATATCGTGGAAGTTTATAGTGTTCGAGAGGCATATAACTCCATAGAAGTCGTTAAAGGAATTCCTGTGCAATTTCAGTTGTTTGATATTTGATCTTAGATAGAGATATCAAGATTGAGGTTAGATTATTACTTCTGCTTAACACTCGAGAAAGAGGGAGTAGAAATAAATAAGAATTCTCAGCTAGTAAACTAGGAAAATCCATAATATTGAAATCAAGGAATGATAAGTGTATTTGATGAACAAGTGAATCGAACACCTAGATTCGTCTCTAATTGATTTTTTCAACTCAAGATTTGATCATTTGTAGTTTAATTGATTTTTATTATTTGCATAAAACAACTCAACCATTCAATTATCTAGATAAAACGAAGATTATTTAATTCAGTACTTAGATATAACTTTAATCAATCTCTGTGGGTTCGACATCTTTTATACTAAACTTGACAACCGTGCGCTTGCGGCAAGAAAGTTTCACTACAGTGAGGCAATGGGAAGAGCGAGAAAAAAAAGATTTGAAATTAGGTTTAGTGTGTTTTCAAGTGAAATAGTATTTTGGTAACTAAAAAATACATTTTCAAACCAATAGTTTAAAAATTGGACTTATGTGAATATGATTTTCTCCTAAATGTATTGTTTGGAAAGAATTTTTTCTTTGTTTTTTTGCAGATTTATTTGTACAAATAGTATCTATTTGCAATTCTCTTATATTCCAAATAACATTTGATACTGATCATTAATTTATACTTCGATTTAGTAAGTAACAAATTTTACATATAAATTTGATTTTAATTCTAAAAAAATTTATATTGATTAAATGTAATCAAAAGATATATGAATAAATGAAAGAGCTATTTAACGAAACAAACCCAGAGAAACATTCGAGAATTTGTATAACAACTAGCTTGTGATGTCTTTATTTTTAATTATTAAATGTGTTATGTATGACTGTATTTGTGTGTTGAGACAATTCAAAGTGCAGCCAGGCATGTACAAGTGGGTTTTTTAATTGAATAATTTTAATTAAATATATAATTATCAAAATAATCCCATATATAATTATTTATATAAGTAACCTTAGACGTCAATTTAGTTGACGTGTTCATTGCAGACCCGCCAACTTAGTTGGCATGTGCAACTTAAAATATAGGAAACATCAAACGAGTTGGCGTGTCCATTTTGAATATGTAGGATACACCAACTCGGTTGGCATTAACAACTGATAATAATGGTCACGCCACCTAGGTTGGCGTGACCATTATCATTTACTGGTCGAGTGGTGGTTTTATAGTGTGGAAATCGCCAACTGGTTTGGTGTGTTACAATGGTCATGCCAAACTAGTTGACGTGTTTATGTATTATATGATTTTATAAAAAACATCCATAATTTATATGAAGGAGTTGGCGTGTCCATTATTATACCAGACAACGCCAATTGGGTTGACGAGTCTACCTGCTAACTGGACATGCCAACTCAGTTGGCGGCTAAGGTTAATTTAACAATTAATTAAAGTTATTTTGATAATTATTTAATTAATTCGAGTTATTTAATTAAAAAACCATGTAAAAAATAAATATTTATATCAATAAATTTGTCTTGTTTACATTTCATACATTTATATATTTGAATTTGAATTTGAATAAAAGTTTTGCTTCTCATTATGACTAATCAACAATTTATCTAATGTGTTAACGTAGATATTTTTTGTTCATGTATTTCATAAATATACATTTTACCGTCATGTTATATCGATAATAAATATTTTACCTCATAGTGGTTTGCAAATATTGCAAAATACACAAATATCTACCTCCCACGTTATATATAAAGAGTGTTTTGCATATATTTACAAATCACGAGAGTGTAAATTATCTATTTTCAAACCACGAACGCTAAACTGTCTATTTTAAACATCAAAATGGGGTAAACTTTATATTTTCAAATCATAATTGTATAAATTGTCTATCTAGAATTCATCGCGAAATCCCTTCCATAGTTCCATTTAGGGATGGCAACGGGGCGGGTTTGGGACGGGTTTGGCCAATCTCAGGACCCGTCCCGCTACACATAAAACCCATACCCGCCCCGCCCCGCTTAGACCCGCCGGGTTCGCGGGTTTACCCGCCCCGCCCCGCAAACAATTTTTTTTTTTTATAAAAAAAAAATTTGGTAGAAATTAATTTTGAAACACAAAAATTGAGTTTTGAGATTGAATTTAATGTTTTCCTCTAGTAAATATTATAATAAGCATCGTAAAACTATCTTTAAACTATCAAATATTTATTATTTAGTTTTTATTCCATTCAAAATGTTCAACTTCTTTACCATAAACACATGAATTTTGATATGAAATTAAACAATAACACATTATTGTACAATCAAAGAAGTGAAATGTATATTCAATATTAATTTTTTTAAAAAAAAATTAAAAATGCATAGCGGGGCGGGTTCGGCCAATCCCAGGACCCGCCCCGCCCCGCTTCCAAACCCGATTGAAGCGGGTTTGGACCTGCCCCATTACCATCCCTAGTACTTCCATTATATATTATTGACCAATTTAATTATTTTTTTTCAAAAAGCGAAGTGAAACAAAAATAAACCAGGTGCTAAGCGGCTTATTTAATTAAATAAATATTGTAAAATAAATAAAAAATTACCAAAATAATGTAGTTTTTTGTTTACTTAACAAACTAATGTGAAATAATAAAAAAATCAAGAAAATACTGTAAGATTTTTTTTTTTTAAGGAACTAACGTGAAAAAACATTCGGTCATCAAATTCTGTGCCAACTTTAATTTACATCTTAAGAACTCAATTTACAACTTAAAAAATTCTTTGCCAAATCCAATTAAAAATAATAATTAAAAAATAGAAAAATGGAAGAAAGACATGTTTCTTGAGCTTCAAGATGGATTACGTATTTTTTCCACCATTTTATAAAAAAAATTAAAAAAAATTATTTAATAAAATATATATTATATTGGTTTAAATAATTTATTAAAAAATATAAATATAATATTTAAAAAATATTATCTAACAATTCCTAAAATTATTTGAGAAATGACCACATTTATATATACCATAAAATCACATATCACGTAAGGTGCATACTGCACATATGTGAAGTGGTCTTGTTCTACACGTATTCCAAACAACATGTCTCCACGCCTCACAATAAGAGTAGTATAAATGTCTCCGTTAAATACATCCTCCGAGTGGTGCACTTATTGCTTATTGAGAATGCTGGTGTCAAGTGGGCTGTAAGTACTCTGTGTATCCATCCTGTAAATATAGCCAACAAATCATAGCAAAATAAAGAAATATGTAATTGGAAGTTATCACATGCAATATGAATTTTTACAAAATGGATAAGACACATTGACTAACATCGTCGTTGGGAACTCTCCGCTTGTTGTTGAGTTCTTCGTGCCTGTTGTCTCTCACGGGTTTGTGGCCAGTCCATTTCATTTGGAATACGAGATGTCTGATACCTTCCCGGGCGTGTTCGAGCTCTCATCAAAGGGTTATGGAATAACTCGAATAAGGGGACCCTCCAATATTCTTCCGACAACAACGGCTCAAAGGTCCCTTGGTATGTAGCCGAATAAGATTGCAAATTGTAATAATCGCTAACTATACTCGATGCATTGACACCAAAATGTCGACAAGCGTGTATAGCATGTGAGCATGGGATACCAAATTGTGTCCATTTTCCACAAGAACACGTCTTGGCTCTAAGTTTGACAACATGAGTAGTGTTCCCGACTCCAGCTCGGACAACTGTTATCACTGAAGCAGTTTGTTGTGCATAATCATACTTCTGGACAAGGTGTTGCAATGATTCGTGTTGCCAACGGATAAACTTCTGAAATGCAAAGGTTGTCCATCCCTGATTATTTTGTATCATCTGCTGGCACTTCATCCGGCGCTCCATGAAACTTTGAACAGTTCGACCAAAAGTCAATTGTACAATGGCTGTGACTGGAAGGCGACGAGCACCTTTAAGAACTCCATTATAGGCTTCAGACATGTTGGTTGTCATAATGCCACACCGCCATCCTCCATCATGTGCCAAAGTCCACTGAGTTTGATCGATTCCACTAAGATAATTAAAAGCCCCCTCATTGATACATTTGATTTGTTCCATAAACCGATTGAACTTTATGATCTGGAGAGTTGTACCTGCTTTCCAGCATATGTCCTTCAACATCACATTTTTGAACTGTTTATTGAAATTAGAACACACATGCCTCAGACAGAAACGATGTACACCACGGGGAGGCATAAATTCAGGCACACATTGAACAGCACGAAGAAGACCTTGGTGCCTATCAGAAATAAGACAAATCCCGGACGTGTCACGAATAATGTGTCTGGCGAGCATCTGAAGAAACCATTTCCAAGACAAAAATGTCTCCTCATCTACAATCGCAATAGCCAAAGGTAGGACCTGTTGATTAGCATCAATCCCGACTGCAATCAACAACTTATGCTTATACTTCGTATATAAATGTGTTCCATCAACACTTATTACCTTTCGACAATGTTGAAACCCCTGAATGCATGGCCAGAATGCCCAGAATACATATTTGATGATTTCGATTTGGTACATCTGTGTCAATATGGTCCCACTCAATAATGGTGCCCCCGTTGTACTGCTTAAGGGCAGACATATACTTCGGCAGTTGCGTCACGGAGCTCTCCCATGTGCCGTATACTTGCTCTCTAGCTGCTTTTAAACCATGCCAAGCCTTATGATATGTGATTTCGAACCCATATTTTGCTTTCACCGTTTCTTGTACGAATTTAATCTCATAAGCAGGATCCTTTCTAACAAACCCTATCAACAAACTGGCAATCACATTCCTACTCAAGTTACGATGGTCAACCGACACCTCATTCATTAGGCACGTATGATCTCCACTGTACTTTGTAATCTTAAACACATTCATTTTCTCTTTGTATATCCCTCTTACCATCCACTCGCATGGTGTCACTAGAGAATTGTGTTTACAAACTACTTTCCATATTTTGGTCGTGCTCTCAATGACACGGTACTCTCGTCTAGCCACCCGTATAGAAAAGTCCTTCACTGCCGACTGCAAATGCGCTTTACTCTTAAACAGCATACCCAACTCCAACTTTCCCTGTACATGGTCATAGAACTTTCCCCAAATACCAGTCGGAATATCAAAAGAATCAGCAGGTACCTCCGGAAATATTGTTGAGAAGAATGGAAGAACTGGAAAAAGTTGACGATCAGGTTGGTTTGCTTGGGTCATTGATGGTTCAGTTTGCTCCACATGTATAGATGAAGGCCCCTCGTTGTGTCGTGAAAGAGTTTCTAACATGACATCAATTGTTATATCTTCATCGCTATCATTATCAAGATCATCATTAACATTAAGTTCTGCCTCGTCGGGTTCAGAATCGTCATGATTTTCAGGTCCGAAAAAATCTGCATTTGCATACTCATCTCTACCCCCTTCGCTATCTTCCCCTTCAGTTCTATTAGTATAGATAGCTTCTACTCCTGCATCAGCTACACGATCCACCCTTAAACTTCCAAATCCTTGAGTGGTAACTGGTATGTCCACGTTTTGATCTTCAGTAAGAATTGACATGTATGGCCCCCATTCTTGACTATATTGAACGCTTGGCATATTACTATGGTGGATCTGTTCTGATTCAATATACAAGTTGACACCAACATTCCCAATATCGGGGTTAAAGAAAAACCAAATATCACTATCCTCTTTGATTTCTAATAGATGCTCGACTCGCCCAGAATTATTATTGAATATATGCTTAGTCCACACTTTAAGTGAATATTGCTGGTTATCGACACCTATATGCTCGTACAGTTTCGACAACATCTCAGACATTGTAATAGTTCGAGGCATTCGTATGTATTTTCTTGGAGGTCGATCATAATTAACTGTAATCCCATCGTGTGATATGCAACCGCCGTAGTATAACAAAATATCAATTTCACTTCGAATCGACATATTACCTACGAAAATAGATATGAAACTCATAATTATTAAAATATTGTGTTTTGATTAAACATCAATTTACAAACTAATATATAAAAATTGTTCCTTTATTATTTTATATTAATATAGTATTAAATTTTATAATTTTATTTTAATCAATTTTTTGTACAACTAAATATATCATTATTTTTTATTCTTCCACTCTATGTTAGAAATTCATATCTAAATTTTATAAAACATTCTTCAATTATAAACATGCTAACATATATATGATTTATCATCATACGTATTCTACAAAAAAATTGAAATAACATACCTCAAAAATCAAGATTTTCATAACATACAACAAACAACATGCAAATTAATACAACAAAAAATTCAAAATTTTACAACATTAAATTATTAAAGCTTACCTTTTGTGAATATATGAAGGTGAAGAATTGGAGAGAAGAATGATGATTTTTATGAGGGAAATAAGAGTCTGGAATGAAGGTGAAAAATTAGGGAAAAATATGAATTTTTTTCCCGAAAGATATTTTTATGAGTTGTGAAGGAAAGAAGATGTTGGATGAAGATGGCTCAATCATGTTATAAAGAGGAAAAAAATTATTATTTTTTTATTTTTTTTAACGCAAAATAGTTGATGGTCAAAGGACCAAATAGGTAAGTCAAAAGCCATAAAGTGGACAGTCTGATTGACAAGAAATGTTTGACAGTGTCCTGTATATGCTTTAACGTTAGTTTGTTAAAAAATTACAAACTACATTATTTTCGTAATTATTTATTTATTTTATAATATTTAATTAAATAAGCCGGTGCTAAGCGCCTCCATTAAAATTCTATTCCCTCACCATGGTATACTGAAAAATGGAAGCCCAAGCTCTTAACTCTCCTTTCCTTTGCCCATCCCCAGCATACATATTATATCCACATCAAAAACTCACTTATAAACCCCGCCTCTACAGATCTTCATCCCAACCCAAATTACTCTGCTGCCTCAAATCTGACCCATGGACTCTCAGCGATGCCAATCCCTATTCCAATAACCTCAACAAGCCAAAACCCAAGTCGAAAAACCCCAAGAACCCACTTCCCGACGACAACGCACGCCGCATAATCAAGGCCAAGGCGCAATATCTCAGCGTGCTGAGGAGGAACCAGGGCTCACGCGTCCAGACTCCTAAGTGGATTAAACGCACCCCCGAGCAAATGGTGCAGTATTTAGAGGACGATAGAAATGGACACCTTTACGGCCGCCACGTGGTGGCGGCTATTAAGCGAGTAAGGAGTCTCTCGCAGATGTCTGAAGGGTCGTATGATATGAGGGAGGTGATGGGATCGTTTGTTGCGAAGCTTAGTTTTAGGGAGATGTGCGTGGTGTTGAAGGAGCAGAAGAGCTGGCGCCAAGTCAGAGATTTTTTTGGTTGGATGAAATTGCAGGTCTCTTTCTCTTTGTTTCTTTTCCCTTTTTTTGTTTTTTATTTTATTTTTTATTTTGAGGCACCTCTGGTAGTGTGCCTGACCGAATCAACATTCGCATTAGTAAAATATTTGTTCGAGTTTGTAGTGGAAGTACATTTAACGTAAAGGTCACTTCCTTGATGCCAAGAAACCGTGTTAGTGTTTAAAGTGGGGAACGGTGTTTTAAGATTTTGTTTATTTCATGCATTGAAGAGCAGAGGAGCAAAGTAGAATGCTATTATTTCTTGTTATGGCCTTCTTCATCTTCTTTTGTTCATAAGTACATATTTGCCCTTTTATCTGATCTACAAATAGACTATGGATTGTGGTAGTTTTGTGAATTGTGAGATCAGAAGGAATAATATATGTTAAAGACAGGCCTTTTGTGTTCATTTGCCGCACTTTTTCTAAGAGACCTGTGACTTGGATGCTGATTTCATGGCAACGGGGCTGCCTAGTTTCTAGATTTTGTTTCTGCAGTTCTTTTGTTGAAAACAATCTTTCTTGTATGATTCTGCTATTAATCTGGTCTAATGTTAGATTATGCCCTGACAGTTAAGCTACCGGCCTAGTGTTATAGTCTACACTCTTGTTATGCGTGCATATGGACAAATCGGGAAAGTTCAGCTTGCTGAACAGACTTTCCTGGAAATGCTTGAAGTAGGGTGCGAACCTGATGAGGTTGCTTGTGGGACAATGCTTTGTTCATACGCCAGATGGGGTCGCCATAAGACTATGCTCTCATTTTATTCTGCTGTTCAAGAAAGAGGGATAATGCTTCCAACTGCTGTTTTCAATTTCATTCTATCATCTCTGCAGAAGAAATCACGTCATAGTGATGTATTATGTATCTGGAGGCAGATGAAGGATAAAAGGGTGAACCCAAATCAATTTACATACACGGTGGTCATTAGCTCCCTTGCGAAGCAAAGTATTTCCAATGAAACTTTTGAGACTTTTGAAGAGATGAAGAAATTGGGTTTTGTTCCGGAAGAGTCGACCTATAGCCTTTTGATCACTTTGAATTCCAAATGCGGAGACAAAAATAAAGTATTCCATCTTTATGAAGACATGAGATCCAAAGGAATAATTCCCAGCAATTTCACCTGTGCTTCACTACTGGCATTGTATTACAGATATGGAGATTATAGGAAAGCATGTTCGCTTTTCACTGAAATGGAGAAATTTGGTATTATTGCAGATGAAGTCATATTTGGTTTAATGATTCGTATATATGGTAAATTGGGGCTGTACGAGGAAGCACAAAAAACTTTTGAAGAGATTGACCGATCGGGCCAGCTTAGTGATGGAAAGACTTACGCAACAATGGCACAAGTCCATCTTAGGTTTCGGAATTTTGAGAAAGCTATAGATGTTATGGAACAGATGAGAACTAAAAACATCTCGTACTCGAGATTTTCATATATCGTTTTATTGCAATGCTACGTAGTCAAAGGCGATCTTGCATCTGCAGAAGTTACATATCAGGCTCTATCTAAGACTGGACCTCCTGATGCTACTTCTTGTGATGATATGCTCAATTTCTATCTGAGACTTGGATTAACTGAGAAGGCAAAAAATTTTGTTGCTCAGATAAAAGGGGAAATTCAATTTGATGAGGTGCTTTTCAAGACAGTTATGAATGTTTACTGCAACGGGGGCATGCTAGGAGAAGTGGAACAGTTGATCGCAGAGTTGAACCAAACTAAAACACTTGAAGATTCCATTTTTTTCCGGACATTTTTTATGGTAACTAATGGACAACTTAGCAGATTGGAAGAAATTGATCAATTTTTTGAGCCTGCTAACCAATCTGGTGCTATGGCCATCGAGCTACTTGTAATACTTTTTTTGGAAGCTCGAGATCGCACACAAATGAATGAAAATCTCGAATTGTTGCTTAAAACCAAAACTGGAGAGTCAGTAGGCAACCAAGTTATTAGCAAATTTTCTAGAGAAGGCAAGGATTTCCTCATATGCTTTGATTGATAATTTTACATATTCTGGTCTGACTTTTGTTTTTATATCCTTTTAGTTTAACTAAATCTTCGTCTTGGATGATATCTTAAGGATTGAGGTGAATATCTGTTGCAGGTGACTTGTTGAAGGCCAAATACCTTTATGAGCTAATGACAAAACTTGGTTGCAGACTAGAGGTTAGTGCAATAGTATCTATGATCAGCCTTTATGGAAAGCATAAGAAGCTTAGACAAGCACAGGAAGTCTATTCAGCAGTGGCAGAATCTGTTACAACCGGAAAGGAAACCGTATATAGTTCAATGATCAATGCCTATATCGCCTGTAATACAGAAGAGGAAGCATACTTCTTTTACAAAGAACAAACTGAAAAAGGACACAATTTTGATCCAGTTTCAATCAGCATACTCGTGAAAGCTTTGACAAATAGCGGTAAGAAATGCTCATTTCAGGTCTATTCTGAATTTGGGGTCATTTAAACTTTCTCAATTTTGGGTTTTACATTATCTTTTTGATGCAGCACAAGTTTAAAGTCTCTTTATTATTAGATTCCTATTTTGTTTTCTATACTTTTAAGATTACTAGTACAAAGCACGTGCGACGCACGTGTATATCCGTTAGATTATATATAATTATAAATTCAAAAGATAAAAATATAATATTGATTTTTCTGATACGTTAATTAAATTTTTCTATTTATTAAAATAAACGTAGAAATTATTAATATTTGAAATTATTAGTTATTTCTTATTTTAAGTGGTGGTGATGCTAAAACAATTTTTATTTTTGTATGTTAAAAATTACTTAGCCATTCAGATATTTATGGTGCGAATTATACCAGTAGTTACAAAATTGTATTTAATAGTATTTGTATGATTTTATTTGAATAATATAATTGTTTATGTGAATTTGTTTGATGATTATTGTATAAATTTTCCATGTCAAGTGAATCGTACTATCAAATGAATAATTGATTTCAAAAATATTGTTTTGGTTTATCATGAATACTTATTCAATTATTATATTTATATATTAATTAGTAGAACTGTACAATGAGTTATGACAATAAATTATTTGTTTATTAGCTTGTTTTAATTCTTCATTGTGTTATAATAGTTGTGCTAATACTTCTTGTTATATAAGTAGAATAATAATTATATTTAAGTTTTAATATTATTTTATTGTAATATTTTTTTAATTATTATGTTTATTGTTATATTTTTTACTACTATTATTTTTACTTTCTTTTACTACTAATGCTACTGTTGTTGTTGTTATTATTATTATTATTATTATTTAGGATGCACAATTTGGATTGTCTTAACTTACTTAACATATCTAATTTTTATGCATTATTGTTAGCACTTAGTATATTTTATTTTATTATTTTTACTATTATTAATATTTTTAATAAATAGTAATTATGATGTACTAATTAAGAAAATAATCTTGTAAATTCATGTGGAAAATGAAGAGGTGAGAATTTATATTATAGATTTTACTACATTATTAATTAATAACTAAATGAATGTTAATAACTCTACTATTCATTTTCCTTTTATGTCCCTTGTTAATATTATGAGTTTACAATTATATCCCTATAAAATTTTTATTTGTGTAAGAAAGTATAGGAAAAAAGGGCAAAGTTGTTAAATCACAATGAAAAACATTGCCCTTTGATCCACACTTTTATAGGAGTATAGAGTATAGATATAGATATAGATAGTAATTGTGATCTACTAATTAAGAAAATAATCTTGTAAATTCATGTGGAAAATGAAGAGGTGAAAATAATATTGTAAATTCATGTGGAAAATGAAGAGGTGAGAATTTATATTATAGATCTTAATACATTATTAATTAATAACTAAATGAATGTTAATAACTCTACTATTCATTTTCCTTTTATGTCCCTTGTTAATATTATGAGTTTACAATTATATCCCTATGAAATTTTTATTTGTGTAAGAAAGTATAGGAAAAAAGGGCAAAGTTGTTAAATCACAATAAAAAACTTTGCCCTTTGATCCACACTTTTATAGGAGTATAGATAGATATAGAAGTATAGATATAGAGTATAGATATAGATATAGATATAGATAGTAATTATGATCTACTAATTAAGAAAATAATCTTGTAAATTCATGTGGAAAATGAAGAGGTGAAAATAATATTGTAAATTCATGTGGAAAATGAAGAGGTGAGAATTTATATTATAGATTTTAATACATTATTAATTAATAACTAAATGAATGTTAAGAACTCTACTATTCATTTTCCTTTTATGTCCCTTGTTAATATTATGAGTTTACAATTATATCCCTATGAAATTTTTATTTGTGTAAGAAAGTATAGGAAAAAAGGGAAAAGTTGTTAAATCAAAATGAAAAACTTTGCCCTTTGATCCACACTTTTATAGGAGTATAGATTACAATTATATTCCTATGAAATTTTTATTTGTGTAAGAAAGTATAGGAAAAAAGGGCAAAGTTGTTAAATCACAATGAAAAACTTTGCCCTTTGATCCACACTTTTATAGGAGTATAGATATAGATATAGATATAGATTATTATGTTTATTGTTATATTTTTTACTACTATTATTTTTACTTTATTTTACTACTAATGCTACTGTTGTTGTTGTTGTTATTATTATTATTATTATTATTATTTAGGATGCACAATTTGGATTGTCTTAACTTACTTAACATATCTAATTATTATGCATTATTGTTAGCACTTAGTATATTTTATTTTATTATTTTTACTATTATTAATATTTTTAATAATTAGTAATTATGATGTACTAATTAAGAAAATAATCTTGTAAATTCATGTGGAAAATGAAGAGGTGAGAATTTATATTATAGATTTTAATACATTATTAATTAATAATAACTAAATGAATGTTAATAACTCTACTATTCATTTTCCTTTTATGTCTCTTGTTAATATTATGAGTTTACAATTATATCCCTATGAAATTTTTATTTGTGTAAGAAAGTATAGGAAAAAAGGGCAAAGATTTAATCACAATGAAAAACATTGCCCTTTGATCCACACTTTTATAGTAGTATAGAAAGTATAGATATAGATATAGATATAGATATAGATATAGATATAGATATAGATAGTAATTATGATGTACTAATTAAGAAAATAATCTTGTAAATTCATGTGGAAAATGAAGAGGTGAAAATAATATTGTAAATTCATGTGGAAAATGAAGATGTGAGAATTTATATTATAGATTTTAATACATTATTAATTAATAACTAAATGAATATTAATAACTCTACTATTCATTTTCCTTTTATGTCCATTGTTAATATTATGAGTTTACAATTATATCCCTATGAAATTTTTATTTGTGTAAGAAAGTATAGGAAAAAAGGGCAAAGTTGTTAAATCACAATGAAAAACTTTGCCCTTTGATCCACACTTTTGTAGGAGTATAGAGTATAGATATAGATTACTTTATTTTACTACTAATGCTACTGTTGTTGTTGTGATTATTATTATTATTATTATTATTATTATTTAGGATGCACAATTTGGATTGTCTTAACTTACTTAACAATGAAAAAAGGGCAAAGTTGTTAAATCACAATGAAAAACTTTGCCCTTTGATCCACACTTTTATAGGAGTATAGATAGATTCTATCGAATTTATTTTCTTAGGATTTTCTGTATTTTAATTGTTTCCATATTTTAACTACATTAAAACTCTATATATAGGTCTATTTTCTTGTAAAAAAAAAGCATTCGGTCATTCATTCATTCACATTAATAATATTTCAGTTTCATATTTTTTCTTTCAATTGAGTTTTCAAGTGTTTTGCTTGAAACACTCATTCCGATGATAATGGATCCCACCATGAAAATTTACTCTTTCAAACTTTTGAGTTAGGCAGGTTTCTGTATTTATGCTTTTCTAGATTCTGACTGACTTTTTTAAACCTTTTACCTACCTGTGATTGGATCCTCACGAATTCACACCAGGAAAGGAACCAAACACTTTCTAAATTGATAACCATCATCGAACTCACTATATTATTGTGACACACCTCATTTTGCCAACCTGAAAGCCACGATTATTATCTCATGGTTATTATGAAATTTAGATTGGATGCCTTGTACACTGAATTATAGAAGTTGCTCAAATTTCTACTGCTAATTGTACTGCTCATGTCTCTCCCTGTCAAACAACTAGGGCTCGTGTCTTGGTTAAATGGAAATTGATTTCTGACTAAGACATTTGATGTTATTACTATTACTTTGAACATTCATTATCATTATATACAGGTAAGTATACTCATGCTGAGGATGTCATTCGTAATAGCTTTCATGACCATTTGGAGCTTGACACGGTGGCTTACAACACTTTTATAAAGGCCATGTTAGAAGCAGGTAAAGTTGGTTCTGATATTAAATCTTCTAGCTATAAAATCGGTTGACTCAACGTCTAAGGAAACATGTTGACATATTAGTGGGGCAGGTAAATTACGTTTCGCTGTCAGCATCTACGAGTGGATGCTTTCCTTGAACATTTCTCCTTCAATTCAGACATACAACACAATGATCAGGCAAGAAATTAAACTTTGCTTTTAGCGAGTTCATCCAATTTTTCTTGTAATTGTGAATAGATTGTATGGTTATGAATTTGATGGACAATTTTGTCGGTGCAGTGTGTATGGACGATCCCGAAACCTGAATAAAGCAGTAGAGATGTTTGACATGGCTCAAAACATGGGCCTACCGTTGGATGAGAAAATGTATACCAATTTGATTTGCCATTATGGAAAAGCTGGTACTACATTGTCTCTCCAATATTATGCATTTTATTACCTTGTACTATTGTGCGAAGTTTGTTGTCCACTGTCATTCTATGGAGGACTAGAGCGTGCTTTATGGCCATAAATCAAGAAGAGGAAAGCGATAATTCTTTATGTGGGTATTAAATTTTAAAAACTTTGTCAACATGCCGATCCTCTGCTCAGTATTTGAAATATATTTGTAATATGGACTAGAAGAAATATCCGATGAACAGAATGTATAGATGTATCTCTCTTTCTCTCTCTCTGTGTATATGACTCGCACCAAATAAATAATGAGGTAACCAGAAAACTAAAACGAGTTAAAGCAACACTCTTTTGAACAGATACCCGTGGTTATTTCTAATATGAGTTCTCTATTTTTTGTATGCTTCATTATGCATTTATATAGTTCACTTTTGAAACCACTGTTGCAGGCAAAGTTGTGGAAGCATCGGATTTATTTAGTAAAATGCTGGAGAAAGGAATACAACCTGGACAGGTGGGTACATGGAGTCCACTTAATATGTTTGCTCTTGATGTGTGATATAGAGGATTCCTCCTCCTCCTCCTCCCCTCCTCTTCTTCTTCTGTTAAACGGAGAACCCAGTGAGCCACCCTGGCCACAAATTAGGTGGATGCTTCATTAACGTGCAAAATTTGTACAAATTATGTTATCGGAAAAATTAAGCATATGTTAAGCAAGCGAGGCATTTGTCTTGTATGAATGCAATGTCATATTTGATTATTCGGGCTTGCAGATGTCCTACAACATAATGATAAATGTAAATGCTGCCAAAGGATGCCATCATGAAGCCGAGCAGCTTTTCCAAAGCATGAAGAGGAATGGCAATTCACCTGATTGGCGGACCTATCTTGCCCTTATTCGAGCATATACTGAGGGACTGAAATATTTAGAAGCAGAACAAGTTATTATGTCCATGCAGAATGAAGGAATTTATCCATCTTGTGCTCATTTTAACCTCTTACTCATGGCTTTAGCTAAATCAGGATCAATGGGTGAAGCTGAAAGAATATATCAAAATATTTTTCGTGCTGGGTTACATCCCGAACTCGAGTGCAAAAGGATACTGCTTAGAGGTTATTTGGAATTTGGGAATGTGGAAGACGGGATCATCTTCTTTGAAAGAGAGTGCTGTTCTGAGAAACCAGACAGGTTTATTTTGAGTGCCGCCGTTCATCTTTACAAGTCAGCAAACATGGAATCACGGGCCCAAGAGCTTTTGAATTCTATGGACAGTTTTGGAGTTCCATTCTTGAAAAATCTTGAAGTTGGGTCAAAGGCAAAATCTTCTGTTATATAAGCAACAAACTATTATATATTTACTCGGAGCACTGTTGGGGGGTTGCAGCACTACGATAGTAGAGGGAATCACTGGTGATGTGCTGGTACTGGTGCTGTTTTATAAAATATCTGTCAGTATACTAAAACTATGATCAGGCGAATCGTTCTGATCAGCTCATTGATCATTTGATCTCGAGCATGATGGAATGTGTTTGGCTCTTGGATACAAAATATACCATAGTTTCATCAAATAGCAAGTCAGCACACACATTGTATTTACAGGAGAATCTTTGGGACAAGAATTTGTTCTTTTCCTGTCTCCCGATGTATCCTGTTCCTGTATCTTAGAAATATTGGAATATCAAAAGGAGCTGATCTATTAATTCACCATTAATTGTTTATATGAATAGATCTTGGTGTATCCCTTAGTGGATGGTACTCTGTAACTCCCTGTCCAGCTTCCCGTTATCATGGATTCAACTTCTTTTTATCTTCTAAGTTGGACATTGTGTTGCATTTTAATTTTTTTTAATTTGAAAATAAATAATTTAGATAATGTAAGTACAATGCAAAGATTTATAAATACAAGGGTGTTTCTTGAGGGGTAGTATTTGCATCTGAGAAAATATTAACAATATTCTATATCATGCTGAATTGCTAAATATAATATTCCACATGGATGGTTGGATGCTCCCGGAACCACCTCTGGGGCCAGGGGCGGATATAAGTATGCCAACACAGCATTATCTCAACTATAGGTACGGGCAGAGTCGATATCCTCCAACTTCTATAAATACAATAGCCTATCAAAATTGCCTGATGAATCAGGACACATAATTCCCCCTAACATCAATAACACACAAGCCCGTGTAAACTTAACAGCATCATCTGGCGTACTATGTATCTCCAAAGGATTGAGCAACAAATGATTTTACAAAGCAACTAATCTCAACCTCGCACCGTTAAAGTCTTTGATTTCTGGTGTGAATCCTAAATATGTATGTCAATATTCTTGTCATCCGGGTAGAGTCATATTATAATCTATCCCCGACACTACGATGACATCTACTGGCAATGACCATATTACTGCAATGTCTTGCAGTGTGATAGACACCTCTCCCGATCTAAGAATAAATGTGTGTGTTTCACGACGTCATCTCTCAATTAAAGCCGTGATCAGGTGAATGCCAATCTCAATCTTACCACACCTATATATACTATAAAATCCAATCACCTGCAACAAATTAATAACACGTATATCTAGTGGACACATATCCCAAAAATAGCCATCTGGGTTTCTCGCACGCAGTATGCTATCCATATCACCTCCCCATAAATCCTCAGTTTGATGTGAAAATTGCAATGACAAAAGATGTGTGTCAACCGGGTCTGGTTGTCTCATTTGATCCATCCTGAAATATAATACAAAAAATTATCAACATTAATCTCAACATTACAACCACTACCGCCGGCTGTCCACGGCCACCGCCGACAACCCGCCGCCGCACCAGCCGCCTCAATACAGCGTCGCCTCGCCGCCGCCGCCCTCCGGAGCCAACCTTCCACCATCCACAACGCCGCCAAAATATACACCAACAAAATATATACTCTCAGTATATATATCATCATAATTTATCTAAAATCAAATAATAACAAAAATAAAAAACTTACCTTAAATAATTTGGAAAAGAAAGGAAGTTGTCGCCGCCTTGCTCTGTAATTTCGTTCGAATGCGATGAGAATGAGTTTGAGCGGCGGGCGAGAATAAAGGAAGGCTAGGGTTTCAGTTGGTGATGCCATCTGAGATGGCGACACCAATGAGTTTGAGCGGCGGGATTGTATTAAAGGAAGGCTAGGGTTTCAGATTTCATTGGTGTCGCCAATTAAAATTTTTTTTGGGTTTTTCAGATTTAATGGTTGTCGCCATCTGAGATGGCGACACCCATTACAAAAATAATTTGGGTTTAAGTCTTTTTATTTTGTCGTCATCTCAGATGGCGACATAATATAATTTTTATTGTTGTCGCCAACTGAGGTTAGTTTAAGAAGAAAAAAAACTTTTCGGATTATTTTTATAAATACTATTAAAATAAAGTTATATAATTAAAAAAACCCTCATCTATTGAATTCAAGTCTATTATCGTGATAGGCACAGCTGTTACCGATGGAATCAAACTAGAAAATTTTGCATGAAAATCAAACTCAATGAACCATTCACAAAAAAATCGAAGTATCGAACCAATTGAAACCAATGATCATATAAAAGATTCAATCTTATTAATTTTTTTTTTAAAATCAAACTCAATGAACTATTCACAAAATCGAATAAAAAATAATCAATATTTCTTAAAAAATAACCAAATCAAAGTATCAAAACTAACATAGTTGCTTGGATATATCGATTTTTTGCAACAAGCAAGCCCCTACCCCATTTTTGTAAATCAACCAAGAAAGGGAAGTAAAACAAAAAAAAAGAATGAATCTATAGTTCTATACTATTTAAAAGTAAACAAAATTTTTAATATAACCAATATTCAAATTAGACAAAATTATATCATAAACCATCTTCAAGTATATATTAAATTATGTTTAATATATAATATTGTGCAATCACTTGATTTGATTACCAGTTAAATTAAGTTATTAAAAATCAAATTAATTAACTTTATGTCAAACTAACAAAGTTAAGTAAATATTATCAATAAATCAATATAATTTAATAATCTTCTAAAAAATCATTCTACTCAGAACATGAATATAGAAATATTTTCTTTCCGGAAATTCATTTTATTTTAGTTCAATTTTGAAAAAAAGTAAAGAAATTAATGAATTTAAATGAAATAACATATATTTTTCAAATTAATAATCATGAATGAAATAAATAAATCATATTATATATATATATATAATTTAGTTAATATTTGATTTAACGAAAGTTTTAAATTCATAATAATTTTAACAGCTCGTGGAAAAGACAAGTTAGGGGAGAATCAAAATTTTATATATAAAGAAAATCGTATGAAGTTGTCATTTCATTTTGTCGAATAAGGTACGTTTGAAGTTAGAGATATGATAAATATGAGATAATTAAAATTATGAGATGATGATAATATATTGTAATAAGTTATATGTTGTTTGATCTGATTTTGAAATGATGGATTAATTTTATTGTTTGTTATAATGACTAAAATATCATCGCTAACTAATATTAAAATTTCAAATTTTGGAGGGAATTTCAAATTTTGAAATACTAAAAGAATGTGGAAAGAGCATATATTTATTTTGCTAAAAGTTGGAATACAATGAATAAGTATGATGAGATAGTTTTGTGACAAAAAGCCAAACTGAACATTGGATTATAATAATGTCTATGCGATCGTAATATACCGCTGAAATTGAAGGGAAAGTTTGATAGAAACATCATTAGATATGTAATATTACATGAGACGGAATGCTGAGCACCCAATATGAATCACATCCAAAAGATGAGTGTAACACATATATGAATGCTTCGTTGGATCTACGATAAGACCATAAGAGATAAAATAAGGAACAAAGATATTCGAGTTGAAGTAGATGTATCTTTTATAGAAGAGAAGATGCAAGAAAGTCGCTTATGTTGGTTTGGTCATGTACAACGTGTACTCCCAATGCACCTGTGCGTCAAAATAAAGTCCATGTATTTCAACAATTTAACGATAGCGAGATGACGTCCGAAGAATGCATGGCTCGAAGTTATATGCAAAAACTTTGAGTTCAAAGAAGATATTCTGACTGATATAAGCGCTTAGAGAAGACTGTCGCACGTGTTCTACCCGACTTATTTCTCTCTATTGTTCATGTAGCATACCATAATTCATTGGGATTAAATACTTAGTGATTGTTTGCAAACTGCTTATCAGCTTTTCAGATAAAAAATAGATTTTGAGTGTTTTATTTCCTTGTTTCTGATAACGCTTCTCTAAAAATAAGCAGAAAAAAGGAGAAGTTGAGAAGCAGGTCATGTCATGCTTTTGACCACTTTAAGTTGTACGGTGGCAGTTTTATAATTAATTGAAGTTTATTAAGCTGTTTTTTTATTTAATAACAAACACTCAATGCTTTTACTTAATAGCAACTTTTTCAAATTTAATCAAAAACAATATAAAAGTGATTTGAATAAGCAATTGTAAAAACACCCGTAATAGTTGTTGTATGGTTTGCATGTTTTGGAGTGTAAATAACAATCAATGATTTAATTATAAAAAAAATAAAGATTATTAGTTTGGCAAGGAAAGCTAACTACCAGCTTCCCAACTATCTACTACTAATTCTCGCACTCTTTCAATGCCTCAGGCCCTCAGCCGCACCTCAAAAGAAACCATCCAACTCTCACACAACTACCATTCCGGCCTATATATGTACATCTACTCTCATCCATCTTCTTTCAAATCTCAAATCCCCTTTTCTACTTGTTTTTCATGATTTAGATTTCGATCCCATATATATTTCAAAGTTTTGTTCATTTTATACACGTATTCTTGAAGTGGCTGCTGGGGAAATGGCACCTGCGACTGCTTTTTGGGTCGAATCGTCGAAGGGGACCGTCTGCGTAATGGACGCTTCGGGACAGTTGGGTTCCGCCGTGGTGCACCGCTTGTTGCAAAGAGGCTACACCGTTCACGCTGCCTTGCACAACCACGGGGGTACGTGTTTGCTGCTAGTTGATTAATCCATATGTTTGTTTAAATGCGTGACTAAATTTCTAAGTTGATGGCTAATAATTTCTTTCAAATTGAGTAGATTTTTAAATAAATATCATGCGTACATACATGCTGATGATTCATGAGCTGTGATTTTTTATGTAAACGAATTTCTTATTGGCTATCAGTGCTTCGATAAGAAATTACTCAAGCTAATGAGTTTGATTAATTGAGTTCTTCAATTTCTTCATCGTGTTCAGTCGATTTTGAAGTTTTGCATTAATTAATTGCTGAACTTTGTTGTTGTAAATTAAATAATTGATGTGATACTGATTTCAGATGAGCGGTTTAAGGAGAGGCAGTGGAGTAAATATGGTGAAAAACTGAGAGTATTCCATTCAGACCCGTTGGATTATGGTAGCATTATGGAGGCAGTGAAGGGATGTTGTGCCTTGTTTTACTCGTTCGAGCCTCCATCCGATCACCCAAGTTATGACGTACGTGCACACTTCTTTTCTCGTTAAGTGAAGATCACAAGTATCGAATTCATTTGATTAACATGGGGTGTTGTGTGTGCACACAATACAGGAATATATGGGTGAATTGGAAGTGAGAGCAGCACACAATGTGCTGGAAGCTTGTGCACAGACACACACTATAAACAAGGTTGTTTTTACCTCCTCTGCGGCAGCTGTCATCTGGAGGGACAGCCAACATCGCTCTAATAACGGTGTTGATGACGACGATGTTCGTGTTGACGAAAGAAATTGGAGTGACATCAACTTTTGTAAAAAAATTAAGGTACTTAACAAAATCCCATTTTGTAGATATAAATATTTTCTTGAATTTTGAACACTGAAAAAAAGAATGTAATACAAGATACGCTTTACATAGATCTGCTATAAAGACCCACATCCACCACACGATGCCACTAAACTCTATTAATCGTCTTTGTTCAGGATGCTTATCGGAGTGGACTGGCCCGGAACCGGAACCGGCCAGTCCGGTCCCACCCCCAAACCTCCATCTTTTCGACTGATCGGATTGGTTTCCATGGGCCGGAACCGGTAGCTTACCGATTCCGGCTCCACGGTTCTGGTTCCAGTCGGAACTGGACCATTCATTAATTTAAGAAAAAAATTATAAACATTTATTTTGTTGGCCAACGGCTATTTTAGACGACGTTCCCCAACGGCTAGTAGCCGTTCGGGGCCAAACAGGCAGCACCATAGCAAAATTTTCGGCCATGAAAATTGGAAATGCAAAATTTTTTATTTTTTATTTTCAATTACCGGTTCCAACCTTGGAACCGGTTAAACCGGTTTAACCCGGAACCGGTCCGGTTTCCGGATCGGTGCGGTTCCCTGTCAGGTTAGAAACTGGATTGGCCTTGTTCCCAATTGGATGCACCGGAACTGGTTCGAAACCGGTCCAATCCGGTCTGGTAACATCCTGAGTCTTAGTGCATATTGCATATCGTTGAAAAAAATTGGAATAAAATATAGGGAAATATTTTCTTATTCTATCCTTTGAAAAATCTGAAGGCACCTGATTGCAATAGCTGAAGGTTTGAACTAAGAAGTAATGAAGTGAGAATTGTCAAGCAGGGGGCGAAACTTAACATTAGAAGATTGTTAAAACTTGGGGAGGTAATACACTTTTTTCATCCCATGTTCAAGAGGTAGCAAAAAACTGCAGAGGAGTGCTTAACAAGGAAGAGGGGCAACTGCTCCTGCTGGCCACGAACTATAAAGTAGGACTAACAGAGTTGATTGATCACTAAGACACCTGATTATAAACTGTTGTATAATATGTTCTTACATAGTTATGGCATGGAGTATGGAAGACAGTAGCGGAGAAGACGGCATGGGCTTTGGCGAAGGACAGAGGGGTCAACATGGTGTCGATAAATGGAGGCCTGTTAATGCGTCCCGATTTGAGCATAAAAGATCCCTACTTACTGGGGGCGGCGGAGATGTTTAAAAATGGGATGTTTGTGACTGTGGACTTGCAGTTCTTGGTGGATGCTCACATCTGTGTTTTCGAGGATCCTTGTTCCTACGGCAGACACCTCTGCTTTAACCAAGTCATTAATTCGAGTAAAGACATCGTTAAGCTCGCAACAATGCTCTTACCACCAACTTCTGATGATGATGATTCTTCAGGGTTGGAAGAAGATAAGAAGAGCTGCAGGGTGTACCAGCAGAGGATTAGCAATCACAAATTGAATAAGCTGATGCTACATTTTGATAGTAATTATGCTGCTGCTGCTGCACCAGTATACTCGCAACAATGATCAAATAGCATGATCCAGTGATTCGTTATTGTAAAATTATTGTGCTTGTTATACATACAAATACGAGATATTGATAACATTGTATAATCACATGCAATGCTTAGACAAAATCAACTGTATTTTTTCATTGCTTTCACGGTTTCACCCCAAGACTCCAAAATGGAAATGTCGCCACTCGGTCCCGAGTACAAACAGATCGAATCGAATCTTGTAGAATGTTGTTCATTTCTTATATCAAACCTTCCCATTATACTCATCCTTGATTTTTTCATCCATTAGAGTCGGTCTTCACAACAGAATCTCCAATGCAACAATCACAACAGAATCTCCAAAGCAACAACGGCTACAAGACATAGCCAATATCTTTGTGCAATTTTGTAAAAAAATTGTGCTTGAAATCTTAAATGATGTTATTGCATGAATTTCATCTGCACTTTCTCTTTTTCGATGAGTTCTCATTGAAATTGTCGAAAAAAATTCAAGTTATATTAATTAGCTTTTCAACTCCATCTCACTTGAGTTTTTGTTGAATTGCTTTCCAATTTCCTTACCATTCCTTTTTTCTTCTTAGCATAATCATATTACTGAAATAAAAGATCATTGATATCCAGGGGAGGGGCCAGGAAAAAATATTAGGGGGCAAAAAATAAATTTTTTCAAATAATTAATTTTCAAAGAAAATATAAATATTTTAATCAGCATATATACATAAAAAAATAACCAATATTATATTTATATATATATTTTAATAAAATTATTATAAAAATAAAATTAATTTAAAGAAATAAAAAAAATAAAAGAGTCAAATACTATAATTTTAAATAAACTATTAAATAAAAGACCAATGAAATATAATACCAAAATTATTTACTACTTTATCCCTTACTATTTCTTAACCATCAAAATTTCAGAAAACGATAAAAATAATATTTTAATTAATAATCCAATTATTGATATATAAATTTGAGTAAATAAAGATAAATATTAAATTACTATTTATTAACATGTTTATTAGATCGTTTTAAGTTTCTTCACAAATTTCTCTAAATAAATCATATTTATTATTAAAATGAATGTAAAAATAAAGTAATATGAATGAAAGAGTGAAAAGACGGCAGAACTTCACAAAAAGGAAGCCCAACTTGTGTAAAAATATATATTTCTGGGGTTGCGGTTGCCTCTGGCTCCGCCAGTGTTTATATCCACAGAGAATTCTGTGGACATTAATACCGTTGAGGTTGATACAAACATTATTGATGTCATATGACATATTAGCTTTTTCGGATAAAGTCCCTTGCAAGAAGCCGAACAAACAGATACCGAACAGAAAATATCTGAATAAGCAACATCCGAACACAAGGTAGCCAAACGCTATTAAACCCTGCTCAGTATAATGGTCAAAGACTAGCGAAAGACTCAGCTGTAACCAACACATTAACCGGCGGAGATAAACACGCGTTAATGGGGTGCAGATTTCTCGGACACACTCGTCACATTAACGCCACGATTAGGGGAGATCGTGTTCTAGCTTTCCCGCAATTAAACACTAAAATTGGGACGCTTAGAGTTTCATTAAGGGGGTTGGACTTTTTATGCAAAAGACTCCGAAGAGAGCGTTATTTTGTCTGTTCGGTCATCTATTGTTATTTTTCCAGATATCCTTGTGTAATAATTTTTCACTTATATATTGCGTCAAAAGTCCTGTAACAAATTTCGATTGTGATTAGTACAAATTATACTGGACTAGGTCCCGTCGTTTTTCCTTCAATTCGAGGGTTTTCCACGCAAAAAATCTTGGGATCTTTCTTTTATTTTCCGCATACATGTAAATTTACTGAACACGGAGAATAACAGATCACATCAATCATCATCTGATTTTTTTTCCTAAGATGTTTGATACGACCTACTAGGAACAATGCTCGTAGGTTGGAACATTTCAAAATTGAGTTCTTATCGATTCATTTCTTGATCAAATATTGGTCAGAAAAAGTTAGAAAAAAATCAGATGATGATGTTTGAAATTATTAGATACTGCGAAATTACAGTGAATTGTTTATATCCCTTTACGTAATTTCGTTGGGAATAATTTCGTAGCATATTATATTTTTCACCTAAATAAAGAGGTGATTATTGTATTCTAAACCAAGAGATGTTAATAAGAGTTTCGAATAAACCAACGCCAGATTTTCTCCAAAACATTCTTTTACCCCAGATTTTCATATGTCCATTTTCAAACTTTAACTTGGGTGTTAGAAATAGAAACTGGTATTGCGGCATCAATTTTGATATTATAAAGATAACAATAGAGCATAGATACTACTTAAATTACTTATTACGTTGTTTTTCGGTCATCACTACATTTTTACATTTTATATTTAGAGCTAGTGATAATTTACCCTATCGTTAATAAAAATGATACCCTCCCGTGATATTGCTACAAGACAGTTCACCACCTGTGTTTTTCAAAATATGCACTTTAGCTCCTGTGGTTTGCAAAACATATGATATACGGACAGGGGCGTAGCTAGGAATTTTATACAGGGGGCTGGACATTAAAAAATTAACTATTTTCCAAACTTAAATAGAGTATGCATAAACAAAAAAGTACAATTTATCCAAAAAGAGAGGTAAATTCAATAAACACTACTTTAATCGCAGTCTTCGATTTTTCAAAAGATCAAACATATCAACTATGTAATCTAAATCAATGCCATGAACAATCTCTCTCTCAATGTACAAAACCATTGTGTTGTTTAAATATTCATGCTCCATTTTGTTACGAAGTGGTGTCTTAAGAAGTTTCATCCATGAAAATGCTCGCTCTGTTGTTGCAGTAGAAACTGGAAGAGTCAAGACTAAACGAATCAACCTATCAATAAGGAAATAAATCCTGGACTTCTTTGTTTCGGCAAGCAATCGACATAATTTAGGAAGAGAATCAATATATTTAAATCGTGGGTCTTCAAATACATCAAGCTTGTAGTGATCCAATTGACTCTTCAAATGTTTCATGTCATCTTTGGAGAAATCATTGGGATAAAATTTCTCAATTAGATTATAAATAGCAATTTCGGAGAATGATTTGAAACCATCACTAGGATTTAAGGCGTCACACAAGGTAAGAAGCTCCATTGTTTGCTCCGTAAATCTAGTATTCAACTCCATCAATTGTTTGTCAATCACAACATTGAATACATGAAAATGATAATATTCCTCCAACGTGAACTTATTTTTCTGCTGACTAGAACGTTTAGTACCTTCAGTATAAAGACTAGTCAAATCAGGTATTTCAATGTCATGAATATCACAAAAATTATTCACACTCCATATAAAATCATCCCATTCATCATCTCGCATTTTATGCAAAAGTAATTTTGTAGTCGTGACTAAACTCAGTGCATGCAAAATGTCTTGATCTTTTCTTTGCAATGCTTGACATAGCAGATCAGATGTTTCAAAGACTCGATGCATCAACAACAAGATCAACACAAAGTCAAATGTCATCATCCCATTAAGCAAACCTTTAGCCTCCGCACGTATACTAAAGTTCGATTTCCCACCCATGAGATCTTCAAGAAGTGTACAAATTGAACCAAACAATTCAAATAACGCGACTAACCGAAGTGTAATGTGAGCTCCAACGAGTAGATGCGGGTCATTGCAAAGTAGTAGCTTGATTAACCCCACTACTAGTCCCAAGTTCTCCAGATGCTATCAGATCCATAATCTCATCTTCTCTAATCGATTTTAATTGAGAATGTCGTTTTGAAGAAGCACCCACAAAATTGACAATGGAACTCAATTTAGAAAAAAATAGCCATACATCTGAAACCTCTTTAGCTGCTGCAACTAAGGTTGTAGTTGGTGAGCAAAACAATGAACATAATATGCAAATGGACAATCTTTGATAAATAATGCTTGTAATCCATTCCATTCACCTCGCATATTGCTAGCACCATCATATCCTTGACCTCGCATATTTTCAATTAAAAGCTTATGTTGTGTTAATATGTTGCATATATATGTTTTCAATGTCATGGAATTCGTGTCACTAACACAAACAACTTCAAAAAATCGCTCCTTAACAAACCCATTGTAATCTACATATCGCAAAACAATAGCCATTTGTGATTTATGAGATTCATCAACTGCTTCATCAACAAGAATACAAAATTTGGCATCCCCAACTTCATCACGTATTTTACTTCGCACAATGTCAGCAATAATTTTTAGTATCTCATGTTGAATTGATGGTGATGTATATGTGGCATTCTTAGCTGCTTTGTCTAAGATAACATCATCAATTTCTTTAAACAATTCTCCTTGAAATTTGATCAATTCTAAAAAATTCCCACGATTATGAGAATCTACTGACTCATCATGTCCTCTAAATGCACACCCCTGCAATGCTAGCCACATCACAGCTCTAATTGATGTCTTTAGAAGCAATCTGTTTTGCTTCACAATATTTTCTGATTGTTTGTCCATCCTTCTATCAATATGTTGAGATACATTTTTCAACCCCTCCCATTTTTGCATAGCAATACTATGTGATGAACTGCAGTCCCCTTCATGTTTTTTCAGTGGACAAATTTTGCAATTAACTCTTTTCCAATTCTTGAATCCTTCAACTGTAAACTTCTTATGAAAATGAAGGAGTATCAAAAAGATAACATGGAAAACAAAATGCACTTTCCTTTATTTTAGAAAACTCAAGCCATTGAAACTTCATAAACCAAGAAGATTGGAAACTGCGTTTTTGCTGCTTAAAATCAACAAGTGGATATTCATATAAAGGTTGGTACGGTCCCATCCCTACATATTCTCTCCTAACCTCATCTTGTTTATTACATGGATATTGCCAAATTGCAATTCGTTTTCTAGGATCACGCTCATAATATGGATTATTGCCTTCTAATGGTTCGAGAGTACCTTCATTGCCAAGTTTGGATTTTTTGTTTTCCAATGTAGATCTTGAACTTGACGGAGGGGGATCATTTATTGCGTCTGCATTTTTTGATAACTGCTCACTATTTTTCTTGGTGAAATAATCAGTGATTCCCCTTTTTAATATTTTAATTCACCTATAAAAAATGTAAGATGCATCTCTAACCAAATTAGATAAAATAGGACAAGATAATATTCTGTAGAAATATCTACAGAATGTTTTAATGTATAATTGTACATAAAAACAAAAAAACTATGCACAAATTAACCAAAGCACAAAGCAATAATCTTTAGGAAATTAATAAAGGCACAAAGCAATAATCTGTAGATGAAAACCTTGCACAAAACAATATTATGTAGATGAAAACCTTGCACAAAACAATATTATGTAGATGAAATCCTTGCACAAATATGAGGATGGAATATGTACCTGAGAGGATGAGAGGTAGAGGAAACTAGATGAGCGAGCGGCAACAGAGTAGCAGACACAGTGAGGCGAGAGGAAGATGGGTAGATAAAATCCTGTGTTGGAGACTTGGAGTAAGAAGTAAGAATTAAATTCAATTAATTCAGTTTACGCACAGAGAGGCGAGAGCTAGAGTTAGGGTTAGATTTTAGTATAATTAATTGGTTTAAAATTTTAGATTTTGAAGATAATTAATTGGTTTAAAAATCATGGGCTGAGGAAAGGGGCCTAAAACTAAATAAATGGGCTTGAATGGTTGACTTGAAATTAAAAAAAGTGGATTGATGTATTTAAAAATTGGGCTGAGACCTAGAACTTAAAAAAAAAAAGCCCACCCAAGCCCCTACTATTCATCCGCCCCTGTATACGGAGGTGATGTTTTGTACCTATTCACAAACTACATGTGTATAAACTACCGGAAGCTACACATGGGTAAACTATCTATTTACAAATAATAGAGGGGTAAAGTTATCTAAAACCAATGCGAATAAGCCCTAAACATTTACCATAATAAAAAAAGAGTGATCTGCGTTGGAATTTTCCGAAGGTATAAATTATTCAACACACTTTATCTACCATCCAATCACTTATGCATTACATGAATAATATATTGGAGTAAAACATAAAATTGGAAATGGCATGACTAAACTTTCAGCCAAAACATATGTATTTAAAATTTAAAACCCACTAATTGCAAGCACACCAATGAAATATCCTAACACAACATTAAAGTTTTTTTTCCCTCTTTGGTATATGGTTCGTTATTTGTAAAATATTCTTCTTTACAAGCGGTAGTGTAGTTCTTGAAAATAGCTCTTTATCTAATAATTGCATGAAATACTAAGTTCAAATATATTATTTTCTTACCCCTCTTCACGCACTGGAGCTCCAATCGCGAACTGGGTGTGCGTGCGCCGCATTAAGGCGACTTAAGAATTTCTAGTTCGCGCTTTAAGAATTTCTAGTTCGCGCTCTAAGATTTTATAATTCGCGCACTAAGATTTTATAATTCGCGCACTAAAAATTCATAGTTCGCGCATTAAGATTTACTAAGTCGCGTACTAAGTTACTACATCTTGTTAATCCTCCTTAATTCTCCGATTTTTTTTTTTGTAATTATAAAAAAAAAATTCCGATTTTGGGTTTAGATGATTTTTATGGTTTCTAGGTATTTCGGGTTGGTAAGAAAATTATATTATATGGTAAATAGATAGATAATGAATCATGAAAAGACATGATAACACATGAAATATTAAAATATGTGATAAAAGAAAGTATGATAAACCTGTGATTTTGTAACATTTTTGCGGAGTAAATAATAATAATTTTGATATCTTAGTTTTTTGCATGAAAATTAATAGAATGAACTTTATAAATAAAACTATTTTTATTGAGTTAATTTAAATGTTTATATAGTCATTTCATAAGGTAATAATATAAGTCTCCGAAAATAATATAAGTCATTTTTAATAAATTCATATTATTACCAAACATGTGAAATAATATGAACAATTTGCTTTCATTTTTCAAATTCGTTATTTTATATCTTAAAATAAAACAAAACTTTAATACTTCATTTCTTTTTCTACAATATATTTTCCGGAGAATCCTTACTAGACAAACGATCAAATACAAGATTCATATTACGTTGTATTACTGGCTATAACATTTTTGCAAAGCTGCAAATGTTAGATCCTTCAATAAAATCTAATTTTAATGCTTTTTAAAAATGATAAACCTGCAAATATCAAAGTTGTTAAGAACTTCATATTGTAAATTGTAAATAATATAATAATGATGTGAATTTGTTAAATATGATATATATTATATATGTTTAACTTCATTAATCAGTGTGTATGTATATATATATATATATATTTATTAATTTTTAATAGGGGCATTAAGGCGCACTCGTACTCAATTATTTTGAAAATTGACGCACTCGCGCATCCGCATCCGCTCGCGCATCGGACTTATGTGATCTAGCTCAGAGGTCTCATCTCCTTCTCAGACAACTAAATCTCACCGGATTTGTATTCTTTAAATTACTCCTTACTCGTACCTAATTTTGTTCGTGTTTGCTATTTTTGTTCCACTAGTTTTTGCTTGATGCATGTACAGAATCGGCACAAAAGCTTTTGAACTAGTAATCCAATAATTTTTAAGCAAATACGAATTCGCCACCTTATATATACTGATACTGCGACAAATATTTGGTCACGTCAGCAGCAACTTCATATGCAGCCTCAACGCATTTGCCCAAGGCTACGCCAGACACATAGTTACCCGCAAGAAACAAACCTCCAAAACCACCATTACCGAGAGCAGTTTTCGCCGTGTCCAAAACATCCAAGTGACCTATGGTAAACTGTGGAATAGCTTGCGGCCAGAGACGAACTCCCACCACAAATGGATCTTGTGCATTTGAATTTATAAGCATCTTCCTGAGATCACGATCCACTGTCTCCACGAGTTGGCTCTCCGTCTGATAAAAGTATAGAAATGGGAAATGCAACAATGCGCGTAAGATATATTAATATAGAATCTAAAACATTTTTAAAGTGAACCACAATACAGTTTTACGGTGCGCACAAAAGAACAAAATAGGAAAAGAATAGTAATACTTCATTCATAATAGGAGAAATAGCAGTATCAAGTAAATCAATTTTCTTTTTGATAAGCCATACGAGTTTGGTATTCTGTGAGAGTTTAATATGATGTTAATTCAACACTTCATCTCATAGGCCTAAGATACGAGCACATATTATATATTTCATAGATCAATATGTACCTTTGATGTAATGCCGGGATTGGTTGCTCCTCCAATATAGTTCAAAAGAAGAATCCTTCCTGGAGGCGCTCGGTTAGGAAAAAGTGACGAGCTATATATGGTTCCTGAAATATGGAATGAAACAAATTAGAGTTATAGCAGCGGCATACAGATCTTCAATGCAGCATAAAAAAAAATCTTTCAGCTAAATATACCCCTTTCGTTTATTGCATTAGAGAAAATCAATATCCACAAAGGTGACAATGAAATCTATAATTATGAGTCGGATTGACCTAAAGTTTCCACCCCTTGGGAACGAGGGTGCAACTGCCCAAAACCCTTTAGTTCACCATCTATCAAACATTCAGCTCGAATTGCTTCTTTTGGATACGACATGCTGACCGCAGCTACAGGTGGGTAGTAGAATTTTGATAAAGCATCAGCAGCAACGTCCTACAACAAGTTCCCATGAAAACTATGTAGTTACTCAAATGCCGTGTTCGGGAACAAGAGAAAAGAGCAAGTCAATATCAATCAATAGGCAGCACATAAAAACATGTGTATCTGATCAGCGACTTGTTTTAATGTGAATTTGAATGAAGAACCAAACCACATAATTTTACAACAAAATCTAGTGCACAATCTATGTACATGAGTCGAGCTCTAAAAAAAATTAAGGCTCTTATCCAGGCAAATGAATTTTCGGGATTGATCTCGAGTAGCCCTTTGAATAGTTTAAGATCGATTTTATTTAAAATTGAATACATGTAAGGGAATCAAAAATTGCATTTTGAAAAGAAGGTCGGCCTAAGTTTTCTTATAAGAAAAAAATGGTGTTTTATAATTAATTTAATTGAATTTTAATTCTTCTGGTATATAAATAATATCACTCCATACATAATGATGATGATGACGATGATGATCAAATCTAGTCCGCTTATCTCACACCCCTAACACACACACACGTAGAAAATGCACAGTAATAAGTGATTGAATCTTATCCGATCAAATCTTATCCAATAATCATGACGATCTTTGGGTGCATTATTCTATAATCTAACCATAAGCATTCAACCCCTTTCAGTTATCACACTCCATGTGTTTAAAGGAAGTCCTTTCTCTAGGTGTACCTTTAAATGCAGGTTAATCTGTTTCCTGACACAATGCAAGCACAGTAATGCAATTTAAAGACTTCTGTAATTGAGACCAAACTGTTGCAAGCTGCCTCCTAAATTTGGTCCCCTCTTTTTCCCACGTTTTAACCTCTTCGATTTAAATCAACTTGACTTATGGCGACAGATGTGCAATGCCTAAGCGCACCTGTTGTATGATATGAGGGAGGTAGTTGCTTGATAAGTTCATACACACCCCAGTGCTAGCCTGATTTTTTTTTTCTTTCTTATTTGGTACATCATGTTGTGCCCATACTGCATCCAGTCATTTGATACTTTCCCATAGTTGATGGATATCACTTCACAATCCTTTATAAATGGGCGTATTTCTATCCCCATCGTTCAAGTGATTGCTAGCAACAATAGCCTCCAAAATTTTCTGCAATTTGTCCCTTAATATGCAGTCAATCTCCCATATTTTTCTTATCTTTTCAAGCCAAACACAATGAAGACCAAGTTCCCTCATGCAAAAGATATGTTGTGAAAGGGAAAGTGAGAGAGAGAGAGGGTCTTCAGATTCGTTGCAAGCTCAACAAAGCTCATAACAATTAAGGGAAGAGTGTGTACACGGTATTTATCCTTCATAACACGTCATGAATATATAATTTATTAAATGGAAAATTCCAATTAAGAACTTAAACCTTGTTATCAAAGCAAAACACTAGCCTACTATCCTGTGATTCCTTCTCTTCAACAAGGGGCCTAAAGCACAAGTCAGTAACGTTACATAGTAAACGTACCGAAAGAGGCCGCAATATTGTGCTTGCCACATAGGATGGAACGGTCATGATGACGGTTTTGCTCTGCAGTGAAACCATTCCACTAGGGGTTTCATATGCCAATTTATACACTCCATTATCTGACTTAGTGATACCAGTGAGTTTCCAAAACAGTTTGACCCTGCCTTCTAATCTGGAAATATGGAACACCAAAGGCACACAATAACGATTAAACTACTAGTAAGCAATTCATCAGTCCTCTTTAAAATTGGCTTATTCCGGAAGGCATTCTTTTTGTGCATGGGCACTATAATTGCTCCATTTTAATATTACTTCAGATTTTTTGTGACAAGCAAAAGGGACAAGGGTTTCAAACCTGACCGGTCAGTGAAAGTATCACACATAAGCGCATTTTGAGAAAAGAAAGAAGAAATTCAACATTTTTATTTAAATGAAAAATTGAACAATAAAGATTACCTTGATGAAATTGCATTAGGCAGCATTGACAGGCCCTTTCTGAATGATCCTACGGTTTGACCTTTTGGTTTGGGTAGGCGCCTGTAAATACACTCGTTAAAATATCAAACATGCATGCTAATTATACAAACACAACAAAGACTTCAGCAAGTATGTCCCTACGGATCTCGAGGTGCCTTAGAGCTACCAGATTTTTCCCGGATTGCTTTAAAGGTTCCACCTATGATGCTACCACCATTTTGCTCCAGTTTCCAGACTTTACCAAATGCCGCTTTCATGCTCAGTTTTAAGGGGTCCCCAGCATAAACACCTGCATCAAATGAAACGTGAAACATATTTACATTCTTCTCTAAACCGTATAAATAATATCAGGATATTATTTGCATTCTCAACATAATGTAAAAAATTGTGAAAATCGATAAACAATGGTAAACTTAACATAACAGATCATGAAGCACAATATTACCATCTTTCATCACATTTGACGGATCAAGCTTACCGCAATCAAGAGCACATAATCACTGGAAGACCAGGAAGAATCGGAATGAATAGAACAGTTTGGACAGCACCTAAAAGGAAAAATATATGAAGGAAGAAGTTTTAAGAGTACCAGAGCAAAATGGCTCTATCAAACGCTCAAAAACTTCATCTCCAAGGTTGCGTCTGACAAATTCTTCAATGGATTCCTCGTGACCCTGTAACATTGACAAATTTTCAAAGATGAGAAGAAGCTAGATAGTACTACTACGCAGGAAACTGGAAATACGAGGATGGTTGAGGGCACAAACTGGAGGCGGTGGCCGAAGACCGATTGCACCAAGACCTGCTCTAATTTTACCAGGAAAGCTCATTAAGTCAAAGAAAGGAAAATCAGTAAGCTTGGAGGGCACTGGCCTCAGCTTCCCATCCCACAGAACAAAGCGAGGAGCATCTGGGTCTCCTAATACCAGGTCATCCTTCAACCCACTATCCACCTGCAGTCAAATATTGATCTTAGAATTTCAAAAAACTATTGAATAATTCCAGCCCATGAATCCTAGATCGGTTAAAATTAACAGCAATAATAATTTGCAAGTAAGTAGGAAGATACAAAAATGATCTACAGCCTACAGGTGAATTGAGAAAAGGAAAACACACCGCCATTGTAAGCATGGGGTCAGATGGTTGGAAGCTGTTGGGGCCCTCCTCCCAGAGATAGCCATCCCTCTCGGTGGTAGTGATGTTTCCACCCACTCGATCTCTGGCCTCCGTCACGACAACATTAGAATTACTGTGTTTTGTGGCCAAGGCCTGCGCGATGCAGAGTCCACTGATGCCAGCCCCGACTACGACGCAATCCAGCACCGATTTCTGATCCTCTCTTGACGGAGAATAAGAAACAGAGGTGGGACCCTCTGCAATCGAGCATCGAATTCTACAGAGTCCGCCCCTAGGGCTTAATGTGACAGGAGGTGAAGAAGATGGAGACTGCGGTAATTTCTTGAACGTGGGAAAATAATTGTGGGTGCAGGTGAAGCTACCCATTAAGTGATTCCGAAAGAGCCAACGGCGGTGGATACAGTTGCCGGAGAGGAACGGAAATAGGGGTTATCTTATCTCCAACCGCGCTGGATATATTAGCAGTTGGGACAATGTATTTCGTTTCTTACAAAATTTGTTGGGATACTGCTTACTCATTTATTTATTTATATTAATTGTTTTTTTTTTTGACTAGAAAACCCAAACCGCTATCTTTGACGCGCAATATGTAAATTCCGAACCGGTGTAATAATCTGCAAATCACACTAATGAGATAAACCATACTAGAAAAGTTTCGTACGACATTCTAAAACCGAGAAAATGTTGACAAAAAATCGAACTCATAGTCCCGGGCTGACCATACTCTATCAATTCAAACACCCTAGAGCTATTTATTGTTTTTATTACATGGGTGCATGGAGGTTTTTTTTATTTTTTTCTACCGTGGTCGCAAAAAAATTATACCACTACACCATATTGTGACATTTATTTAATCTTTTTATTTTTATAATTAATAAAAATACAAATGAAATATTGGAAAAAGTTGATTTTTAACATGTATGTTGAGACATGTGTAAAAATCTATTTTCCTATTGTTTATAATTATATCTATTTAAAAATCCCATTAAAACATCAAAGTTTTTAGTGAAATAATATTTTTAAAACAAAATATTTTTCGGATAAACTCTTAAATGGTATTTCAAAATAATATAAATAATATGATGCATTGTGTTTTGAATAAATTGTTTTGCTTTGTTAATTCTCAAATATAAATAATATTTTCCAAATTATTTTATTTATTAATAAACACATAATTTTTGAAGTATATGTTGTACCGTACTTCTATACATAAGAGTACGTTATACATAAGAATGTTTTAATAAATCTCAATTTAAGTAACAATAGTTATTTTTTCACCCCATCATTTCACTTAGTAGCACCGGCGGATCTAAGTAGAGGCAAGTGGGACATACACCATGCTAGAAAACAGTAATGTAATTTTAAAAATTATATTTTCTCCTCAAAAAAATTACATTTACTACCCATTATATTTTTTCGACCCCCAAATGTTTTTTTCTCCCTACATTTTAAAAAAAAAAACTGTTTTCCCTCTTTTCGAATTTTCTTGCGTCGTTTGTTCGGTAATTGACCTTTTAAAGCCGGCTTACGGGAAAAATTATGGACTCGAAAACCACGAGACCCTTACAATGATCTTTACAATAAGATTTGGTGCAAGGCTGCTTCGTCAAAAGTCAATATTTTGGGATGGAAAATTACTCAGAGTAGCCACCAAGTTTAACCTTCAAGTAAGAGGAATAAACATTACTCACTTGGAATGGAGTTTTGCAATTCATGTTTGGAAGATTTTATGCATATTTCTGCTCATATCAATTCTGATATAAAGTTTGATCGGAAATTTATGGATGGTTGAACATAATTTTTGTGGGAAATCAAGACCCGGTAGCTCACTTTTTTCAACATGTTGGGATGAAGCAACTCGGTATTAAGAGTGATACTTACAATGGTTTCGTACTATGTAGAGATTATGGCATGAAAGAAACAATAAAGTTTTCAAGGGAAATAAACCAAATTTAGCCCGACTAGTGGAAGGTATAAAAATCAATTGCTGGAATTAGATCAAAGCAAAAGCATGAGAATTTTCATCTACTCCCCCAATGATTGGTTTCTAACACATATTACTTGTCTTCAAGCATTATGATATTGTATATGATGTGATATTCGTATGTTAATCCTATTATATGGGTTAGAGTACCTCTTGTACTTCTTATTTTTATACAATTTTCCTTATAAAAAAAATATGTCGATATATTTAATTTTTTGATGTTAGGTGTGGCCTCGTTCTATACACCAATGTACATCAATAGTTGTTCTCAACATTAATATTCCACAGAATATAATCTCATATATGAGTGGGAGTCGAGTTCGGGTAATCGGGTCCCGACCCAACCCGATCGTCCTTTTGGACCCGATCGGGATGCCTTATTTTCGTGTTCGGGATCAGGACCTTTTTTTTTTGGAAAAAAATTTTTGGGTCGGGTTCGAGGGTACTCGATCCCGATTAGAATTATAAAATCACACTTGATTTGTAGGTTTCCAGTTTGTCATATATAACTCAACACTTCAGGTCTCCTGACTCCTCTCCCGCCACAGCACATAAAACCTACAAACCCCTCGCCATCCTCACTCGCTCTCCTCAAAGGCCAATGCCGCAGCCGCAGGCCCGCACCCACACCTTCATCCTCACTCTCCTCTCCTCAACGCTGCAGCCGCATGCCCGCACACACGCCTTCATTCTTCCTTTCAGTTTCTGTGTTGATTAATTTTTATTCTTTCATTTGTTGTACTTTGGTATACTTTCGCTTTGTTGTGATTTCGGTGATGAAAATTGGAATGGTTGAGGAGGATTAGAAATTATAACGGGTTAATGGTAGACTCAGACACAATGTTGGCCGATTCTTTCATGTAAAAGAATTGAGATTTTTGGGGAATACATACAGTGCTAGCCGATGCTTGATGGTTTCATGTAAAAATTGAGAATGTTGCATTTATTTTGAATGTTGCATTTTTGGGCGAAAGTTGAGCATTTTTTAATGTCATAGTTTGAGAATTGAGAATCTGAGATTGTTTGATTTGTTTCATTTCTGTTTCGTATCTTATTAGATGTCGAGCCATGAGAGTGATGCACATTTTGAACCTCAAATATCACCAAACCAAGCACAACCGGTGGTTTAGATTTAGGACAACTGGATGAAAATGAGATACGTGATAAAGAGGGGTCATCTAAAAAGAGAAAAATATATGAGTCAAGGTCGCAGTTTTGGACTCATTTTGATAGAATTGATTGTCCGAATGAGAAGATTAGGAAGGGTAAATGGAAACATTGTGGTGTAGAAATTAGGGCCGATCCATAAAAAAAAAACATGGAACAAAAGATTTTAAAAATCACATAAATGCGTGCAAGAAAACCCCTTCTGAATTGGAAACAAATCAAATGCGACTTAAGATGCAAAAATCTTTCATGGATGATGACAAAGAACCCCGTCCTTGCAATTGGAGATTCGATGAGGCTAAAGTTTAAAAGGTGTTGTGCATCATGTTGATTGTTGATGAACTTCCATTTAAGCATGTGAGAATGAGGGGTTCAAACATTTTATGTCAATTATTTGTCCTAAATTTACCATTCCATCAAGAAAGACTATTGCCAAAGATATTTTTCAAATGTACTTGGATGACAAGTTGAAGCTTAAGACCCTTTTGAAAAGAAATACTCAAAGGTTTTGCATTACCACTGATACTTGGATAACAATTCAAAAGATAAATCACATGTGTCTAACTGTTCATTTCATTAATAATGATTGGAAGTTATAAAAAAGATATTGAATTTTTGTTCGATCACTAGCCATAAATGGATGAAATTGGCAAGTCGGTTGAGAAATGCATTCGGGATTGGGAAATTGAGAATATTTTTACCATCACTATCGATAATGCTTCATCAATGATACCGATGTTGAGCATTTGAGAAAGATATTTAATAACTGGGGTACAAGTTTACTATGTAATCAGTATCTGCATATGAGGTGCATTGCTCATATAATTAACCTGGTAGTGCAAGATGGTTTGAAGGGAAATGATGAACATGATTCTATCAACTGCATCATATTGGCTGTTAGGTATATCAGAAATTCTCCAGCTAGGTACCAAGCATTTAATGAATGTGCAGCTTCAGAAAAATTAGAAAGAAATAATTATTGTGTCTTGAATACCTACTATGTGGAATTCTACCTTCTTAATGTTGGAGGTTGCGGTAAACCTTAAAAAAACATTTGTTTCTTTTGAAGAGGTTGAGTAATTTTGCAAGGGATCTTGCAAAGTCGCCATATGATGGGGTACCTAATGAATATCATTGGCAAATGGCTACATTGTTGTTGAAAATTTTGGGCCACTTTTACGATCTTACTTTGCGAATTTATGGTTCATTGTATGCGACATCTAATTATGTGTTTCATGAGATAAGTGTTGTTGACATGCTTCTTAGAACATGGTTGGATGACTGTGATGTTGAATTGAGTAACATGGCTTATAAAATGAAAGAAATTTTTGAAATGTACCGGGGATCAATTGAGAAAATGAACAAGGTTTTATATTATGATGTGATTGTTGATCCTCGACAAATTGGATTTTCTGAACTATTCATTTGACGTGCTTTATCATGTTCTGGAGAGTGAGAAAATGAAAAAAAGAAGTTAGAGAAGGTATGCATACATTTGCTGAATACAAATGGAGATATGATGAATCATTTGTGTCTGGCTCACATACAACATCGACTATGAGTGTTGATTCTAGTGTTAGTAAACCCCATCATCATGATCCTTCTTTCAAATACAAAAATTTTATTTGAAAACCGAGTTCAAGAAGTTGAAGATTGGAGGTAACAGTGAGCATGCCAAGTCAGAGTTAGATAGATATTTAGGTGAAGAAGCTGAGAATGATGATGATGATGGATTTGACATTTTAAGTTGGTGGAAGATGAATGCACATAGGTTTCCAGTTCTCTCTAGGATAGCCCAGGATGCGCTTGCAATCCCCGTTTCCACTGTTGCTTCAGAAGCCGTATTTAGCACATGAGGACGTGTGCTTGATGCCTTTAGAAGCTCTTTATTACCTAAAACGGTCAAGCTCTAATATGTTCTCAAGATTGACTTCGTGGATCGTCAATTCCTACATCTATTGAGGAAATTTTGCACGTGGTTGACAAAATGGAGAAATGTACTTAGTTATCTATTTTTGCTATGTTACATCTCATTTTGTCGTGTTTCTTTTGTTTCACATTTGAATGGAGTTAATATGTTTTACATGTTTTTTATGAACTAAAATATTTCTTTTTTTTTTCTTCTAGAAATGATACAACTACATGTAATGCGATTGTTGACTGAAAACTGATGTCTAAGGCTTTGATGATGTCTACAATGTTGTTTGCAAGGTAAATTTATTTTTTAATTCCAACTTCTTGATGTTGGTGGCGAATTTGATCCATTTTATTTGTTTCAGATGTCCTATAAAAACCGTCTCGATTACTTTGATCATTACAGTGCAGACGACACTAAACGTTGATGTTTTCATAGGTCGTGGGATAGACTTCTCTGTATTGCTATATTTCTAATATTAAGTATTAGCCATCTAAAATATGATTTTGAAATGTATTGTTTCGATCTATAGCCTTCGTTATGTATTTGATGTTGATGTGGTGAATGATTAGTGGATGGAGTTTTGGTGCCTGTTTTTTGGATTTTTGGTGCTGAATTTGAAATGTATTGATTGATGTTGATATGCTGAACGATTAGTGTATAAGTGAATATGTTTTGGTGCTGCTATTTCAGATTTTTGTGCTGCTGTTTTGGATTTTCTGGTACAAGAAGTCAAGAACGAAGCGGCCAAAATATTTTTTTTATTATTGAAAGTTACGTAGGGGTTTTGGGTACCCGAATTTGCGTACCCGAAACTCAAACAATCGGGTACCCGAGACCTGAAACTAGGGTACCCGATTTTTCAGGTGCGGGTTCGGGTGTCTCCATGCGTTACCCGAAACCCGAATACCCGATTCCCACCAATAATGTACACATATCGATATACTAATAGCTAATATAATAGTGGTCCAATAGTACTCATTGCTAATATAATAACGGTCCAGTAATACACATCGCTAATATAATAGTGGTCCAGTAATACTCATCGTTAATATCATAGCGGTCTAATAATACTTATCGCTAATATAATAGTGGTCCAAATAATGCTCATCGCTGATATAATAGCGGTTCAATAATATACGCATCGCTGATAGCATTGCGGGTCAATAATACGCATCGCTGATATCATAACGGTCTAATAATACAAATCGCTAATATAATAGCGGTACAAATTAATTACTCAACGCTTACTCCATAAGCACCATAGTATAACTTAAACATTTAAGCATAACACAATATTATCATATTGCTCGTACGTCACTACATACATTTTGGTCCAATATTATTATCAAGTTATCCTCCTCTTTATCCAAAGGTATGAGCGGGCGGGCTCTACATGAGTTCATCAATTCAACAGAAATTCATTGTTAAAGCCAATAAATCATAAAACTCCAATTCTTTAACATAACACTTATGCGCAATATAATAATTTCAAATCTAAGAATTAAGCATCAATGGACCAATAAAAATCCACAAAAAAATCAAAGGAGGAACACATTTTGTTTTTTAAAAAATAACCTCACTGATCGATCGGTAGGGCTCAATTTTTTTCCTTCGTTACCAATCGGTAAAAGCTACCGATCAATCAGTAGCTGAACTTGGAAAAAAACTCCATTTTTATCTCCTTCAAATTCCCACCTTTCACAAACACCCCAAACAACACAACATCTACTCACAATAATGTTCACCAATAACTCAATGATATATAATTGATCAAAATTGCACAATAGTCCTTTGATCAAAGATTAGTTACAAATCTGCCCTACTAATTAAATTACATGTTAGTCCTTCAAAAAGGTTGTCTAGCAATCTTTCACACTAATTCATTACTTCATGATTATCATCAATAATAAGAATTTATTTTAACACCCAAATTAAATCCAAACATCACAACAACAAAGTTAAGATAATATTGAAAGCTACATCATAAAACCAAGAACATGGTAAGTTGTTAGCTGAGACGGACATCGCCTGACCAGACTTCACCATACCAATGACCCAAATATGTTGCTGGGAGATGAAACTGCCTTCAAAATCAATTGAAGATACAAACAAGGAGAGCAAAAAGACTAAAACTGATAAATTACAACAAATACACAAACTCTCATAACATAATCCAGCAATGAATTCCATCGACCAAGAAATACTATAGGATGTCGTGAAAATCCGAATAGTCAAGAAATTAAGCCCAAATTTGCAAAGCCATCATAGAGGCATAAGCCCGTTGGTCGGAAAGTGGATATAGCGGTGATAAGTAGCTCCCATCCAGATCCAGAACCAAGCGAGCAAGACAACGAAAAAACATTAGTAGTATATACAAAATGTAGAGATATTGGAAGAAATCTTACAAAACCATTCATAAGTTAATTAACGCTTGGGAATCTCCTGAAATTCCCGAATTTAAAAACGGGTAAATTTCAAATATGCACTTTTTCAATAATAGTCACAAATTTTTATGAGCAATTAATATAGTCCTACAGAAATTATTTATAGGAAGAAAAAAATCCCAAAATATTTTAACAAATTTAGTCCCACATAAATTATTTTTTCAATAAAAATGGTCTCATAATTGAATATAGGGCTTTGAGACCACTTTTGATTAAAAACAAAAGTTTTGGACTAGTGATGATGAAAAACAAAAGTTTGAAACTGTTTTTGATTAAAAAACAATTTTTATGAGATTATATTTGATTAGTGCTAAAAGTTTGAACTAATATTGAAAAGACTCATATTATATATATATATATATATATGACCATTTTTTAAATTTATTCTTAAAAGTTTATATACAGATGTGCAATCATATCTCACTACCATGATCCTAATACCTACCATACAACATGTAAGACATGCTTTTTCTTTTTTCTTTTTTATCATGGGAAGTGGAAATTTTGTTACTTACAAGACTCGAACATGAGTCAATCTCATTTTAGGGATGATGACAATCATTAGGCTAGGTCTTTGGTGTCGCATGTAAGACATGCTTCAACTTCAATACAACCACTTGTCAATATCGTGTCATCTAATACCATACATGATATAACTCGTGCGACATGCCAAGCATTTCAACTTCAATATATTTTCCACTTTCTAGGATTTTTATGTTATCCTCGATTATCAACTTAGCCGTTTTTACCCAGCATAACCACAAGCAAAACTCATATATAATCAAAGTAAAACTCATATATAATCAAAGTTCATCGTCTTTAAAGTGATAAAATTACGTACCCCTTACATGCCTCAAAATACCTTTAAACATGAACCAGAAAACCTGATTTCTGTACGTAAGGGCCTACAGTGCATGATGATACTGGTTGCTCCGCTCTTCAGAAACTCTAGCTGCCTATCACACATGGTGCTGCGAATTCCCCGTGCACTGCACCAAGTCTACAAATCTTAACTTTGCACAAAGCCGAGCACTGTGCCACTGTACCATGCACCGGGTCGTCAACTTTATTATCTACAATTTTCATGGGGTGTATTTCCAAAATGGTCCCATAGAATAGAGCCTTTTGCAATAAATGTCCCAAATTTTTCAAACTAATCAAATATAGTCTGATGTAAATTATTTTAATCAACAATAGTCTCAAACTTTTGTTTTAATCAATATTATTCCCAAACTTTTATTTTTAATAAAAAGTAGTCTCAAAACTTCTTATTCAATTATAAGACTATTTTTTAAAAAAAGTAATTATTTTGGGACTAAATTTGTCAAAAACATTATTTGAAACTACTTTTGATTATAACAATTTCGATAAAACTATATTTGATTAGTCCTAAAAATATAAAATTAACATTAAAAAAAAGTATATATTCTACCAGATCATTTATTAAATTTTGTTTTTTATGCATGCACGTGGTTGTGCCAAGCCCTGTGCCCCTCGTCGTGGACCACACTGCCCAACAACACAACGCAACAGATTTCACTGTGCATGGCGCTGTGCGTGCCTTGTGCACACAAACTGCACATACATTATGTCGGGCACTACTTTGTGTAATCTGGAATACGATATTAGCAGAAATTAATCCATATTTTTTCGAGAGTGATAAAAATGAACTACAGGCGATGATTATGTCTGGGCATATAAAAATGAAATAAAATATGTTTTAGAGAAAAAAATTGAAAATTGGATGATAGTTTTTTTATTTATTTACAAAACTAAATATGGAAAATTTGTGGTGTACAAGCGTGAGTTGACCAAAAAACTAGCTAACATAAAAAAGGGGGAAAAATCTACACATAGCTAGGCTGTTCGACGAGTTTAAGCCCGTGAGAGTAAAACTAGAAGCGAAGACATGATTATAATTTAGGGGCGCGGCTGTCGCCCCCTCTCTCCGCCCTTGCGTGAAACCATGCTGAACAGAGGTCATCTTCCATATTGTTGCTGTACATAGTCAAACAATGATTTTGTGGTGATAATTATAGGATTAGTGAAAGTGCACTAACTTTATTCTTTACACTTGCAATACTCAGCTGCTAGCTGGGTTGCATGAGTTATTGTACAAATTTCTAATGCAAACTGTTGCATTTTAAGAGCCATACCGACTTAGACTAACCCGAAATCGAGACCGAGATTAGTGTTTAGATACTAATCACTTTTAAGTTTTAAATTTATTAGTTAAAAATGATCACTTAATTATTATTTAAACAAGAATACTAGACCAAAAGAATATCCCTAATTATGTGCTATTTTTTCTGTTAGATTTGATGCATGTTTTTCATAGAGTATACACAATCGAATTTGCATACTTTCTGTCGTGATGGGACAGTTAAGAAAGTGGCCTTAAAACAAATTGTTTTTTAAAGCACGACCCTCAACAATGTTATTCTAATATTGGGGAGGATCGTGCTGTTAAAAAAAATTGTTTTAAGGTCACTTTCCAAAATCTTTCCAACGTTGTGCGGTCAGAGATAGAGTTATTTTGGCAACTGACCTTATACAAAAAAAAAAAAATTTAAAAATGACGTCCTTAATGTTATTATTAACATCAAGGAGATAATTTTTTAAAAAAATTGTTTAAGGTCAGTTGCCAAACTGTCCCGTCACAAATGGGCAATCTATCCAAGTTTTGGAATTCTTTCATTAATTATTTTTGAAATTTTTAAAATTTAACTTGATCCGTATTTTTTCACCCCCAACAAAAAAAAATGAATAAACTGAAAATTCCAAATGATCTAGATATGTTGTCATCCATATATAAAAAAATAAAAAAATAATTTAATAATAAAGTGTGAGATTTTGGTGAATTTGTTCTGCTCAGGGGAGAATTAGATTCTATACATACACATTACGAATAATCTATCCTCATCCCATTCTATGATGCTGTTCACTCACTGTTTATAGTTGAATTGAAAAAGCACAAAGAGATTGGCTCTGACTGACATGTTAAATGGAGAGCAGAGGAGATGCTCATGAAAATTAAATAATCACTGGTGGATATGAAAAGTTGGGCATCTGAATTAATATCACGCGTTAATGCATCCGTACAACTATTCTCTAGGACTAACAATTATCTATATTTCGGCTGTATGGCATCAAAGAACTACCAGATGCAATAGAAACATTAGATAATTAAATCTCGTGCGAGCACGATCTGTTACATAAATATCACACTTCTTATCTTAGCTTTTATATCCATGATGGTGAATCTATTTGTTCTAAGCGCCCCCGGTACTACCTGCTGCCTCGGTAATGCCGTCCTAGTTACTCGTTTTCTGTCCAAAGCCAAAATGTGCTATTTCTGAAGGATTGTGTATCCTTTCGCGAATGGCTGCGATTTTTCATGAAAAAACACTTTTAAAAGACGTCTTTTGATGATTTCTATTGATTTAGTATAAATAGAACAATCATTGAATGAATTAAACACAATGTTTACAAGATCAAACACAAGATTAAAGTGCAAAATTCTGTACATTCTATTCATCTTCGTCCCTTATTCAAACTTGAGCGCCTTTAAATCATTGTGTTTGTGGATTCGTGATTTGAAGTGTCTCTATCACGAGTCATAGTCGTTGTATCTTAAAAAAAGAATTGTCGTTGATACTGTTAGCATTGTAGCAGAGCAATATCGTTTTAATGACGAAGATTCCTAATCTCGCCTTGACAAACGTTCATTGAGCAATATTGTTACTTTACATTTGTTTATCCCAAAGATACACGTCTGATACAAAATACCAACATTGAAACCCAACTTTAATAGAGTTAGAGGACGAAAACCTAAAATGAGATAATTTACATGACTAAATTGATCATTTTCAAAGTCTTGTAGTTATTTATAAATTACAAACTTTTGGAAAAACCTTTCCATCAAACTCTAAAAATTAAGATGGTAAATTTCAAAATATCCCATAGAATATGAATCTTCGTAATAATAGTCCCAAATTTTATATAGTCCCACGATAATTGTTTTTAATAAAAAATATTTTCAAACTTTTGTTTTCTCGAAAGTGATATCAAAGTTCTCTATTCAACTGTGAGGTCACTTTTGTTAAAAAATAATTTTCGTGTGACTAAACTTGTTAAAAAATTTATGCGGGACTATTTTTTATTAAAAAAAATTGATGTGGACTTCATTTGCATTAGAAAACCTCATAGTCTAAGGGATCATTTTTAAATTTACCATATATATATGCATCGTATTCAATGGCACACAGGCTTCGTTCTCAGTAAAAGACCTTTTTTTATAAAACTTGGCATTCAAAGTATTAATGCTGAAAAGCTGTGTAGTATGGTTCCCAGTTATAGCAATGCTGGCCATAGATCTTGCTTTTGCTATTGGTAATATACTTTTCAAGAAAATTGTGAATGAAAGAATGGATCATCTGGTCTTCATCACCTATCGTCAGTCTATTTCTGCTCTCTTTTTATCCCCCTTAGCATATTTTCTGGAAAGGTAGGAAATTTATTTCCCAATATTACTAATAATTCTTCTAACACAAGGAAATGCTTATGACTAGTCCACAAGATTAGCTAAATTTTCCAAGTTTGGCTGCAGGACAAGCAGGCCTAAGCTCACGTTAACCATATTATGTCACCTATTCTTGAGTGCCATTATTGGGTAATTTAATTAGATTATATATAACTTGGGTCTCTACATAGTTTAATTTACACTAAATCGGGAAAAAAAACTAATGCAGTTTTAATTACATTAACTCGTCAAACATACTGTTGTTGCAGGGCGTCTGTAACACAATACTTATTTCTGCTGGGCCTAGAATACACGTCTGCGACTTTCTCGTGTGCCTTCCTCAACATGGTTCCCGTTGTCACTTTCTTAATGGCATTACCATTTGGGTGAGTACACAAATTCAACACTCTCCTCGTTTTGCTTTCGATTATATTGAATGTGGAATATAAACGATATTAACTCGTTTGTCCGAAAAAAAAACCAGGTTGAGATTATATCATTGTTTTGGATCGTTTTTCTTGTCAGTTGCAGTTGCGTCTAATACAATCACTAGGACTTGTATTATATTTGCACAACACAAGAGCCTCAACGAACTTGCAGTATTGTTGTTAGGATCGACCAAAATAGCTCTTCCAATTTTGGCCAAATTTTATACACGAAATTCTTTATATTCATGCAATGTGTGTCATGAGAGTTGTCAAATGTGTTGGTTATCATCCTAAGAGGTTTTCACAGGAGTTTCATGGGAGTTGGGGTAGTAAAACTACTCCCTCTAATTTCCTATTCAAAACCATGGATCCGGGTCGGTTAGCCCCATGGACGACTCACCCGTTTCCATTTAATTAATTCCAACAATTTGTTTGGTGCAGCTTGGAGACGATGAACATAAGACACAGCAGTGGAAGAGCTAAGGTGTTTGGTGCAGTAGTGTGCCTTGGAGGCGCCATCTTATTAACACTTTACAGAGGAATGCCTTTAATTAATAAATCCATGGAACAAGTGAAGCCAACTTCAAGTTTTGGTAGTGAAAGATGGGCTCTGGGCTCAGTTGCCTTGTTTGCTGGAACATTGTTATGGTCTTCATGGTTCCTTCTTCAGTCCAGCATTGCCAAGAATTATCCATGCCAATACTCCACCACTGCTATAATGACTTGCTTTAGTGCCATACAGTCTGCCATTTTGTGTTTGTCCATTGACAGGAAAAAAACTTCTTCCTATTGGGCTTTGACAACAACCGACATCTTCATAATCCTTTATGCGGTATATTCTTTTTATCCGTAAATTTTAAAAAAATACTCCATAGAATATAAGTTTTTTCAATATTAATCTCAAAAGTTTTAAGACTGGTCAAATATAATCTCATAATAATTAGTCCAAACTTTTGTTGTATTCGACACTAGTACAATTTATATGAGAGTATATCTGATTAGTTTAAATGTTTGGTACTATATTGAAAAAATCCAATATTACCAACAAAGATGTTTACATAACATCATAAAAATACTTATATCCAGCCGATTTAACCTCAAATGAAAAAAAAAAAGTTGAAAAATTGCGTAATTCAGGGAATGGTAGTGTCGGGATTGTGTTTCGTGGGAATGTCGTGGTGCGTGAAGAAAAAGGGTCCCGTCTTCACAGCAGCTTTCAGCCCACTGGTGCAGATAATGGCGGCAACTATCGATGTTCCGGTCTTACACGAACAACTTCATCTGGGAAGGTGATGCTCACGAATTGTTCGAATTTAAACCCCCTTCTGTTTCATTACTAACTTGTCTTCATCTGCGTTGTATGAAGCAGCTTAATAGGGTCAGTTACTGTAATGATTGGGTTATACATTTTGCTCTGGGGCAAGAAGAAAGAGATCCAAATCCAAGGAACACAATTAGGAGAGCAAACCGAAGGTTTCAAAGAACCGGAGGCACATTTCCAAGTCTTAAAATTTATCTCTGTTGAAACACACCGAATACAGGCTTAGCTTTAACAATAATTATGCTATGAATTTGTCAATAACCATCTAATCCAACCTTGAAGAATAATGAAAAGATACAACAGTGTTCCTCTATAGTTTCCACAATGGTAAATCACATAAGAGGATATGATGATATTGTTTAAGATTAGAAGATTGTATGAAGTATTATGGATTAGTTAGCAAACTTTAAACATATTGTTGTAACCATCAAAAAGTCAGAATATTTGTCAAAATTATCTTTGTATGAACTCATGTGGTGATTAGAATCCTATAAAAGGGGAATGAACGAGCTTTTGAACCAAACCAAGGGAAAATATTTTCAAGTCAAGATGAATGTGTTGGACAAGAAAAAGGGGAAAGAAGGCCAACAAGAAAATCAAATAATTTGTGGATCAGGACTCAAGAGTGGACCATTGTTGGTCTGGTCAAAAGATTAAATCAATTAATGAGAGTCGGTGCCAATATACCTCTTGTGGTATATCTAGAAGACATTTTACCCGTATGTGATTCATAAAAATAGTTATACTATTGTGGTTTAAAAGTAAATAGTTTCTCTGTGGTTTTCATAGGCATAGGCAGACAGTTTACTTAATTGGTTGGCTTTGAATACTCCTGGACTTGAGGGTTGAGTGCCAGAATGGCAGAAGTCATGGCAAGATTATGTGTCAACAAACTTTCTATTTGGAAAACTATATGGTCATTACCAAAAACCCTTAATATGATAAAAAAAAACTAAAATCAGGAAAACACGAAGCAAAGCATGAAAAAGAAGATTGACTTGTGGGGCTGCCAAGCTGTGTCATGGACTAAGAGGCTAAAGACATCAACAAAGCATTCATGGACTGGTGGAGGGCACAGTGGTTAGTCTAAGAATGTTCAAGGACATGGTTAACTGGTAATTTACTAGTAAATAACCGCAGCAATGGACAAAAATATAGAGTTCATAAACGTAAACTAGGGGTGGGTCGCAAGGGCATCACATCGAGTTAGTAATCGCACAGTACAGTACAGACAGTGGAAAGTATCACCTACCCACCAAACTAATTATGCTTAGTCTATTCCAATATATTTTTTTTTTATATAATGTTGCTCACCATATGAAAAATTAGCTTTGGACATTCAATAATGATATTGGCTAAAGTTGGTTGATATAATTGCATCGGACTCACAAGTGGAAAGTATCACCTACCTGCCAAACTAACATGCTCACTTGAATATTACCAACTATTCCAATTTTTTTTTTATGTTGCTCACCATATGAAAAATTAACCTAAATTGGTATTGTTATTATACGTGACTGCCCCAAAAAAAATTTCGTGTTTTTATATATGAATTTTTTAAAAATTTATGTCTTATCCTTAATTTTTTTTTTATAAAAAATTCTCTCCCACTAAATTATTATCGTAGCTCCGATCCTGCTTAAATTTGCAAGAACTCAACCCTCTTGGACTCCAGTATCGCCTCAAACAAGGGCGGAACAGGGACTCCGGGTTAGGATATGCAAAATCTGAAACTCCGTTGATTTAAACAAAAAACTTAAGAAGTATGGAAATTTCAGTCATGTGGGTTAGTGAGTGTTTGCGATTGCTTTCAAAACTGCTTATCTGCTTTTTAGACAAAAAAATAGATTTTGAGTGTTTTATTCCATTGCTTCTGTTATTGCTTCTCTAAAAATAAGTAGGTAAAAACAGAAGTAAAGAAGTAGACCATAAGATGTTTTTCACTTCTTTTACTTGTGTGATAGTAATTTTGTAATAATTGAAAGTTCATTAAGCTGTTTTTTTTTTAAAAAATTTATTAGAAAACATTCAATATTTTTACTTAAAATCAACTTTTTTCAACTTTAAGTATAAACAACATAAAAATATTTTGAATAAGCAATTACCAACACATCCTTAGTATCCTTACAATAGATCTAATTTACCAACAAAAAATTAGCCATGACAAAAAAAGAAGGTTATGGACGCTAACCTCATGATAATATTAAAAAAAAAATGCACTCATGGGTAACTTTTCTACATTTTGTTGAAAGAGGAAAAGACAAATCAAGCTTTTCTAAATTTTAATAATGATTGGCCAAATTTTTGGTAGAAGTGTACTATATATAGTGAACTTAACCAAATAAATATGACATTATAGAACAATTTTTATCTTGCTGCATGTTTTTATAAAATAACAAAAGATGAAAATGAAAATATCGAGCAGAAAGTTTATTAAGCCATGCTATCCAACTCCCCATAACCTCAAGAACTACAAAATTTCGGTGCTAGATGAGATGTCTCCTTCAATGAATGTGCCGATGATTCTGTTCTATTACAAGATGGGAAATCTCCATTTGTTGGAAGAATCATTGGGTAGAATTTTGGTAAAATTTTACCCACTTGCTGGAAGATATATTAAGCAAAATCAAACAGTTGAGTGCAATGATGAAGGTGCAGATTTTGTGGAAGCTCAAGCTGATTGTGGGCTGCATGAGTTTATCAAAGTTGCTGCAGATTGTGGCCAATTGCTCAATGACTTGCTTCCTTGTGAATTAGGCAAGAATTAGCATATTTATACGTTGGTTATTTCAAATTTTATGCACAATAATACACTCTGCGGCTTAAAGGTTTAGCCTTCCAACCATGGTTAGCGGACACGATCGTGGGAATCATCGTGGAGGTTGTTGTGTTTGGTTCCATTGTTTCTTGCCGCGCAGTTTTTTTAAATTAAAAGTAAAAATAATTAGATAATTTGGACAAAGTGGGAAAAAAATCAAAAAAAAAAATTTCAATTTTGAACAAAATTGAAAATGTTTCGCAAGGACCATTCCAGGCAGCGAAAGCGTTGTTCAGGCCACGAAATCGTCGTTCTGTTCCGCAAAATCACTGTTATAGTTGCACATGGAACTTTACCCCGGCAACTTCCGGCACGACCGTTTTTAAGACCATACTTGCAACAATGCATGTTGGCAATATCTTTTAAATTTTATATATATGCTAAAGTAGTTGATTTGTGAAATTTATTAGTAATTTTTCAGATGCTTATAGCTTACAAAATATGGCTCTATTTATGAACAGGTGCGGTTGATCAAATCACTGATCCATTACTATCAATTCAAGTCTCGAAATTCAAGTGCGGCGGCCTTTCCATTGGCGTTTGCGTGTCACATAGAGTGTTCGATGCATCTTCACTAAGCACATTCATTGCTGCTTGGGCAGCAGATGCAGCAACCATTAATCTCAAGCCAAGAGAGAACCTTGTCGAAAATATCATTAACCCGAGTTTCGATTCCATGTCTTTGTGGCCTGGTAGGAATCTTGCGTCCATGGACCGTGAACCATCGAGGAAAAGGGATCCCGCATTTGTTACCAAAAGGCTTTTGTTCAACAAGGAAGCTATAAAAAGTTTAAAGGATAAAATAACAGGAAACGGTACCACTAATCGTGCTGTCTCACGTGTGCGTGTCGTGTGTGCATTTCTTGCAATGGTTCTTACAAGGTTTGATCGACCGAAGGAAGATAAGAAGGGGTCCAGGGATTATATCATTGCACAGGCGGTTAATGTACGAGGAAGAACTATTCCACCTCTACCAAAACATTCTTGTGGCAACTTGGTGGCCCAAGCATTTGCCCAATGCCTTGGTGCTTCGGATGATGCTAGAAGTATGGAATTTGAAGATTATGTTAATTTACTCGGCAACGCGACCCAGAAAACTATTTCGGACTGTGGAGAAATTTTTGGAAAAGTTGATGAAGGTGGATACGATGTGATTGTTGATCCAAAGGTTAAGGTTGTAAAGAGAATAAAGGGTGGTGAAGTAAATGTGCTGTGGTTTAGTGATTGGAGCAAGTTCGGATTCTACGAGGTTGATTTTGGATGGGGGAAGCCTATTTGGTGTAGTGTTGGGAGTTTGGCGGCGGACAACCTTGTAATATTGATGGATAATAAGGAGGGTGATGGAATTGAGGCTTGTGTGCATTTACATGAAAAGTTCATGGATTGTTTCGAGAAAGAGTCGGAGATCAAATTGTTTGTTGATAATTAAGGATTGAGAACTATATTGGATTTTTTTATCGTTTTATGTGGTTGTCGTATATATTTTGTATTAAGTCGTTATATCGAGTAAAGCAAAATGCTTGTTTGGATTGGGTGTGGATTCCATCTATAAATCAACTTAATATAATTGATATAAAATAATTGGTTTAATTTATTTTTTATTTAAAAGATATTGTATTTTAATATTACATTGTGTTTTACTAAGTTATGTTGTGATATTTGTGGAACTGAACCATATGAAAAGATGATTCATTGATGAATGATATGTAGTTTTTTCATTATTTAATGGGTATATTTCATCTTTATCTCATTAATTAATTAATTTCTAATTCTCGAAGTTTATTGTATTTATAGGTGATTTTAATATTAGCTCTGATTTTATGCTAAAAAAATTTTTTATACCAAAACACACATCTCACACTACGACATTACACGAAACACACGTCTATATGATCATATCCACATTCTTTTAGCCCGAAGCATCGCCACGGTTGCTTCGCCTCCTCGAACTCCTCCCACGGTGGTGGTGACGATGGCTGCCATTAAACTTGAATTTCTCCTCAGCCTCCTAGTAGTTTCAAACATCTCCCTTTCCGAAGGGTAGGGCGAGAGAGGAGGACCCTTCTGCTAGTTTAGGGTTCTACACATATGTACAAATTACAATTTCTTTTCTGAGACATAAGATTATGAAAATAATTATAAAGAATTTATATACACACACGGGGGAAAAATTTATATTAATTGTCCATGATTTGTGGACTCCGGCAGGTAAGAAATTGATATATTAATTTTTTTTTAAGGTTATATACACATAATGATTTACATGCATGCAGATATACATAAATACATACAAGTCAGAAAACAAATTAAAAATTGAGGATATCATTTATAATATTTTAATATAAGAACCACACATATATTGATTATGTTAAATCTGAAGAGATATTTTTCATATGCTTGCGTATGATTGTATTAAAACATGCATGAATGATGACAAAATTTATGTGGTGTATATTGCACAAGAAACATTTGCCTCATTATTGCATAGACCAAAATGCACATAATATGCCGATAGCTTGTAACTCATATGACACTGGTAGCAATTGCGACCCAAAAATCTCGTGTTCTAGTTTTCGTCCCCACTCAAATAGTTATAATAGTTGCTCAAAAAAATGCATTGTTAATGCTTCTTCTCTTTTGTTTCCTTCATATTGTTTGGTAATCAGCAGCAACCATTGAGTGCCTTATCAAATACAAATAAATATAGTTTTTTTAAAAATTTAAAAAAAAAACTTTTTTTTAACTAAAAGTTGAAATATACCATTTTCAGTTTCTAATATTTACTTGGTCTTTGTTTTTGTATGTATCCTAGTAAAGTTCGAACTATTTCCAAAGTGAAGGATTTCGAATTTAGATTGAAAAATCAAGCGTATGAACAACCTCTATTGACCTTCAAGAAACCAGCCAAGTAATAGCCTTGTTATTTGTAAAGGGTATAGTTGTACCGTGTTCTCGGTGTATGGGTGAAGTTAATCTTATATACCGTTTTAACATTATTTTGCAGGAAAAAAGTAAAGAAAAATCATAAATAAAAAGAATGTTTCACCTTGAAAAAAAAGTAAGAAAAAACATAAAAAGTAGTCATTTTTGGGTCTAGAACACAACATAGATAACGTGAAATTTGCAAACAAAAAATTTATTTCGGAAATTTCAATATCGAATTTTAGTAACTAACATAAAATTTTATGCAATTCGATTACCTAAATCATTGCTTACTGTGATAACAAATTGAAGAAGACGATAAACATTGAACTTTCTTTTGTTAAGGGAGAGATGAAGAACTCCCCCCACCCGTGTCGTTGGCCCCTCAGTCGGACGGATTGTAAATGGAGGGATATGTCTAAGTGGCATGTGGGAGAGATCAAACAGGATCTCTAACAATATTTCATTGAAAAATATGTTCCACGCGAGGACCAAACATTGAATTTTCTTTGTAGTAGCTAGAAGTCAATATAGGGTTAAGAAAACTGAAAGTGTTTTATTTTTGAAATTGTTGAGCTCATATAGTATAATAAAGATTATTTTGAGTCTTTATTTGAAACTAGTCGAGTAAATATCACAATACTAAATATAAAACAAGTAAGGTTTTTTTAGGGCCCTCATCAAAGTAAGGGGCCTGAGGCGGCCGCCTTATGAGTCCCATCTCAGGTACGGGCCTAATAACTTATAAACCAGCAACCAAAAATTTTGAGAAGAAAACTAGAAAATGCTTCCATGTATGTAATAGGAAAAGAATCAGAATGCACAAACTATAAGACTTTTGCGTGAAGAAACCACTAGTTCTGGTCCATGCCAAATAAAGATCATACAAACATGTCCAAAGGCAGACAGAAATGAGGATAATCTGAACATTTAAGAGAGATAACGGAAATGCGGAATTTACACAACATCAGCACTTGACATCATGGCCGAATTATTTCACATCAAACTGCAAGATTCTACCGATGATTAACGGCTGCAAGGCCACAAATTATTTCGTTTCAACATTTGAAAAACATACATGAAACGACATACTCACATTCTTCAATATAACGAGATCCGAAAGAACGATAGTTTATAAATTTTGAACACCATATGAAAATGCATGAAGGGAAGTTTTACTGGAAGTATTAAGCATCTGCTTTTGTTCAAAATCCAAGATCAAACTTGGGAATTCCCTCATTTCCTTTGTGTTGAAATCGTACATTAGAGCCTTCTCTTCAACGTCAGAGGGATCTTGAGACGCGCCATTATTTGAATCAGCTATACCAAAACCATGAAGTCCACCTTCATGGTCTATACTACTGGTTCCTTTGATTTCTTCACAAAACTACAGCAGCAAGAAAAAAATTTCTGTTACCGTCAATAAAGCAAAAAATGCATACACAGAAAAACGTGTTTACATATTTTACCTTTGGTAGCATGTTGGAGCTCAAATCATCTGTTGATGCAGCAGTTATTTTAGTTCCATGCTCTGCAAGGTTATAATACTAAAACATCATAAAGAGTCAGATTCTAGGTGTCTGTTATGAAATATAGCTTGCCTTTGCATGAAATGATTTGGGGGGGATTTTCAAATTCCACATTTTTGTGCCCATTCATGAAAGATGCTAGTGTTGAAGGTGTTTGGCAAAAGGAATCCAAGGTCGGAGTTACAAGTATTTGAGGCTCTCCAGCTGAAGAAATTGACTCCAACTCATTATCAGTGTCCTTAACGTTGCGGGTGAGCAATGTACGTTTAATAGTTCCGGAGCTGCACTAAAGAAGGAAAAATTAAAAAGAAAATTCACACTTATTAAGATTAGAAAAATGATCATGAACGAGTGTGATCATCCATCATATATATTCCACCAGAAAGCATGGTTAACTATGAAAGTATGTGCATATGGCTAAATGAATGCATTGTCCAAAGTTTTCAATGATGCAACATGTTCTGCTGTTGTTAACCAGAGTCTGACAAATCTTCAACTGATATCACAACATATTCTTGCTATTTTAATAAAGTCGGAACTCCTGTAATTTGTTTTTGGGCAAACTAAGGACAGTTATGGATATGCAACTAAAACTTACTTGCATTTGCCTTTTTTAAGGTGGCATGTCACTTATTTTTATTGATTTCGATGGAAATTGGGGAGTAGGCCAAAGCCTTCCAGGTCAGAGCAGAAACTCTGAGTTCTGTCAAACAACAAAATCATCTCTCATAAAGGTGAGATTCAGACACGGACAAATTTTTGGATACTACAGCAATGTTTCCTATGTCATCTAATGATTAACCTTTGTCACTATTTTCAGAAGAAAAAAAAATTATATCCAGAAATAAAACTGATCATTACCATTGCATTTTCATTTTCTATTCCAAATAAATACCTTTTCATCATAGCTTCATGTTTCCGAACCATCCTAAAAATTTTGAATTAAATAATTAAATCAATGCATTCTTAACTGAAAAGACATCTACAATAAAAAAAACATCTTCAGAAATAATAGAACTATACTTTATGTTCACCAATATTAACTTCAAAAAAACATTCCCCAGAAACACATATCTACAAATGCCGAAAATGAAACAAAAAATTACCAATGATTTTCGCCTGTTAAAATAAAATAAAATAAAATAAATTGTCATGCCACGAACCAGGCCCACGCAAGCGGGACTGGACAATGAGCTCTTGTAGCAACTACTTATCCGCCATCGCTTTACGAAAATGATTAACATAAGTTGATATAGGAGTTCCAATCCCTTATAAACCATTTCAAACTTTCAATTTTTACCACGTGGGACAAGGGTATTACATATATAATTGAACTTGTACAAGAATGTCAATTATTGACAGAAAAAGAATTACTCAGAACCAAGCCAGTTAAGACATACAGTTTCGATTACTAACAATGCATCGATGATTTCATGACTGTGAAACCTGAAACTGTTTACAGCACTCCCATTGCATCTTTAATAAAAAGTACTATTTATATATTATCACATTTTTACTAGTATGCATACCTGAGACAGAATGTAGGTGAACTAGCCTGAGATCTTCTTGCATTTTCAGAAACAGAGCAATTTTTTGCATCATTCAGAATTTTAACATCCTCACATTTTAAAATCTTAGTTCTGCAATCATCATCAAAGACTTCTTCTATTACTTCAACTTCTGCATTTCCATTACAATTTTGTGCATATATGTTTATGTGCTGCTTGATATCAGAATGAACTGAATAATGTGAGCCATGGTGCTCCTCCAGTAAAAGTTTGTTCTCTGAGACCAACTTTTCGTGAATCATGGGTTTTCGGAGAATGGACAAGATTTCATGGGCTGGCACAAAATAAAACTTGCAACATTTCAGGTCATAAGAAAGAATTAGGATGTCCAAGAAATAGCACATAAAATTGAAAAAATGGGATGAAACTAATATTTGAATGCTATTAGCATATTATATTTTCACGCATTTACTGATGTGATCACTCATAGATGCTTATAACATCATAGGAAGTGGTGAAACCAAAGAGATACTGAAATCCTCAATTCAATCTGTTCTGCAAACTATGAAATTGTAACCTGCGGCATGGTGAACCCTATCTAATATAAATTCCTTGTGGATGCTTCTGTTACATGAACCAGAACAAAAATAAATAAAGGATTAGCAAAAAAAGTTGAATGATATTTTTAATAACCACGGCACAAATGGTTGGTACACAAAATCTGAATCATGCTTATATAACACACATCATGGTATCGCATAATCCTACATAACGCTGATAAAAGAGCTACACTGACACCCTTGCCTGGATGCAGAAACAGATATGAATTCAAAGAAACCACTAATATGAGACATCAAAAAAAATATATATATATATATAGAACAAAAATGACGAGACATCATTTGACATTGTAAATAAACTGGATGGACTGATATGTATATCCATTTAATTGCAATGCTATCCGGATCGAGGGATATCTTACCAGCACGTTTAGGCAAATTTATAGGAGTTCTACAACTTATATTGGTGTTTAAAACCTTGCAACTTGAACCACCAAAGTCAGAGTGTTCCTTTTGAGAAGTGTTGTATTGGGGTTGCCCTTACATTGAAGCCAACATAAAAATAAGCGATTAGACAATTAGCTGCTATGTCACCCCAAGCCAAGTATCCTTAGTTAGGGGAAAAAGTTAAAATGAAAGATTTCAATTCACCAATAAAATGCTTTTAATTTGTTGTACTTGTTTAAACTATAAAATAAACGATAATTTCAGATTACAGTTCAATATGTATGGATCATCTCCTCCCTTGAATAACATAGAAATCTAACAAAATCTGGCAAAACAGTTTGAACTCCGGCACAAGGAAAAGTAATGAGAAAAAAGACACAAAAATGCAACCTCATATAATTTAATTGCTAACTTAGTTTTATACAAGCAGTTCAAAAATACCATTGCCTTCACTTTGTACTGGAAGTGCATGACTCCATAATATGTGATATATATGCTGGCAAAACTTTCCAAACCCACCAAACTAGGCATGAATGAAGTTGATAACCATGAAAGAACTGTAAGATTTACCCAAATGCAGACTTCAATAAATATGGAAGAAAGGGATGTACCGGCATGAAATTTCTTGTTGCCTGAGATTTCAGATTGACTATCAAATATATTTTTTCCAACTGTTTTGTGATTTTTCCCCGGCGGAGTCAAATCAACTGGCAGATTATGATCTTCTTGTTCTCCAATCTCTACTAAATGACCCTCAAGTGCTAGTGATTCACCAGAATTAACTAATTCATTCTTTTTCAGAACCCTGCTTTCCAAGAGGCGCCTGTTTGTATCATACAGCATGACCTTATGGCAGAAAACAATGAAGGAAGTTATAATATATTGAATGGATAAGAGCAACAGTAATGATGAATGGCAAATAAAATGGAACTAAGGACATTTCAAGACTTCATTTTAAATGACTTTCTGTAGTTGAGACAACAATGGGCATACAGCAGTATCCCCTTAAAATTGTTATCGGGAAACGAATAAATGCGCAAAGCCTGACCTTAAGATATCCATACTTAAACATACTGATTAAATTATTGTTAAAGGTGAATATCACAAAAACGTTTGAATCTTGATATCAAGATTGAAGATTTGAGGCATAAACTAAAGAATTTTGTGAACTCCAGTTTTTTTCCTTCACTTTCAGCTTTCATTTCATTGAATTTATTAACATCAATTGTTCTTATATAACCTTACCTAGAACAATTTGCATCAAGCTTCTGCAGCATCCGGCTTATATCCCTGGACACTTGGTGTTAGGATGTCAAACAATACAAGTTCTGCATCTTTGTTTTCAATTGTCACATCTCAACGGTGAAATTCTAAGTGTGTTGTAAAGGTTTCAATTGATCATCCAATGCCACCATATAATGTTTATTCTGATTGTATTCTAAGTTAGACAACCTCAAATCAATGAGAGTTAAGCTTTTATGTTAGACGAGGAGATGTAGAGTTCAAGGCTTATATTTTATACTAATATAAATCCTATATTTAACTTGTATTGCAATAATCCAAGACTTGAACCCTCAACTTTTAGACTGCTACTAGTAACTTCAAATTTAACTCTACCTTAAAATATTAATTTCAAGTTTTATGTTGAAGCATTTGGAGAGGCTCTAGTTTAAGGGTAAAGAGTTTGCACATAGACTAAGCTTCAAAAGAATAATTAAGGAGAGAGCTGTGGATTACAACTAAGGTTCATGGTCTGGGCATTATACTTACCACCATGATCCTTAAGCTTCTATGTTTCTTGAAATTAAGTTCAAGTAAGATAGCCAAATGACTAATTGAACGCATAGTACATAAGAAGTGTTATTTTGCTTTTTCCGGCAAAATATGTGTTGATACCTGCCTCCCATGTGATCCACGAACTAGAAGCCGTAAAAATCCATCATGAAACTTCTTCACCTTTTGTGTTAACTGTGTAGTATACAAGACCTGCCATTCTTAGTCAGAAAAAAGTATTGTTAATTTTCCTCAAAAGAACGGCAGTTTATAGTTCATGAACTGTAACCCCCTCACACCTAATAAACAGTCGAAGATTATGCTTTTTAAATGTATGGTCAAGTCAAGGCCTCACCTATTTTGATGAATTTTGTCACGTCCAGAAAACTTGTTGAAGAAGAAGACTTAAACTTGTTCATTTCACTCTTCTTGAACTCTGACAAAAAAGAATAACTTGTAATCATTCCAACTATAGATCTCACAAAAATCAGAGTGATTCAGAACTGGCAGTATTCAAACTTTCAAGGAAAACAAGTTACGAAAACAATATACTGCTAGAAGAATGTTAACTAAGATACCAGCATCTTCATCCAATTAATAGATGTTGCTACCCCCAAGGGCCATACCCAAGCCATTAATAGTATATCATGGAAAGTCTTATATGCCCACCAACAAGAAACATATGTTTTCTGTTTACAAAGGATAAAACTTACAAAATCGATCATTCTTTCAATACAAAACACAGAGGAGTTAGGAACAAACCTTGGATAATTTTTTGTGATGGGCTTAACTTGATCAGTCGAGAGCTTCCCCCAAAAGAAGGCTTCCTATCTTTTCAACAGAACATGGGATTTGCATACAGCTAAAATTGGTCAATTTTCCCAACAACTGAATGGAGAACCATCTCTAAATTAAAACATAAAGAAGAGAAAAACTTCAAGGAAGTGCCCGAAGAACCTGAGCTATTTTTGCACCCGTGGTTGCATGATGAACTTAATTTTTCTTTTACTTTCTTATCGTGATCTTGACAATTAAAACTAGAAATAGGTTTATTCCCTCCACATTGCTCGCCAATGTCAACAAGGTAGGAATCAAATGCCATTGATGCACCAGATTTGATAACATCGTCTTTTTTCACAAACTTAGTCTCCAAGAGCTTGTCGTATTCATCATAAAGCATGATCTGTATATGATTTTTAAAAATTCCAAGAGATTAAAAATCATACAAGCCATTAGCCCAAAGTCAGACGGTATGGGCGAAAGCTAGTTAAAATCAGTGTTGAATGAAAATGTGAATCATTATCCAGCAAAAGGAGGGCAATACATACTAACATCAACCCTGATAAAACTCGTTGGACCATAAATAAATCCTGCTTATAGTAAAAGACTTTCAAATTTTAAGTTAGTCAAAATGATTAATCAAAGTTCATGGACAAGGATAATAGTGCTCTCCAAATCCTGAACACAGTTACAGCACAACTATCTACACAACTGAAAAAAGGAAATTAATAGCAAAAGCAGAATCAATTTCCACTTCTTTTGCTCACGAACGACAATTTCAGCTTAATTGATTATGTGAAACAAGCAAAATACGGGAAATATTAAATCGTGAGCTTAAAATATGAAAAATTGACAATAATATGAAGGACATAAAGGACAAACTGAAAATCGCCGAAAGTATAATCTAAACACAGAAATTGAACAACGAAACACCGATTCAAAGGAACGCGAAAAAATAAAATAAAAAAACCTTGTTGCCAGAGTCTTGAAGCTCTAAATAACCGTCTTGATAGACTTTACGCTTCTGTTTAACATGCTTCGTGTAAGTCACGCTCCATCGCTTCAAATTCCCCATATTTTGTGTTTCACGAAACTTGGAATTGCTAGAGTAAAATCTCACGCATATGTGAATCCAGAAACAGAAATCACAGATCCGGTTCCTGAGAAATATGATTATTACTGGATTTAAGAGAAAAGTGAAATCAGAGAATATTGACGCATCTTATATATGAGGAGAAAGGTGGTGGCGGGACTGCGAAATCTAATACCACACCTGAATTCCTCGGTTTTATAAAGTTATGGTATTCGCGATAAATTTTAAAATATAATTTTATTTGATTAATTTGATTTATATATTTTTTTAATAATCTCATCTATACATACACTAACATATAAAATGAGCATACATGAGCTCCCCGATAAATAAAAGCTTATGTCCTTTTAGATTTATTCGAGTTTGAGTCGTGCTTACCATAAAAAAATTGATTTAGGAAAGTACTTTAATTTGAAATTTGATAATTATTAACTAGTAATCATGAACAATCTCAATTATCATGCATATATATTAAAAAAATACTATAGTTTTTACAAAAAAATTTAAAATTAAGATAAAATTAAAATTATTTACTTTTGCATCTAACATCAACATGGACTTCAGCAACATTATACAATGGATCAAAACTTCTTAGAAATTAGACGGATTGATTTGATTTGGAGGAAAAAATTTGAAAACTAGTCATTTAAAATTCATGAATTTGAAATAACATATGGTCTATTATCATTTCAAATCCTTCAAAAATGTAAAGAAATATATATAGAAAAAGAAGAATAAATTTGAAATATCTACTTCCATTTCTCACCAATATAAATGATTTATTTGAGTTGGGAATTTGAAATCTATTTATTTCAAATCCTTTGTTCCGAACATAACCTAAGTTAACACTGTTATTAAGATGCAACAACAATGATAAAACTACAAAATAGTAGTTCAGAAGTAATGCAATAGAACACTTGGATATTGTTTGATGACATTGGTAAAAGTATACCAAGATTGTATAATTAGTTATACTAAGTAAATTATCTATATTTATTTAAATATTTTATCACTCGTATTACATCCTACACTGCAATGATGTGTGATTGTTCAACATGATATTTTTGGTGGGCCGAACGGCAAAATTCAGTTCCTACACTTCATTGATGTGTGATGGTTTTTCAGATAAGCCCATCTCCACTTGGGCTTCTCTTTCAGCCATGATTCGCTTGGTGGACTTATAGAAGGTAGAGTACAATAATAGTTGGACCAGCCCAAGAAATGCTCCCATCCCATTTGGGACCTACATCGCAAAATAATTGAGATATATTTCATGAAGAAAAAATTGTTTAAATGAGGACTCGATACTTTGATTCGGTCACCGAGCAGTCAGACGACTCTTCAGTAACCCAGGATGTATAGGATCAATTACTTTGCTTATCGTTACTTTAGATATGGTTACAATAGGTTCTTTCGTTTAGCTCTGTAATAGAAACGACTATTTACGAGACACCCAAGTGACTGATCCTCTAGTCGAGGACTTGCTTCTTCAAAAGCTTATCCCCCACAAAAAAATCGACCCTGTAGCGCTAGCGTTATTGACTATTAAAGAATTCAGAATTTTTGGAAAGGGTCTTCGCTACCCAGTGGGGAATAATTTCATGAAGAAAAATTGTTTAAATGAGTACTTGATTCACTATTAAAGACTTCAGACTTTTTTGGAAATTGTCTTGGCTACCTCATAGGGCACAAAAAAACCTAAGAAAAATTTATAAATTATTCAAACGCGTTTTTTAAGAAAAAAATGTATACATTTTCTAGAAAAAAATCATCTAAACTTCCAAATAAAATTGTAATTTAACACGAAATTAATTATAAATTCGAGGTTTGAAGTGTGAATTGGTGCATTTGCGTGTGACTTACAGCAATGAAGGGGTCGAAACGAATAAGGGCATAAGCAGTCCAACTAATTCCATTGAGGAAGCAGAAAAGAGACAGGAAAAATGGCATGTACTCCACACTTCTTGTTGTGATCACCAGCTTCTGCAGAATATTAATCAAATATATAAAAAGTGGCTTTAAATGTAATATTGATGTTTGATTACGGCAATGCAAACTTCGAAGGTACTGTTTGAAGTTAGGGATACGATAAGTACGACAATGATTAAAATTATGCGATGATGATAAATAATACAGTGTGGTAAGTTAATTTTATTATTTGTTGTAATGACTAAAATACCCCGACTAACTAGTTGATGGAATTTCAAATTTTTGAAATCAAGTTGTAATAAGTAAGTTGAAAAATTTCAAATTCTACAATAGTAAAAAAAGACAGGAAATGATATATATGTAATTTTGATATAAAAATGGTATAAATATGATGAGATAATTTTGTGGCAAAAAGCCAACTAAACACTGAATTAAATCAATATGCTAAATCATCCTAACATTATCATCCACTTCAAACATGTCCTAAAAGTGGTAACGAGTTTAAAAAAAATTATAAAAAAAAATCAAGAAACCAGAAAATACATCGTACCATGACCGACAACGGGGACGCATACATCACAATGGTCACTATCATGCAAATGCTACCAACGACGGTCGACCGGAGCTTGGTTGTGGGGACCAAAGTTAAGACAAGAAGGGCTAAAACCGCCATGAAAATCCACTCCACCACCACCGTCACCACTAACTTGAGCCGTTTTTTGGCATCCGAAAACATAAGAAAGAGTAACAGATACACAATCTCAATCACTAAGCCTGCACCATTTACGGTCACCACTAGGGTACTGTGAGGGTGCACAAAAGGCAGGCCGTACAGAACCCATAGCCCACAATTGATAAATGTGGCCAAGTAGGGTATTGGAGAGTATTGTTCCACCGATTTTTTCTTCCATATCCGATAAAAAGTTGGCCTAATAACGATAATATCAAAATCACAATATGGAAATGCATATTTTCTCAGTACAAAACTTTTAGGACTAATCTAATATAGTCACATGAAAATTGTTCTTAATCAAAATGAGTCCAAAAAATCACAAACTTTTAGGACTAATCAAATATAGTCACATGAAAATTGTTTTTAATCAAAATTAGTCCAAAACTTTTGTTATTAATCAATACCAGTCCAATAATCCTAAACTTTTGTTATTAATCAAAAGTGGTCTCACAAAGCTCCTAATTCAATTATTTGCCATTTTTTGTAAAAATAATGATATGTGATTAAATTTGTTAAAAACATCCATGTGTGACTATTTTTATTAAAAATAATTTATGTGGAACTAATTTGATTAATCCTAAAAATATGTGATTAGTATTGAAAAAGTCCATATTCTAATTATACTAGATCATTTTTAAATTTACATCCAAAGAATAACGAACTTCACTTTTTTTCATTAATACAATCAATAACATGAAAACATGATTCGAAAGCTTACATAGGAGACAGGAACATTATGAGTGCAGTGACGTTTCCTGAAATGTACAGATCACAAACAGAAACCAGCTTTAGAACAATAAATATAAATCACTCGATCACATATCGAATTCGAGTTCCGCAGCGTACGAAAAAATATTATGTACTTATAATTATATTTATATGTATATGAAAAAATATAGTATCTGAAAATTACATTCTTAAAGACAGAAGGCAAAAAAAAAACTAACCTATGATACCAACTACAGTGCGAGCATCCTCCTTGGAAAACATGATTATTATTTCTTTTAAATAAGTTTAAAACCACTCTTATTGAAGGGTGATTTGTTGAACGCATGAAAGATAAGGGATATGATGCTGTATATATATATATATATATATATATATATATATATATATATATATATATATATATATATATATATATATATATATATATATATATATATATAGGCAAGAAGGGAAGAGTTTGGGTTTGGCTTTTGTGCTACACATGCTACCTGTTAACATGGCATAACTAGGATTTCAAAACATTCTACTGGGTAAAATTTAATTTTTTTATTATTTAAAAAAATAACTATAAAATTAAAAAAAAAAATTATAAACAAAATTATGTCATTTTTTAAAATTTCCTGCCATGCAAATGCACATCTTTACCATATGATATTTATGCTCATGGGCGGCTCAAGTGGTAAAGCTACTAACTATTTGTTTTAGGCCCACGATTACAATAAGACCCATGATTTATAGTTTTATTAGTGCATGCTAGATTTGAATTATTTCAAAATATTATGATATATTTATGTTTTTATTTGGTCTTGACGATTAAATTCATATATTGATTGTGATTTGGAAAAAAACCATCTCTCAATTATTTTATAGCATATAGAATATTTGTGATTTTAGGAGTTACAGTTCATTTGTATAAAGAAGTTTTTCAAAACTAAAGATTATAAAATTATTTACGAACAATTATGTCTCAAGGTCGATTAAATAGATTAGCAATTCTAACAATCGAAAACGACTTATTGACTAAACTTGAATAGAAAAGTTTAATAAGTAATTTTGATTAAAGGTTTTAGTTTAATATTCACTTTTTTGTTCAATAAATGTCTCATTTTTATAACTTGTCGAAGGCCTCAAAAAGTTTAAGCCGCCCCTTGATACGCCCCTGCATGTTAATGTCACCAGCATGACAAGTAGTGGCCAACACACGGATTTATTATAAATAAAAAATAATTTGATGCAATTTAATGCGACACTTTTTTTAAGGTTGTTAGATCACTTTGTTTTGGTACAACAAATGAGCTCAACAGAAGAATCAAACTAAGCTTACTAAATCAAACGATGTATCCAAAATACTTCTACCGATGATGCCGTATTGAGATATTATCAAAAAATATAAAATTATCGGATATTAGATTTTGATATATATATCTAATGAGCAGTTTCATAAAGACTACCGATGATTATACATCAGAAAGAACTGAACTAACATAGCAACTCTACCGATAGCTGAAGTCTGATGATGGAACAAAACTCTACCATAGTCTACCGATGGAATGTAGTCTACCGACTACTTAGTACTCAACCGGTGATGTACTCTACCGACTAAAGAAGAGATATTTTGTGGAACAAAACATTACCAATGAAGAAACATCAGTAAAGTATTTCAAATGTTCTCTGTTGAGCCTTAAACGCATGGTTGCGTTTAATGCGTTAATTAATCTCCGGTCTATCTTTGAGTTTTGATGATCAACAAAACTTGTGTTTGTTGTATTAATATATCTACTTAGTGTGCAGATTAAGTGTTGCGCCTTAAAACGCTACAACTCTCATTCCTCTATTTTAAATAAAATTATCGTTTTTGTTTTGATGATTACAAAACCTATACATTTTGTACTAATGGTTTTTATTGAGTATGCAGCATAAATTATGATCAAAGTTGAAGATTATAATAGTATTGAAATGCCAAAGAAATTGTCTTTTGGAAGACACGGATCGCCCCAGGCGATGGGTGCCATCGCCCCAGGCGATGGGTGCCAGGCGAGGATCGCCACGCCCATCGACAGAGGCGATGGCTAGGCGAGCATGCGGGGCAGATCGCCCCAGGCGATGGTGACCATCGCCTGAGGCGATGGCAGCCACAGGGACTTCGCCCCCGCACATCGACTGAAGCGACGCCGAGGCATTGCGCGGGCACGCGCGCGGGGAGTTCGCCCGAGGCGATGGCACGAACGCCTGAGGCGATGGTGTGGAACGCCTGAGGCGATGTAGGGTTCGTTTGAGGCGATGCAAATTTTGGACATGCTGAAGCTACGGCCTTAATTTTTGCTCTTGATCGCCTGAGGCGATCCACCGATCGCCTGAGGCGATCTGAGGATTTTTGACCGTTGGAACGCGGCGATAGGTGATCGCCCGAGGCGATGTCCGAGGCGATCGAGGAGTGATTCAAGCCTTACTTGAAGCAACGGCTAGTAGGAGCCTAGGGGGCCTTCTACACTATAAATATGGGTGTTTTGGATCATTTTGAAGTTAAGAAACAAGAGTATAAACTACAAGAAAGTTGTGTGCAATCAAAATCATTCTAGCATTGCAAACTTCATACATTTATATTGTATTGGAGTTTGTAATTTACTTCTTGTGTGTGATCTTTTGATTCTTGTTGTTGGTACACCGTGAAGGTGTGATTTGATTATTGTAAAGGTCCTCCAACACCGACGCAAGTTGGAAAATTGTATAAGTCGCCAATAAGTGAAGTTGGTGCAAGATTGTGGCTAACCTTGGAGCCCTTAAGGCCAAGAAGAAGTTGTTCTAGTGGATCCTCGGTTGGACGTTTTCTAGCCGGGAAGAGGAGACGTAGGCGATTCATCGCCGAACTTCTATAACAAATTCTTGTCTCATTTTATTACTTTATTTCCATTAAGCATTTATTTATTTTGTTCTTTCTATTTATCGATTGACTAAAGGCTTCCGCAAGCGCAAAATTATTTTATTTTTACAAACTCATTTTAAAAGGCTAAAGTAGCCAAGGAACCTCATTCACCCCCCCTCTTAGGTTCCAACAAGTGGTATCAGAGCCATTTGATTTTTGTTTTTAAATCAAAATATTTTTATGGCTAATCTAGCAAATGAGTTTGCTCAAGGTCAATCGACAAATCGCCCTCCGCTTTTCACGGGTGATAACTACGGTTATTGGAAGAATAGAATTTCTCTATACATCCAATCCGTAGATTATGATCTATGGAAAATCATAGTGAAAGGTCCACATATTCCTTTAAAGGAAGTTGGGGGAATTAGTGTTCCCAAAGAAATGGACGATTTCACTAGAGCGGATATGATATTAATTTCACAAAATGCTAAAGCGATTAATATTTTGCATTGTGCCTTAGATATGAAGGAGTACAACCGGATCTCGATGTGCTCAACCGCAAAGGAAATTTGGGACAAATTGCAAATTTGTCATGAGGGCACTAATCAAGTGAAGGAGACCAAGATTGATCTATTGCAACTCAAGTATGAAACTTTTGAGATGGAGTCCGGAGAAAACATTGATTCAATGTTTAGAAGGCTCACTCAAATCATCAATGAGCTTGCCCAACTTGGAGAGAAGTATCCTCCAAAGCAAATATGGAGAAGAGCACTTAGAGCCCTACCACAAGAATGGGATGCCAAGAGGACGGCCATCATTGAATCTAACAAAGGAGATAGTGCATCATATGATATTGATGAACTTCATGGTACCTTGGTTACCCATGAGCTTGAGATGTCAACCCGGAAGGAAATGAAGAAGGATGAAGAAAAAGCAAAAGGCAAGGGGATTGCCTTGGTTGGAAAGAAAGCACAATCCGATGACGAAGATGATGAGGAAATGGCATTGTTCACAAGGAAGTTCAAGAAGTTCTACCGGAAATACAACAAGCCAAAGACCTCCGAATCCAACAAGAATTCTACTAAACGAGAGGTAACTTGTTATAATTGTCAACAAAATGGTCATTATGCTAATGAATGTCCAAGTAGAAAGAAGGCGGATAAGGGAAAGAAGAAAGCTTTAATGGCCACATGGAGTGATAGTGACTCCGATGAAGAAGTAGCAAACCTTTGTCTAATGGCTCTTGAAGATGAAGATGAAGATGAAGATGATGAGGTACCATCTTATGATGAATTATTAGATGCTTATAATGAAATTATTGATGTTCTTGGTAAATCTAAAAGGAGTAATAAATTGTTAAAGTTGGACTTGGCTAAAAAGGAAGAAGAAAATGTTACTTTGAAAAATGAACTACTTGATTTAAAGAAATCTTTTGGGAAGTTTAATGATAGTGGTGTAATGCTTCATGAATTGCTTGGCTTGCAAAGATGTAGCTTTGATAAAGCCGGCTTAGGCTTCTCAAGCAAGTCAAAAACATTTTCAAGCTTGTTAGCCAAAGCCAAGTATAATCCCCCTACTTGCACCTATTGTTGTAAGGTTGGTCATGTTAGAAATAAATGTAGATTTTTCAAAAATCAATACCAACCAAACAAGAGGTGGAAGTGGATTCCTAAATCCCCCATTGTTACTAACCAACATGGACCCAAAGAACAATTGGGTACCAAAGGTCCAAATATTAAAAATTTGTTTTGTAGGGAGGAACAAGTAAGAGGTCCAATTCTTGGTATCTCGATAGTGGATGCTCAAGACATATGACGGGTGACAAGAACTTGTTCTTGTCACTAAAAGCTAAAAGTGGAGGAAGTGTCACCTTTGGAGACAATAGCAAAGGAATCATTGAAGGCATTGGCTCAATTGGTAACTCTAACTCTACTATTATTGATGATGTACTTTATGTCAAAGGACTTAAGCATAACCTTCTTAGCATAAGTCAATTATGTGATAAAGGTTATGAAGTCTCATTTGCATCACTTCATTGCACCGTATCATACACTCATGACAAATCCATTAAATTCATTGGTTATAGAAGTGAGAATGTGTACAAGGTTGATTTGGATAATCTTTCTTCTCAAAATGTAAAATGCCTTGTAACATTGAATGATAACAAAAATGTGTTATGGCATAGACGACTTGGTCATGTTGGATTGAGCACCATTGGTAAGATTCAAAAACTTGATCTTGTTGTTGGATTGCCTAACCTTGATTTACAAGTTGATTCTATTTGTGATGCTTGTCAACTAGGAAAGCATACTAGAGAATCTTTCAAAAATAAAAATGTTATCTCCACTTCTATGCCACTTGAATTGCTTCATTTAGACTTGTGTGGTCCTTCAAGAACAACTAGTCTAGGTGGAAAATCTTATGCATTTGTCATTGTGGATGATTTCTCTAGATTCACTTGGACATTGTTCTTAGCCCATAAAAGTGATGCCTTTGAGAATTTCAAAATATTTGCAAAAAGAGTTGAGAATGAGAAAACTCTTTCAATAAAAAGTATCCGTAGTGACCACGGAACCGAATTTGAGAATGAAAATTTTATAAACTTTTGTGATGACAAAGGCATTGGTCACAACTTTTCTTGTCCTAGGACACCTCAACAAAATGGTGTTGTTGAAAGGAAGAATAGGACATTAGTGGAAATTGCACGTACTATGCTATGTGAATATTCACTTCCAAAATATTTTTGGGCCGAGGCAATGAGCACCGCATGTTATATCATTAATCGTTCATCAATAAGGCCAATTCTCAAGAAAACTCCATATGAATTATGGAGGGGGAGAAAGCCTAACATTTCTTACTTCAAGGCTTTTGGTTCAAAGTGCTTCATTCACAACAATGGTAAGGATAACCTTGGTAAGTTTGATGCCAAATCGGATGAAGGTATATTTCTTGGTTATTCTAATACTAGTAAAGCATATAGAGTATTTAATAAACGTAATCTTATTGTTGAGGAATCTATTCATGTTATATTTGATGAGACTAACACTCGAGTATCAAGAATTTCCATGGATGGTGATGATGAAGAATTACTTGAGCAAAGGAGAGAGTCAACCACTCTTGAGAACTTTAGTGGTGATAAAGAAGAACAAAGAATGGAGTCAAGTAATTCCAAAGAGGATGGAGAACTTCCAAAGGATTGGAAAACCACCAAGGATCATCCCATGGATCTCATAATCGGTAGTCCATCAAAAGGGGTAAAAACTCGATCCTCATATATCAATATTTGTAATCATCTTGCTTTCATTTCTCACATAGAGCCTAAGGACATTAATGATGCATTGCTTGATGATTCTTGGATCTTGGCTATGCAAGAGGAACTAAATCAATTCACTAGAAATAAAGTTTGGAATCTTGTACCTAGGCCTTCGAACAACACCATAATTGGAACAAAATGGGTATTTAGAAATAAAATGGATGAACATGGGACGATTATTCGAAACAAGGCTAGGTTGGTAGCTAAAGGATATTGCCAAGAAGAGGGCATAGATTTTGATGAAACTTATGCACCCGTTGCTCGCTTAGAATCTATTCGCATGTTTCTTGCTTTTGCTTGCTTTAAAGATTTTAAGCTCTTTCAAATGGATGTCAAGAGTGCCTTCTTGAATGGTGATTTGAAAGAAGAGGTGTATGTTGATCAACCACCCGGCTTTGAGGATCCACATTTTCCCGACCATGTTTTTAAACTTGATAAAGCTTTGTATGGTTTGAAACAAGCTCCTAGAGCTTGGTATGAAAAACTATCCTCATTCTTAACCAAGAATGGCTTTACAAGAGGAAAAGTGGATATCACTTTGTTTACCTTAATTAAGGGAAATGATTTACTTATTGTTCAAATATATGTTGATGATATCATATTTGGTGCTACTAATGAATCTTTGTGCAAGGAGTTTTCTAAATTGATGCAAGATAATTTTGAAATGAGCATGATGGGAGAACTCAACTACTTTCTTGGATTGCAAATCAAACAATGCAAAGATGGAATCTTTATAAGCCAAGGAAAGTATGTCAAAGATATGCTAAAGAAATTTGGAATGGATAATACTAAAAGTGCATCAACACCAATTAGCTCATCAACCAAGCTTGACAAGGATGAACAAGGTAAACCAATTTGTCAAAAGCTTTATAGGAGTATGATTGGCTCTTTGCTTTATTTAACGGCTAGTAGGCCGGATATTATGTTTAGTGTTTGTTTATGTGCTAGATTTCAATCCCCAAAAGAATCACACTTGTTCGCCTTAAAACGCATTTTTAAATATCTTACAAAAACTCCAAATCTCGGCTTGTGGTATTCTAGAAACTCTTTCTTTGATTTGAAAGCTTACTCCGATGCCGATTTTGGAGGATATAAGGTGGATAGGAAAAGCACTAGTGGTACTTGTTTCTTTCTCGGTAATAGCTTGGTATCTTGGTTTTCCAAAAAGCAAAATTGTGTTGCACTCTCAACAACCGAAGCCGAATACATGGTCGCCGGTAATTGTTGTGCACAAATCTTGTGGATGAAAAGCCAATTACTTGACTATGGGCTAGATGTTTCAAGAGTTCCAATTTTTTGTGATAACACTAGCACCATATGTTTATCTAAAAATCCAATTCAACATTCTCGGACTAAGCATATCGATATAAGGCACCATTTCATTCGTGACCATATCGAGCAAAATGATGTTGAATTATTTTATGTTAATACCAAGGATCAAATTGCCGATATTTTTACAAAACCACTAGACGAAAACACTTTTATTTTTCTTCGTGGTGAATTGGGTATGATTGAACTTTGAGCATGTTTGCATACCTTAACAAATGATATCATATTTAGGGGGAGCCACTCTACTTCATCATTTGCATAGAGCAATTGTGAAATTCATTTACATAAATTAATTATGTTTAATGAATTTTATAGCTCAAAATTTAATTTCAAAAGTGCATCTTGAAATCGCCTTTCAAAGTCACAAATTGTGAATTATTGTGTTTTTGAGATTATGTGATTATTTTTTGTTGTTAGATGGTTTAATGTTAGTTAGAATTATCAAAAAAATTTTTGGTCCAAAAATTAGCTCAAAATGTTGCCAAACCATCGCCTCAGCATTCTGTGCGAAGTGCTCGTCCGTGGCTCGCATCGCCTCAAACGATCGCAAGCATCGCCTCGGGCGTGGCTCGCATCGCCCCAAGCGATCGCAAGCATCGCCTCAGGCGTTCTAGATCGCCTCAGGCGTTCTACAGATCGCCTCATGCGATCTCGATTTTTAAAGTCTGGAGGCTACGGCTTTTGCTCATTTTTTCAGCAACAATTCGTGTTTTTCACCCATAATTCGAGATTTCTTCATCATTGTTATAATCGATCATCCTAAGCCTTTCCAAACCATCAATTTCACTTTCCAAACCAAATCTTCCAATTCGAAATTTTTGCAAACCCTAACCCCATCTCTCAAAATCGAAACTTTACCTCAAATCCCTTAAATTTCTTGCAATATGTCTCGAAGCAACCGAGAAGAAGGTGAATCAAGCCGGAGGAGACGCTCCAATCGATCCAATAGGAATTATTCGGGTCCTCCACTTGATGGTAAGCCAATTCCGGAAGACTATCTTACTCGCAAATTAATTCCGGGTTATATCTTTGATTTCGATTTCCTTAGGACTTCCCAGCTCCCAATTCTTGATTGGATTCAATTCCAACAATGGGAAAATTTTTTCAAACCCCCTAGAAAGAACGATTTTTTGTATCCATCCATGATTCATTCTTTCTATGCCAATCTTGAACTGTTTGAGGGTGATGGTGAGTTAACTATCAAAACCATCGTTTGTAATCGCCCAATTGAATTCAATAGCACTGATTTAGGGAATATTCTTCGCATTCCTTCGGAGGGTCCGGCTAAATTTGCTCTAGCTTCTTGGCCCAATGATGGGGTATGTGATCCTGCCCAAGCCTTGTATCTCATATTTGGCGGAACCCCTCAATGTCCAAACCAATCCTTTCTTGTGAATTCCATCCCTACAAACTACCAAATCCTTCACAAGATTGTGATCACCTCGATGATCCCTCGGGATGGTGATCGTCTTAGGTTGAAATTCTCTGATGTATACTTGATGTATTACATCATTACAATGACCCCCTTCAACCTACCTAGATTCATTGTCCAAATCTTTAGGAACACCGCCCATAATCCTAAAAAGGTTATTCTCCCATTCGGCCGTGTCCTAACAAAGATTTTTCTTCATTTCAACCTTCCTTTTGATGACAATGAGAAACTCCCTATCAAGTCCAAGGACACCTTCAATCTAAGGTGTTTTTTGTTTAACAAAATATCTTGGAATCCTTTCACTTCCTGTTGGGTTAATGATCCGGGGAACCTACTTTCTGCCTTCAATCCTAAAGATCACCCCTCATTACCCATTGATAGGATGACTAGTGCCCAAAGGGTTCATTTTCCTTTCTTGATTGAACCAAATCTTGATGAGCCACCCATTCAGCATCAATCCCCATCTACATTTGATGACATGATGAATATTGGGGCGGATATTCCAGCTCCTGATAGTCATCAACCTTCTTCTTCTTTTGAATTCAATCCAGACGCCTTTGCCTTTTTTACTTCGCAATTCCAAAGCCTTCGTGAGGATATGAACTCACAATTTCAATCCTTGAGAGTCGATATGAATTCTCAATTTCATTCCCTTCGAGATGATGTTGCGTCTCTTCGAGCTTACCAAGACTCCTCGAGAGAAGATTTGTCGTATTTACGACATGAAGTGGACGCTCTTCGTTCTCAGTTTTCCAGTACTCACATGGATGAGGATACTACTCACGGGAATGATGGTGATGGTGATGGTGATGGCGGCTTGGATTGAGTTGTCTTTGTTTTTGTGTTTTTAAGATTTTATCCTTTTGTAATTGTTTGTAAGGATTGTAATTGTTAAATGATGTTGGAATGGATTTATTGTTTATGTTGATGGAGTTAAGTTGTTGATTGAATTTTAAGTTGATTGTGTATTACTTGGATGGATTTATGGTTTATTCATTTTTAAAGGGAACTATGTCCAATTTTCTTAAAAGTCCTTTACCCTTTTTTATTCTCACAAAAAGGGGGAGAATGGTTATGTAAACTTGGTGTAAACTTAATTGATGAAATGCTATTTGCACCTAATTGTTTTTACAACTTGTGACACATTTTGTAAAGGTGATAAAAATGCACATTGAAACATTGTTTATCATTGCATTCATTAAGGGGGAGTTTAAACTCTCTATGCATTGCATTGTTATAAGTTTTTTTTTTCATTCAAGTTTACCGGGTTTTGTGATCATCAAAAAGGGGGAGATTGTTGCGCCTTAAAACGCTACAACTCTCATTCCTCTATTTTAAATAAAATTATCGTTTTTGTTTTGATGATTACAAAACCTATACATTTTGTACTAATGGTTTTTATTGAGTATGCAGCATAAATTATGATCAAAGTTGAAGATTATAATAGTATTGAAATGCCAAAGAAATTGTCTTTTGGAAGACACGGATCGCCCCAGGCGATGGGTGCCATCGCCCCAGGCGATGGGTGCCAGGCGAGGATCGCCACGCCCATCGACAGAGGCGATGGCTAGGCGAGCATGCGGGGCAGATCGCCCCAGGCGATGGTGACCATCGCCTGAGGCGATGGCAGCCACAGGGACTTCGCCCCCGCACATCGACTGAAGCGACGCCGAGGCATTGCGCGGGCACGCGCGCGGGGAGTTCGCCCGAGGCGATGGCACGAACGCCTGAGGCGATGGTCTGGAACGCCTGAGGCGATGTAGGGTTCGTTTGAGGCGATGCAAATTTTGGACATGCTGAAGCTACGGCCTTAATTTTTGCTCTTGATCGCCTGAGGCGATCCACCGATCGCCTGAGGCGATCTGAGGATTTTTGACCGTTGGAACGCGGCGATAGGTGATCGCCCGAGGCGATGTCCGAGGCGATCGAGGAGTGATTCAAGCCTTACTTGAAGCAACGGCTAGTAGGAGCCTAGGGGGCCTTCTACACTATAAATATGGGTGTTTTGGATCATTTTGAAGTTAAGAAACAAGAGTATAAACTACAAGAAAGTTGTGTGCAATCAAAATCATTCTAGCATTGCAAACTTCATACATTTATATTGTATTGGAGTTTGTAATTTACTTCTTGTGTGTGATCTTTTGATTCTTGTTGTTGGTACACCGTGAAGGTGTGATTTGATTATTGTAAAGGTCCTCCAACACCGACGCAAGTTGGAAAATTGTATAAGTCGCCAATAAGTGAAGTTGGTGCAAGATTGTGGCTAACCTTGGAGCCCTTAAGGCCAAGAAGAAGTTGTTCTAGTGGATCCTCGGTTGGACGTTTTCTAGCCGGGAAGAGGAGACGTAGGCGATTCATCGCCGAACTTCTATAACAAATTCTTGTCTCATTTTATTACTTTATTTCCATTAAGCATTTATTTATTTTGTTCTTTCTATTTATCGATTGACTAAAGGCTTCCGCAAGCGCAAAATTATTTTATTTTTACAAACTCATTTTAAAAGGCTAAAGTAGCCAAGGAACCTCATTCACCCCCCCCTCTTAGGTTCCAACATTAAGTGATGAAAAGTGGATTGGAATGAAGAAAATCGATTGTGCATGTTGTGGGCTGGATCGCCCCAGGCGATGGCAGCCAGGAGCGACATCGCCCCGCACATCGACTGAAGCGACGCCGAGGCATGCGCGCAGGGGGAGATCGCCCGAGGCGATGGCATTGAACGCCTGAGGCGATGGCACGAACGCCTGAGGCGATGGATGGTTCGTTTGAGGCGATGAAGTTTTTGGACATGCTGAGGCTACGGCCTTGATTTTTGCTCTGGATCGCCTGAGGCGATCGACTCATCGCCTGAGGCGATGTGCGTGATTTGGTGACCGTTGGGGCGCGGCGATGGTGATCGCCCGAGGCGATCGATGAGTGATTTCAGCCTTTTGTGTAGCAATGGCTAGTACGAGCCTAGGGGGCCTCCTACACTATAAATATTGATGCTTTGGAGCATTTTGAAGAAAAGAAACAAGTCTACAAACTTCTACAAAGTCTTGATCATTTTGAATTCATATTGCATTGCAATCTCCATACATTGTTGTTGTATTGGAGCTTGTAATTCTTTTCTTTGTTAGAGTCTTGTGTTTCTTCGTGCGAGTACACCATGAAGGTGTTTGTTGGTTTTATTATAATGGTCCTCCAACACAAAAGCAAGTTGGGAAATTGTAAAGTCGCCAACAAGTGAAGTTGGTGCATGTGTTGTGGCTATCCTTGGGGCCCTTAAGGCCAAGAAGACTCGTGAAGAGTGTTGGTAGCTCGGGAAGAGCTTGTGTACTCGGGAAGAGTAGTGTGCTCGGGAAGAGCTTTGTAAACTCGGGAAGAGTTGTTGTGTGGCTAAATTGGAGCCCTCAAGGCCAAGACCAATTGTTCTAGTGGAACCTCGGTTGGAGGTTATCTAACCGGGAAGAGGAGACGTAGGCGATTCATCGCCGAACTTTTATAACAAATCTCTTGTCTTTTATTGCTTTAATTCCTTTACGCATTTATTTATTTTGTTCTTTTTATTTATCGATTGACTTAAGGCTTCCGCAAGCGCAAAACTCTTTTATTTTTCAAACTCATTTTAAAACACTAAAGTAGCCAAGGAATCTCATTCACCCCCCCCTCTTCGATTCCAACAAGTGGTGTCAGAGCCATTTGATTTTTGTTTTTAAATCAAAATTTTTATATGGCTAATCTAGCAAATGAGTTTGCTCAAGGTCAATCGACAAATAGACCCCCGCTTTTCACGGGTGATAACTACGGTTATTGGAAGAATAGAATTTCTCTATACATCCAATCCGTAGATTATGATCTATGGGAAATCATTGTGAAAGGTCCACATACTCCTTTAAAGGATGTTGGGGGAATAAGCGTTCCCAAAGAAATGGACGACTTCACAAAAGCGGATATGATGTTAATTTCTCAAAATGCTAAAGCTATTAATATTTTGCATTGTGCTTTAGATATGAAGGAGTACAACCGGATCTCAATGTGCTCAACCGCTAAGGAAATATGGGACAAATTGAAAATTTGTCATGAAGGAACCAACCAAGTGAATGAGACCAAGATTGACCTCCTACAACTCAAATATGAGACATTTGAGATGGAGTCCGGAGAAGAGGTAGATTCTATGTTTAGGAGGCTCACCCTAATTATCAATGAGCTTGCCCAACTTGGAGAGAAGTGCCCTCCAAAGCAAATATGGATGAGAGCACTAAGAGCCTTGCCTAAAGAATGGGACGCAAAGAGGACGGCTATCATCGAGTCAAACAAAGGTGAAAATGCTTCCTTTGATCTTGATGAGCTCCATGGCACATTGGTGACCCATGAGCTTGAAGTGTCAACAAGAAGAGAAATAAAGGAGGAGGATAGATCCAAAAGAAATGTGATTGCCTTGATTGGAAGGAAAGACCATTCCGATGATGAAGATGATGATGATGATGAAGAGATGATCTTGTTCACTAAGAAGTTCAAGAAGTTCTTCAACAAACATAACAAGCCAAATGCCTCAAGTGCTACCAAACAAGAATCCAAAAATGAGGTAACTTGTTATAATTGTCAAGAAAAAGGCCATTGTGCTAACAAATGTCATAGGAAGAAGAATGAGGACAAAGGGAAGAAGAAGGCATTTATAGCCACATGGAGTGATAGCGACTCCGATGAAGAAGAAGCCACAAATCTTTGTTTAATGGCGCTTGGAGATGAAGGAGATGAAAGCGACGATGAGGTACCTTCATTTAATGAATTATTAGATTCGTATCATGAACTTATTGATGCTCTTGGCAAAACCAAGATGAGTAACAAATTACTCAAACTTGAGATTGCTAGGAGAGATGAAGAAATAATTCATTGAAAAATGAATTAAATTCTTTAAAGTTATCTTTTTGCAAATATAGTGAAATTAGTCAAAAGATGAGTGAATTGCTTGGCTTACAACGTTGTAGCTTTGACAAAGCCGGGTTAGGCTACTCAAGCAAATCAAAAACTTTTTCTAGCTTGTTGGCCAAAGTAAAGCATGATTCTCCTACTTGTAACTATTGTTGTAAAAATGGTCATACCAAGAACAAATGTAGATTTGCTAGAATCCAATACCAACCTAACAAAAGGTGGAAATGGATTCCAAAGGTGCCATTGAAAGCTAACCATCAAGGACCCAAAATCAAATGGGTACCAAAGATCCTCCTATTGTAAATTTATTTTGTAGGAACAACAATGGGATGGAGGATGAATGACCAAGCAACTCAAAGGAGGAGTTTGTTTTATTCACTACTATAGAAGAGGCGCGAGGCGTAGGACCAATGACAAGAACGCACTCTTGTCATCGGAGGTAAAATTTACTTTATACAAATTAAAAGAGCAATTCAAAATTTAATTGGCACAAATTAATTGTGACCAATAAAAATTGAAGCTCAATATTCATTGTAGTAAAATGGAATACCCCTTAGCATATGCACATATAAATTATCTTGATGTACGATGTATGCTTATCTTTTTATAGTAAGAATCTTGATATGTCTTTGATTTAAATTTAAATATGTTATGTGGAATTGTGCAATTATGTGATTTAGCATGCTATAAGTGTTTAGATGCTTAATTTTTGATATAATGCTATCATGACCTTAATAATCTTATTAAATGTTGGTTTGAGAATTATAATTTTTTTTTGGGCATATGTGCATGAACTCTAGGTAGAACATATGCACACTTTGCAACGTTTAGAATTCATGGTTGAGTGCCTTAAACGCATGTGTATTTCACTAATTGATTTGATCTAATAGCTATTACATGCTTGGTGAGGACCATGTGTAAAATTATTAAAATATGGCTATGTGTCAACATATTTGAGCTATGTTTATTTAAATTTTATGCTTTTTGATTATCACAAAAAGGGGGAGAATTTTGTGATAAACTTGAACCTTAATACATGCATAGTTTAAGGGGGAGAGCTTGTGTATGCATGGTTTGAGGGGAGAGTGATTTGTTTAATGCTTTACTTGTTTAACTTGTATGTGCTATGCAATTGTTAAGGGGGAGTCATTTGTACTCACATTTCATGCATATTACTTATTCAAGTTTATCAAGTTTTGTGATCATAAAAAAGGGGGAGATTGTTGAGCCTTAAACGCATGGTTGCGTTTAATGCGTTAATTAATCCCCGGTCTATCTTTGAGTTTTGATGATCAACAAAACTTTTGTTTGTTGTATTAATATATCTACTTAGTGTGCAGATTAAGTGATGAAAAGTGGTTGGAATGAAGAAAATCGATTGTGCATGTTGTGGGCTGGATCGCCCCAAGCGATGGTGACCATCGCCCCAGGCGATGGCAGCCAGGAGCGACATCGCCCCGCACATCGACTGAAGCGACGCCGAGGCATGCGCGGGCATGCGCGCAGGGGGAGATCGCCCGAGGTGATGGCATTGAACGCCTGAGGCGATGGATGGTTCGTTTGAGGCGATGAAGTTTTTGGACATGCTAGGCTACGGCCTTGATTTTTGCTCTGGATCGCCTGAGGCGATCGACTCATCGCCTGAGGCGATGTGCGTGATTTGGTGACCGTTGGGGCGCGGCGATGGTGATCGCCCGAGGCGATGTCCGAGGCGATCGAGGAGTGATTTCAACCTTTTGTGTAGTAACGGCTAGTAGGAGCCTAGGGGGCCTCCTACACTATAAATATTGATGCTTTGGAGCATTTTGAAGAAAAGAAACAAGTCTACAAACTTTTACAAAGCCTTGATCATTTTGAATTCATATTGCATTGCAATCTCCATACATTGTTGTTGTGTTGGAGCTTGTAATTCTTTTCTTTATTAGAGTCTTGTGTTTCTTCGTGTGAGTACACCGTGAAGGTGTTTGTTGGTTTTATTGTAAAGGTCCTCCAACACCAAAGCAAGTTGGAAAATTGTAAAGTCGCCAACAAGTGAAGTTGGTGCATGTGTTGTGGCTATCCTTGGAGCCCTTAAGGCCAAGAAGACTCGTGAAGAGTGTTGGTAGCTCGGGAAGAGCTTGTGTACTCGGAAAGAGTATTGTGCTCGGGAAGAGCTTGTGTACTCGGGAAGAGTAGTGTGCTCGGGAAGAGCTTTGTAAACTCGGGAAGAGTTGTTGTGTGGCTAACTTGGAGCCCTCAAGGCCAAGACCAATTGTTCTAGTGGAACCTCGGTTGGAGGTTATCTAACCGGGAAGAGGAGACGTAGGCGATTCACCGCCGAACTTCTATAACAAATCTCTTGTCTTTTATTGCTTTAATTCCTTTATGGATTTATTTATTTTGTTCTTTTTATTTATCGATTGACTTAAGGCTTCCGCAAGCGTAAAACTCTTTTATTTTTCAAACTCATTTTAAAACGCTAAAGTAGCCAAGGAATCTCATTCACCCCCCCTCTTCGATTACAACATTCTCAATACTGATCAACTATCCGTTACAAGAGGAAAGTTGTAGATTTATAGGAGCGCATTAAATGCTTCAGTACTATTTTGGGCTAGAGGCAAAATGCATTTAATGGTCATCAATCAACAAGGACAAAAGCATTGTTGCATAAGTACACACTTTGGGATCTACCGACATTACCGTTGCGTCTTTCAAGTATAAAAGGCATAGATCAAGAACATTTGAAATGATGCACATGAGAGGAACTGCAAATACTATACTCTTCAATGAACATTTATTGAGCATTCCAGAATCCGTGGCAACCATTTGAAAGAGCTTAAGGACGATGAAGCCCAGATTCGAACCGCTTGCATGACATATCAGTTCCATATAGAAGCAGTTACAGGCACCGTGTTAATGACAGATCAGATCTTTAAAAAGATCATCGGTGCTGTGATTTTGCAACATAATGCAAAATCATCTCTCGCACTCTCTACCTTAGTTGTTAATATTGATTGTATAAGTAGATTGATTGTTATAACAGTTGTGACCGAGTGTTATTACTAGGAGTTTCAATCTGGTTATGTGTGTGTAAATCTCAGGATTGAATCAGGGTTGTACAACGGGATTGTATTACTCAAAGTCTTCTAGTGAATCCTTCCTGCAAAGGAAGAATGGGAGACGTAGAAGCAATCATTCATGCAAACGAAGGATGGGAGACGTAGAAGCGTTTGTGCTTCAAACTTCCAAAAATAACTCGTGTCATTTACATTCTGCATTTACTTACTGCACATATTAACTGTTGGTGTTTACTCTGTATAATATAGACATATTGATTGCCAGTAGACAACAAGTCTTTCTTAGTCCAGTAGACCTTGTCTACTGTGATCATTTCAACAGTAGACTACTGCTATCAGCTCAACTTATTCGTTGCATCAATCAAGTTCTTTCTGCACTTATTCAGTTAGTCGATTGCTCAGTTTTTAAACAAGAAAATAGTTTTTGGTTGCTAACACGACCAAATCAGATTTTATAATATCTAAGTAGAGCCGATGCACTTATTCAACCTCCCATTTCTATCTGCACACCCGATCCTATCAAAGATTATGAAAATTCCCAAAAAAAAAATTAATTGATTGTGGTTAAATTGAGAACCTTTTTTTTTTTTAAGAATTGAAAACAGGTGATGGAGTTCAATGTATTGTTGGCCATCATTTATATTTTAAAATAAATATAAGTGAGATTTAAAGTGTTATTACCTGAGAATACATAATCCAAGAATTTAAACGTATCATATATATATATATATATAAAATAAGTATCATAAAATTATTATTATATCTTATATAATAACTATCCTAAATTTACTATTATAAGGAATAATAATAAATAGTAATTACTATTTATTATTATAATAACTGTCCTAAAGTTACTATTGTAATAAATATGGCTTGCATGCCATATCAATTCAATATAGAAGCAGTTTCAGGCAGCACGTCAATAACAAATCAGATCTTCGAAAAGATCATCATTGCTGTGATTTTGCAATAGAATGCAAAATCATCTCTCGCACTCTCTGTATAGTTTGTTAATATTTGATTGTATAAGTAGAGTGATTGTTATTACAGTTGTGACCGAGTGGCATTACTAAGAGTTTCTATCTGGCTCTGTGTGTTTAAATCTCAGGACTGAATTGAGGTTGTACAACGAAATTGTATTACTCAAAGTCTTCTATTGGAATCCTTCCTGCAAAGGAAGAATGAGAGACGTAAAAGCAATCCTTCCTGCAAAGGAAAAATGGGAGACATAAAAGTGTTTGTGCTTCGAACTTCCAAAAATAACTCGTGTCATTTACATTCTGCATTTACTTACTACACATATTAACTGTTGGTGTTTACTCAGTATAATATAGACATATTGTTTGCCAGTAGACACCGAGTCTTTCTTAGTCCAGTAGACCTTGTCTAATGTGATAATTTCAGCAGTCCACCGTGTTTTTCATTAGACCAGTAGACTCTGTCTACTGTTGTCATTTGACCAGTAGACTACTGCTATCAGCTCAACTTATTCGTTGCATCAATCAAGTTCTTTCCGCACTTATTCAGTTAGTCGACTGCTCAGTCTTTAACCAAGAAAATAGTTTTTGGTTGCTAACACGACCAAATCAGATTTTATAATAACTAAGTAGAGTCGATGCACTTATTCAACCTCTCATTTCTATCTGCACACCCGATCCTATCAAAGGTTAAGAAAATTCCCAAAAAAAATGTAATTGATTGTGGTTAAATTGAGAATTTTTTTTTTTTTAAGAATTGAAAACAAGTGGTGGAGTTCAAGGTATTGTTGGCCATCATAATAATATATATATATATATATATATATATATATATATATATATATATATATATATTATAAGTGTCTTAAAATTACTATTATATTTAACTAAAGTTACTAGTGTAAGAAAAAATAATAACTAGTAATTACTATTTATTAAAATATTTTCTTTAATTTTTTGACCGTGCCGATCGATTACGTTCAAAAAAATCAATATATTGCTTCGAAACTATCGATTGATCGTCATATTTGTTGTCGATCGATCAGTAACATTAAAAAAAAAGTTTGTGCCCACGAATGGCCTATGGGCCGAAATTCTTGGCCCAACACGTTTATTGTCTACATGTCATACTTGGCATGACATGACATTGTAGCATTTCGTGTCATCTTATTGGGCCTCGTGCTGCCCGACCCATTTGACACCTTTAATATCATAGAGTGAATAATGCTTTAGAAAGTCTATTGTCTTTATTTGTTTGTTTATACTTCAATATCATTAATTATAATTGTTAAGTTAGAAACTGATTATATATATATATATATATATATATATATATATATATATATATATATATATATATATATATATATATATATATATATATATATATATCAAACCTCTTAAAAACTTTCTTTCAGATTTCACATGTTTGATGATTATATAAAATTCTTGTATTATGATTAAATGATAATTATCTGAGAAAATATATCAAATTAAGTATAAAATGTCCATATGGTTAGAACTATCAAAATAAGTTAGCTCCGTTAGCCTGACCCAATCCAACCGGCCAAGTAGGCGAGTTGGACCAGCATTTTTACAGCCCATCGGCATGCGGGCCTATATGAGCTGGCCCAAACGGGCCGTGGGTTTGGCGGCCAACCTGCGGCTTGGCCCCTTTTTAAAAAAAATAAAAATTTATTGTTATTCATTTTTTTAGGTTCAATTCATAAATAGAAACTCAACATCACAATGAAGCATCCAATCTACTATATATTTTTCACTTGTTCTTGCTTGAAAGTTGCAACATGTATTTCAAAATTGAGTAAAATATTGATTCCCTAATCAAGTATTTTTAGTAGCAGTGTTAATAACTAGATAAAACATGAAGCAAGTTTCAGTATTCTTCTAGCATCAGTTCCAGGTTCGGCAAGTTCAATTGGAAATATTTTTTTGAAGCTTTTTTTTAAAAAAAAAAATTTAAAAATCGGCGGGCTAGAACCCCAACCTGCGGCCCACCACGGGTTGAGTTAGATTGAGGTTTACCTAACCTGCCTGGAGGCAAGGCCAACCCATTTGAGCCAACGGGTTGGATGGACTAAATTCATTTGAATTGAGATGGTCCGTTTTAACAGATCTACATATGCCATATACTACCACACCCAGTATCTTTAGTCAACAGGCCATTTCCGACTTTAACTGTTCTTACATACTTCTACTTCTTAAGTATGCTAAAGTCAAAATGTTAGGTCCTTCACAAAAAAATAAAATAAAATAAAAAGTATTCAGAACTTAAAAGAAAAGTACGCTGTATTAACTGCGCTTTTAATATATTAAATGAATATACATAATTCACCCCAAATATCTTTTTTCAACCCTTCGAAGTAAATGTGGCGATACATGTCGACTTTGATTTAAAAAGGGTGAGTTTGAGCATCATAAAAAAACTTGACGATATCAACCATTATTTGATTACCCTAGGTATATTAAAAGCTATAATCCAAACATAAGAGTTAGTCAACCATAATATATATATATATATATATGCATCCCTTGTAAAATAGTTGTATTACAATAACATCTCATCTAATCTGTAAATATATAAAAAAATCACAACTACATCCCCTACACTGTAGGGGATGTAGATTATATTATTTAAACTAGAGGAGCTAAAACGATAATTATGAAATTTAGAGTGGTCTATACGAAATACACCCATATATATAAATATACATATGTTGTGGGCAACCGCCTATCTCAAAATAGATTTTTTTGATATATATTTCAGATATGTTATATTACGGACCTCCTTTTATGATTCCACGCATTCAATTTGCTAAGTCCACTTGCTATAGTAAATAATTAATCAAGTGGATCGTTTCCCTTCCTAGCTGGGTTCCTAGTATATTTAAGCAAAAACAAAAAGGAGCTTACACGAAGCCTACACACATTTTGCGAAACAAAGAACAAAAAGAAATTTATTTTTTTTTTAAAGGAAGGAAAATGAATTAGATTAATTTGTAGTAGTGCTGCACATAAAAAAGCATCTCGATGCATCGTTACGTGCTTGTAGAGTCTTTTTTTTTTTTATAATTTTATCTTTGAGTTAATTTGGTTTTTATGTAAAAATTGGAACATTTTTATAGAATAAAGTTAATATGATGATTATAAAAAATGACAATTGGTAACATAATAATTACAACATTTTCAGGGTAAACTGATAATTAAGAAAAATGTAAAATGTCCAAGAACAAAATTGTGATTATAAAGACGAAGGGATAAATGATAATTATAACGTTTTCAGAGGCACTCTGATATTATCAAACATATAAAATGTCCAGGGGTAAAATGGTGAATATCAGAGTGATTAATGATATTTTTGGTAGTTGAAAAAAAAGTTATACCAAATCGATCTACCATGTCTTACTTAATTTAGTTATGGATATTATATTTTACAAAAATTTTAAGTTGCATTTGTTCGGTTTGTTCGGTTAGCTGATAATTCTTTGTCAAGCTTTTTTTATATACATAATTAAATTAGTAATCAACCGAAGATTATGTGTATATATGTGTTGGGGTACAATAATTACCCTTGTTGTGTGATCGATCGTGGTGCTTGTGTTGCTGTACAGTTTAAAAGATTTGAGTTGCACCGTTACATCAGCTATATCTTTTGGTAAAGCGGCAAGCTCTTGTCAAGGTTACGTGTTCGATTCTCATTAGTCGCAAGAGTGTAATTATTGGGAGGGGGGTTGTTGGGGTACAGAGTCTTTACTATGTGATCGGTCAAAACATGGTGCTTGTGCTGCTGCACGGTTGAAAGATTTGAGTTACACATTTACCATCAGTTATAACTTTTGGTAAAGCAGAAACGTTTGATCCTACTATATATATATATATATATATATAAGCTTAATTTTGTTATCAAATCAGACATTTGGCTTCTATAACAATATTACTTATCTATCATATTTTGTATATTGAATATGTCATTTCTAATGATGACTAGCTTAAAAATCCTATGTTTTTGCACCAAGTAAAAATCCTACAGTTTTGTCCCACAATCTTAAGACTAGATTCAGCCCTGAGTATTACTGTATGAGCCGAGTTGAACGAGCATAAGTTCCCTTTTCCAAATATATACGCATTTGTAATAACATTATTTGCTTTACTTTCATAATCGACGTTCATTTTGTGATGTCTTCACCAAAATTTATTTAAATACCAAAATTTCCAATGTTCTGAATATATATACACAAATTCGGCATCACAAATGATCTCCATACACCATACCGTTTCATTATGCAAGAAATATTTAGATAAAAACATTGTATGATCCAAGGCCTCCTGTTTCACAAAAAAATATTTTTTTTTAATTATCAGGCAAATAGTATTAATATTAAGTAAGAGTACTAAAAATACTCAAAAAGTTAAACAATAGAGAACATTCCAAAATGACAGAAAGCAAAACATAAGGTAGTTCGTCTAAGGTACAAATAATAAGCTCTCTAATCCAGTCCGAAAAAGTAAATGAAAAGCGTGTAGGACATTTGTTTATTCACATCATCAGATTCTACTCCCCTAAGGTACTTTGTCGCTTCCTCTCAACGAAATTTCTGGGCACATCCTCCTAACAAGATTCCTAGACATAACTTAATGCCCATGAGCTAGTATTTTTTAATCGTACAACATACAAAGAGACATAAATCTTAGCGCAGAAATGTTATTATTTCTCTTGTATTGGCAACTTAAAATAAAATAAATGATATTTCTTTTTAATTATCAACAAAGATAACATAAAAATATAAAAATGAGTTAAGAGCAAAGCAGCCCTTTGTGTGTGTGTGTTTATGACAATGAATATGTATAGTATACACACATTTTATACATGGACAATGTAAGAACCTATAATCCATTAACAATTCTTCACCGCAATGACAACTCTGATCAACCATCATCAGCAATATCCTAAAACCCAGCTTTTGGATTCTCCGAACCTGCAGCTACAATGCCACCCATGCCACCATTGGTTTCTACTCTTTCATCTCTCGACTGCTGCACAAGTTCATCAATCTTTTGAAACTGATACGGCCATCTTGAATTGTACAGGAATTGGCGCAGATCGAATCTATTATCCTCAGGTGAGTAACTCTGATGATAGCACAAGATTATTAATCAAACATGATAATTTAAGCATAAGAAGTATGTGGAATAAAAAAACTATAAACTTTTGCTCCGTAGAATCAAGTACCTCCGCGTGATAGGAAGGCGTTAGTACAGTCATCTTATGCCTGTTGATGGAATAATACTTGAAGAAGTGCTTCACTTTGTCACCAATCTCTGCTGGAGTTAATTTTGGTCCCCATTTATAACAGAGATTCTGCCAAAAGAAAAAAAAAGATTTATAAATCATAAAATAATAGAAATTATACTGAAAAATCATTTTTAGGGTAGTAGCTTCTGTTTGTCCCGGCAAAGATCACAACAACTATACCGCAACAATATTCAGTTAACCTTTTAGCTGTGCCACAAAATAGCCATTATGAACCATCAGACACTACCGAACAATAAAGCATGATAAGGTAAGCCAAAATTCACCATTAATGTATTAGAATTTCAACCAAATTGAGGGTACAAGTAATTACTTAATTCAAGCTTATTTGAATGACCACCGTTTTGTTATCTAACCCCTCCCCTCAACAGATGACCATAGTAAGGAACGTGCAGCAAATTGGTTTTACGAATGGTTACAACCTCGATCACTTTGAGGACTATTACCCAACATACTTTTACTCAGCTGTAAATTACTGAACTTGGTTAAATTGCATCTATAATTCAATGGTATCAACATACCTGCGAAGGCATAGGTCACATCGACTAGACTAAAGAAATGGGGCACATGGGCTCACTAATCAAGTTTTTTACACGCAAACCTTAAACATGGATACAGGCCCACATCGGAAAATCTTTCGCAATCTGCCATATACTGAGAGCTCTTCATATGTCATTCCCATGTCCACTTCATCCAGCTGTTTCCAAATAAAACATACTGTCACATTCAACATGCAAAGGTTCATAATTTACGTGGTCATATCTAAATGCTTAATGAAAACATGGTAATAAATGTCAAAGAACAAGTTTCAAATGGTAAGGAGACAAAGAACAATGGCCAGATTCCCCGGAAACAAATTTGTAAAGTGGGAAGGCGATCAGAACGAGAATGTCAACTATAAGCATGATCAGGAGGAGAAGATAGGAAGTGTAGAGAGGAACAAAAGAATAAACTTCTTTCAACTGGAATCTTTTGTGAGCACGTCTAGGAGAGGGGACTGTTAAATTAAAGATCAAAGTCTTATCTCAAGGCATCAGAAGAATTTTTGAAGCTTACTGTGGGGATGGTTGTTTCGACATTCAACCCCTTGGCCGGGTGCAGTTTGAGGAAATACCTGGCTGTAATTGGATCTTATAGGCTCCAACTCGGCAGTTGGCGGAGCAGCCTCAATTTCTTCCAAAGATGAGTAACCAAGATGGACAGCAGCCCATTTCAAAAATGTTCGGAGATCCTGCTTGCTAATACTTCCGATAGGATTAATATCAGCGGAACTGCAATCATACTGCACAGGACAGGTTCATCAATTTTAGGAGGAAAAAAGTCTAGGAAAGTCAATAAAAACAGAAACCGTTTGAGATGGCAGTTCTTGTACTTCTAAACTAATGATGAATAACATGAAAGCAAAACAGATGACCATGTCAATAAACGATCACATTTATGATACTGAAGCACCTTTGTAAGGTAACCACGCAATCCTTCATCCACATTGGAGCTACCTAGGACCAGATAAAAGCCTGGTTTGTTCTGAACCCATGGCAATAGTGACGCTAACATGAACGCCAGGACCATTCTAATTCGAGCTTGAATATTTTGGAGGCCCAAGTTTTCAGCATTTGATCCCCCATCCACCTGGAGAAAAAATTATAAACAAAGAAAATTTCGTATCAACTGACTTGCACATATATACCATGTGTGAAATAGAATTTAAATAGACACAATTGATTGTAATGACCCAACTAACAAAAAGTAATATAATTGAATAGAAAAGTATTGAGATTTATAAAAAGTGGGACAAAATTGGCATTTTCATGCCTTACAATATATTTTGTCATAGATAAGCAAAATCAAACTCTAAACGAGTCAAAAAAATTTATTGAGTTAGACCAAACCACGATAAAAAAAAAATTATAATGCTTGACTGACATGTCAATTCCTAGTAAAATAACTCGAAAATGGAAACAGAAGGCGCAATTAAACAAGAAGAGACACTTTCAGTCTACAGCTCAGTGGTGGAAGCAAACAGGCATGCATGGCACTTTTAAGCCTTCTCCTCGAGGAGAGAGAGCTCATTCTGCAACAAGTTAATGCAAAACCAACGGATGAAGTTGAAAGGATAAAAACTTGCTTGGTTAAATGAAGGATTTCCTGATACCCTTTTTCCAATGAATTAATCAAGATAGATTTTATGATTTAACATAAAAGATAGGTAATTATGTAAATTAAGAAAATTTGGCAATGTTTTGCATAAAATAGCCTTTTGAGATTCATTTGATGAATTTTCTGATATTACATAAAAAACCGGTGTGAATTATTTATTGACCTCCAAACCATCGGCTTTAAAAGAATAATTAGTACAGAATCAGAAAGCCAACGAACAGCTACTTTCGTCCACACATATGATGCTTGGGAATTCGGTGAAGAAGTTCTCTTCAAGTCAAATGATGAAGGCCATTCAATAGGCACAAACTTAAGTTTAAACTCTTCAGCCTCAGACCTTGTATCGTGGCCTCTTTCCGGTAAGAGTTTGAAACAAAGAAAGCAGGGAAGAAACCACTCCATCAATCAAAACATCAAGATGCCACGACCCAATTTCTTCAGCAAGCACCTTCGCCCGAGTCCTTGTAGCATCAGAACTAAAAAGAGAGAAGGATATCATCGGCCAATTGCACATGAGAGGTATTCAAAGTCATTAACGTGTTTCATTTCTTTTGTGAGAAACTCCAAATAAGTAAGGTCGAACATTAAGGAATTCAAAATATAGCTTCTCAAACTTGCACTTCGCAAAGAAGAAGAAGAAAAAAGAAGAGAGAAAACAGCTGGTTCATACTTTCATTTATACATGTCACAAATTCTTACTCCGTGCAATAGAGCATTTTGAAAGTTCATCATGTAATGCCACGCATATATGCACGAGAAAGTTTTTTGACAATACACAAACAGTGGATGAATATCCCAAGATAAATAACCAGTCAAAGTGCATCTGTGATCAGGGACTCGGATAAAATATTTTAAATTTTACATTTCCCCGAATCGTATATGATTTTCTGGTGTGCCTGCGTTACGCGAATTAGCATTTTAACATTTGCAGGATGACACGACTTCCATTAACGTATTTTGACATACTTTATAGACTCAAAAGTTCAAAACTTAGCGAATCCAATTAGCACAGCCAAAGTCATAAAAAATGCCAAGCATGGGTAATAGTTGTTGCCCAAAATAATTACAGCAAATTCACATACGAAATATCGACAATTATCATCAATTCGAAAATGTTAGTATAGGAGGCAGTCCATATAAATAGATGCAGGACTCCAATATGATTCCAACAATAACAACCACCAAAAGATTTTATATTTATCATCCTCACGACCAACTGTTTATTTATTGAATCCAAGGGACCCTTCAATCCTATATGTACTTTTACATTAAATTAACCAAGCAAGATTAATTTATTGTTACAGTTACCCACAAATTAATTACAGAAAATTCACTCAAAATAAGAACTATTTCTCACCAATTCCAAAAACGTTAATATTGGAGGCAAATGATGTAAATAGAGAAATAACTTTTATATCACCCAATAACATTAACAACCACCAACAGATTTTTAAATTCTTCATCCCTGCCAAATCAAGTAACTACTTATTTATTGAATCCCTAGGAACCCACAAAGTTCTTCTGTGTTCTTACATTACTATTAAACATGTAAGGTGCATAGGATCGCAAATTTGGTTCTCTGTTTATTAATTCTCACCTATTTTCAGATCCCATGAAAACTGTGTAGAAGAGGCGTTTAGCAAATTCCTTGCTGTCCGTTGGAAACTGTTCACCGGTGTACTGGCCAATTCTGATAGCATCGGCTTTGACTTGTTCATCCCCCTTTGCAATTTCTGAAGAAATCTTTGCATCATCAACCAATTAGCTTATGAAATACGAAGCAGGACAACATGAAAGCTATAGACCCCAATATAAAATAGAAAGATACATTCAACCAATGTGATCATGGTGATGCTCCTCAAACCATCAGCTTGTTAATCTTTAGAAACAAGACAAACATTACAAAGGATAAGACTCACAAATATTTCAAACAAGAGGATCAACCAAGCAATGCCAGCCCTCGATTAATCTAATATAACTTAACAATAGATAAAATATGCACCCATAAATGCACCTAGAACAATATTCAGCTCCTTTATGCATGTTGGAAAAAGGACATAAGCCGAGTAGTAGAAGAATTAAAGAAATAACCTTTAATGACTAGCTGGCACATGCAACCAACTATGGCAGCAACAGAGGAGCTGTCGGCCCCACCTGAAAGTGGAAGCAAAAAACCGGATGCACCACTTCTCCTCAAATAATCCCACAGCCAGCAACTCGGTCCAAAAGCTATTTCCTCTTCAGGAGAATGATATTGTATCTGAAGACCCAAAAAAATTTAAGTTCTCCAAATATGTGAAGCAGAAACTACATGTGCACTGATATCCCTATATCAATACTAATGAAACACGACGCACCCAAATTTTAGTACTCACCGTGAACACCAATCTCCAGTGAGCATAAATTGATATTTAGTATTGAGTATCCATTGGACAGACACAATTATAGAGACCATAGCCACTCATAATGTTCTTTTTGGTTATCCTTATACGTACATCCACATATTATGAACTACAGGGATCTCATTGACTAATGCAAGCATGCATATAAACACATAAATTAAATTTTTACTTTAGGGTTAATTCGAATTAATCCCCTGGAACTATATCGAGTGCCCATTTTTTTTTTTTTTTTTTCCAGAGAAAACATAATAAATATAAATAAGTACCAGAGGTACTAAATAAAGTTATACAAAGCCCTTAAAAACAAAACCACACAGCCTATCCTTGAGCAGAACTACGCAGAGCTAATAAACAAATTCTAGGCTCATGTCTCCAGTCCCAAAACGAGGTCCCCAATGTATGAGTTCCTCTATTACTAATCCAAAACCATGATCTAAAAATGATTAATTCTAGCAAATCTCCCTTGATATCATCAGCTCCACGGAAGATTAGATTATTGCGCAGCAGCCAAATGGTCCAAATGATTGCTTCCCAGATAGTCATCCACTCCTTCTGTCCCTTGGTATGCTTCCACAGTCCCATGTGTTGCAATAGCCTGTCCACCGGTTCCGCCGAGAGAACTGTTGAAATTCCCAGCCATTTATAGCATTTCATCCACAACTTATGAGATTCCGGACAAAGGAACAGCACATGTTTTGTAGTCTCTTGATTATCATGGCAAAGAACACATTCTTCCGAAACCGAACCAGCAAAAATATTTCTTCGACGGAGATTCGTTATAGTCGGGATCCTGTCTCTGATCACCCTCCACACGAACGCCGCCACTTTTGTTGGCGCACACGTCCTCCAGATTGACTTGTAAGTCATCGCCGCATTCCCTTCTGCACCTACTTCTTGTTGAATTCGTGCATAAGCCGATCGCACCGTGTAAATTTTTGTCTCGTCGGCTGTCCAAGTCCAAAAGTCGTCTCCCTCCGATCGTGGCTGCAACCTGTCCAAACAAGATAAAAGATCAAGCAATAAAGTATCCTCCCAAGCAAATAGATCTCGTCGCCAATCCCATTTCCACACCCATGAACCCCCTATCCACTCACCCATATCCCCCACTAAAACATCCCTATCTCTTGCTATTGATGCCAATCTTGGGAATCTATTTTGTAAACTCTCATGACCCACCCAGATCTCCTTCCAAAATTTAGTCCCCCTACCATTCCCCAATTGTTTCCTCAACCCCCCAGTGAACCAGCCCGACGTGTCATGAACTGAGTATTTCAATACATCTCCCCACCATATCGAATACCTTCTCCTACCCCGATTATCCTCTAAATTTAATAAGTTCTGACCGCTAATCCCATATTTAGACCTAATTACCCTACCCCACAACGTATTCCCATTGGTCAGCATCTCCCAGCCCCATTTTCCCAATAACGCTTTGTTGAAAGATTCTAGGTTGCGAACCCCCAGCCCTCCATTCGATTTTGTTTTGCATACGTCTTCCCATTTAACCCAAGCTACTTTCCGGCCACTCTCCCCACCCCCCCAAAGAAAATCAATTTGCATTGATCTCAATTTTGATAGCACGGTTTTTGGAGCACGGTAATAGGAAAAAAAATAGATTGGTAAGGAAGTCAACACGGCATTGAGCAAGATTAGACGACCACCAAATGACACACTCTTATCATTCCAAACTGCCAGTCTTTTCCGTAATTTCTCGATTACCGGTTCCCACAAACTTTTTCGATTTCGATTACCACCAATTGGTATCCCCAAATATGTGAACGGGGTGTCCCCCACGTTACAATTCAACAAAGCTGCCAGTTCCTCCACCCTTGACTGTTCCAGATTTAGCCCGAAAAGACTGCTCTTATGAAAGTTTATTTTCAGCCCTGACAGCATTTCGAAATTACCCAATATAGCTTTGAAGGAGATGGCATTTTTAACCGTTGCTTCGGCCATCAACAGTGTGTCATCCGCAAACTGAAAGTGCGAGATCTTTACCTCATCCTCCCCAATCCATAGTGGCGAAAGTAGGTCAATCTGAACAGCCTTATCAATCATTCTGCTTAAAGCCTCTGCCACAATAACAAAAAGGAAAGGAGAGAGTGGATCTCCTTGTCTTAATCCTCTGTGTAGCGAAAATTCCTTTGTTGTGCTGCCGTTAATCAAAACAGATGCATGTGCACTTGTAACACATTCCATAATCCACCTTCGCCAATTGGTATCAAAATTCATTAGCCCCATGACATGATCTAAGAACTTCCAATTGACTGAGTCATATGCTTTTTCGAAGTCCACTTTGAGTATCATACCTTTTCTCCGATTGGTTTTGTATTCATCAATCAATTCGTTAACGATCACCGGTCCATGAAGAATATGTCTACTGCCAATAAAAGCTGTCTGAGATGGAGAAATAATTCTGTCAATAACTTGTCTCAATCTGTGAGCAAGGACCTTTGCTAAAACTTTGTAAATACACCCAATCAGTGCAATCGGTCGAAATTCTTCAATTCTAGTCGGATTGTTCTTCTTAGGGATAAGAACAATAAAAGAAGGATTGCCTCCTTTGATGATTCTTCCATTCCTGTGAAACTCCTCAAAAAATCTGCAGAAATCCGGTTTTAAGTGTTCCCAAAAATGCTTAATAAACCTGAAATTGAATCCATCAGGTCCCGGACTCTTCGAACTCTCACAATCCCAAACCGCTTGACGAATCTCTGCCTCCGAAAAACGTGCTATCAATGATTCATTTTCTATTTCTGTGAGGTGATCAAATTGTATACCTTGCAACGTTGGCCTCATCCAATCATCTTGTTGAAACTGATTAGAAAAGTAACGATGGGCCCCGTCCTTGATCCCCTGAACATCATCAATCCATAATCCATCAAAATATAAACCCACGATTTCCGATGTCTTCCTCTTTCGATTGATCACCTTATGTAAGAAGCATGAATTCACATCACCCTCTCTTATCCATTTAAGTCTAGATTTTTGGTATAACAATATGTCTTTCATCCCCAATTGATTCTGCAAATTGACTGCCTCGAGTTGCCTGGCCCGGTTCTCATCCTCAGACAGCTCTCTAGACTCTGTCAATCTATCCCATTCAAGCATCAGGTCCTTGGATTTTCCAATATTTGCTTCAATACTGCCAAAGACCTCCTTATTCCATCTTTTGAGGTTATTCTTTAGGCATTTGAATTTTTCCTTTAACACAAAGCTCCCCCAGCCTGAGATATTACAGCTGTTCCATTCATTCACCACAAAAGCTCTGAATTCTCTGTGTTGTAGCCAGGGATCTAAACATCTGAAAGGTTTTGGTCCCCAGTCCGGTTGATGATTTTTCAAGATGATTGCACAGTGATCAGATACAGTTCTTGTTAAACCCCATTGTGTCAGATCCTGCCATTCGTTCATCCAATTAGCAGATAGGAGAAACCTGTCCAATCGACTGACACATGAACCATCTGGTCTATACCACGTATATTTTCTCCCTATCAGTGGTAAGTCCAACAATTTCGAGTTCCTTATGAATGAATCGAAACCTCGCATTTCATTAATGTTCTTATCAGAAGATCGCCCCCTCCTCTCGTGAGGAAGTCTAACCGCATTAAAATCACCACAGATACACCAATATCCATTCTGATCCTGTTCCAATCTTTCTGACAGTGTATTCCACAGCTCTCTTTTGGAACCCAAGTCTCCTGTCGAATACACATTGATTATGGTGCACTTGATTCTGTTTGTCCCCCAATATCCCTCGACGCCCAGAATACCATCCTCTCCCCAACAATTATCCATGCAAAAGACGTCCGTATTCCACAAACTGAGTAGTCCTCCTGCGTTCCCCAGTGCGCCTTTATACGCCCAATCGAAATTAGCCCCCCCCCCCCCAAATTTTTTTGCATAATTCCTTATGGATGAATTCCTTTTTAGTCTCTTGTAGGCATAAGAAATCCACCTTTTCTTTATGCACCAACTCCCGTAGTTCTCTTTTTTTCACCCTTCCCCCTATACCTCTTATATTGAAACTTACTATAATCATTGGTTCACATTGGCATCCCCCAATTCCTCATTAGCAATCCTCCTCTTTTGGATTGCCATCTCATTTTGTCTTTCCATATTCATGAGATATTGACTTATCTCGTCATCATTGCCATGCCCCATAATCCCCAAATTTTGGCCAATCGTCCAAAGCTCAATTGCTTTGGCATAGCAATCCTCATCCGTGGGTGTAATGTGATGCAAATTTTTGCCAACCTCGTGAATCACATTCCTTTGGCCTTCAAATCTCCTTCGTCGCTGATAGGTTCGGAGAAACTGTTTCTCCGTGGTCGGAGTATGAAGAGTTTCCTCCTTTGTTTCCTCATTCCCGACACATTGCACATCCCCCTCGCTTGGCTGATCCGAACCCCCTAAATTAACGGGGTTGACCTGGTAATCCCCCTGTGAAACCCTGACTTCCTCCAAGATGGTCTGTGGTACTGATTCATCGGAGTAATTAGAGTCCGAGAAAGGTGAGGCCGGCGGCGAGTCCAAACTAACGGAATTGTGAGATTTTGGCTCCGTTATATTAGGCAGCTCCTCCATCATTCTTATTGAGTAAATCGTGCCATCGATGTCAACATGTGTCACCAAATTAATGAACGTCTTAGTGGTAGTGGCAATAAGAAAGCGACCACAATCTAACCGCCGGCGACCCAAGGTTTCCTCATCAATTTTGATTAAGCTTCCCAAGCGAATGGCCAGCAAATGGAAAAACCTCTCATTCCACGCTTGAATGGGGATGCCTAAACAATCAATCCAAACTTCTCTTTTCGAAGCATAACAATCTTTGTTCCAATAATTGATCTCACTGAACCATTGTCCCATCCATTCCTGGTCGTCATGGAATAACTCTTGCAACTTGGGTCTATTCTCATCATATAGCAACACAGACTGTCCTCCCATGGGGATGATCCTTGAATTGACAAATCCATGAAGTCTAAGTGCTTGTTGAGCCTCCACCAAATGCTGAGATTCATGAAGAATCCCCACTACACACCCCTCCAGCCATTGGAGCTCCTCTTTCTTAGTTTTGAAAGTCAGTCCAGCACCTCCTAAATCGTTTCGGTCGTCGCCCATCATGTGATGGATCTTAGCATCCACCATCTCCTTCTCCATCGGTGGTCTAGACTCTGAAGATGCTGCCTGGGCATAAGTTTTTCCAGGAATGGTACGCCGAGCTTGAATGAGATGAGGACGCACCCCGGAAATGCCCTTAGAATCTCGCGCATACCTGGACAAGTTAGCCCTTAGGTTGAACGCTCCCAACCTGATGTTATTGAGTTCCGCTTCGACCTGTGGAATATTCAGACGCCCCTTGAACCGGACAAATCCAAATTTCCGGCCATATTTGTCACGTTTCGGCGGAATGAAGATGTCACAGACGGTGGCTATTTTCTGAAACAGTCGCCACATCTCCGACGGAAACCACGTGTCCGGGAAGTTAGTGAAGAAGAAGGCAGTGGAGTTTCTTTCCAGGCGACGCACAAACTCTGGTTTTCGTCGGTGCCCAATCGCCGGCGCCAATGGTGGACCGTGAGCCTTGTTCGAGCCATGTTGTCCTTCCTTACCGACCGCGAGGCTAGGGTGGGTTCTCTCACACTCGGAATGGGTGGGGGGATAGCTGGGTCTGTGCTCCGTTGGGTATCGCCGCGCCGGAAAGCTTTGTTGGCGGCGGAAGGGTTGGGCGGGAGAAATTTGAAATGCCTCACCTCTCATTCTCTCTCTAAGTGGCAGACTATCTAGAGTGCATTATATCGAGTGCCCATTTAATCTCCCTAATACTTAATAATTGCATTATTTTGTCCCTTAACTATATCCACCATACACTTAATTCTCTTATATTATTAATTGCATCACTTTGTCAACTCATATTATTCATTTATCTATTTTCCTTTTCAAAAAAAATAAGTTAGTCGATCCAATATTTTTAATATAAGAAAAATAATTGCATTTTTCAATTGAATGATTAAATATATAAGCAAGTAACTAAACATAACAACACTATTATAATTACAAATACGGAGATAATAAAAATATTAATATTGAATAAGTGGTGTAAATAATTATATTAGGGGGCAAAATAATGCAATTAATTTCACGAGGATGAGGCAGTGTGGATTTGATCCACAAGCTCATTATGAGGATGACACGTACGTACATGCACATGCAAACTCATAACACCATCCAATTCTTCATATCATCAAGACATTAGCTTTTTATAAAAAAAATGTCCCATGGTTGGGTGGTTGCTATGGGACGATAAACTAAACTTCGATCCTACAGTTCAATTACTTTACCACGAGGAAAGTGGTAAAAAAAATTTAGTTCAAAAAGTAAAAGGTGACAAATCTATTGTCGCACTACACGGCACCTCAACATCAAAAGATTTTAGGTTATCTACCTTCGAAACTAAAGTATGCAAGCATAATAGCACGCAGATAGAATCTTTTTAAGAGAGAGGGGAGGCCACAACTTACTTGGGAATCCATTATAGACATAAGATATTTAACAAACTCACTTGAGACAGAGACTATTACAGGTTAGACTTACAAAGAATACTTTGAATACATTGCAACAAGCAAAAACAAATAAAAAGAGATAAGTATTTGAATAGATGTTCACGAAATACCTTGATTCCAACCATTGCTTTTATAGAAAGAGCTCACCTTAAGTGGACTGGAAAGTGACATTTGAAGCTTGAAAGACTGACAAAGCTTGAAAGGCGCTGCTACTGAGGAAACTTTGGGTTTACAACTTGCTTGTTCTTGAAAGCTACTTACAGATCCTCTAAGACTAGCAACCTGCCATTTAGAACAGGTTTGACATATCAAAGTTAATTGTATGGTTTAAAAAAGACAGAGCGCGATAACACTAACCAGTTTCATGCAAAACCTTAAGCACGGGAGGATTAATCACGTCAGGAATATCATCACGTGGAAAAGATTATTTAAATCTCAAATAAATGGCTTTGTCAGCTTCCCTAATTTATATCATAATAGCATATTCAGAATGTTACGCAGCATATTCATCTTGCACCAGTGCAGAGGGATTATAACTTTCATAGCATCATACAAACAATAAGTAGATTTATAGCACACAAGATTACCAACATACACACTTATTTCTTTAATCTAACCATTTTATCATCCATTTACCAAAAATAGAAAAACAACCACTATTCTTTTTCGTACGGCTTAATGAAATAATTAGGCAAAATTCGACTCATACCGACATACACACTTATTTCTTTAATCTAACCATTTTATCATCCCTTTACCAAAAATAGAAAAACAACCACTATTCTTTTTCGTACGGCTTAATGAAATAATTAGGCAAAATTCGACTCATACCGCATCTAGATCTACTTGAGCAACCACCAATTCTACATCCTTCAAAGAGAATTGTGAACCTTGGGCAACCACATCTCCATTCACAACAACACAAGAACATCCATCTGCATACATAAATAGATAACAAATATATCTTTGAAATTCAATTCATTTACACAGCAGAATAACTAATCAGGTAAATTATATCTAGCATTTATAATAATTCATTTTTAACGCGTTTCACTTACTGAGGCCACGGTTATTACAAGTACAAGGCACGCTAATATAAAACTCTTTATTGAGGTGAAGTGCCCCAAGACATGATATGCTAGAATCTAATTACTTGAAGAGATTTTCAACACTTATAATCCATTATGTAATTTACAATCTATTAATATGGTTAGGAAACAAATAGCCCTTAGTATATAATTGAAGATTAATAACATTGTCTCGCATTTTATTATCTATTTGTTATCACTACATTTGAAAAGTGCTTAAAAGCTGCTTTGAGCCTTAAAATGCATCAAGCATGGGGCTTCATAGTTGAGACGCTCACTTGATTGAAGGGTTGCGCCTCGGCTCTACAGTTCAGACTCGCCAAGCTTTGAGCCTAAGCGCAAGCCTTGTGGTATTTTAATAACTACGAGTCTATGACTGTCTAATACATTAGTTCAGTGGAGGATCAATTGGTTTATTAGGATAGGTCTTGAGATCAAATCACACCATTGGCATGCACATGAAGTTAAAGGCAGTTCCTGAGATTCTGATCTAGTAATAACACCAATCAATTGGCAAGTGCCTGCTCATTTGAAGCAGAGCCCATGAAGATGATCGATCGGGCTATATTTGGGATATAGGACTTGAGAAACACTTCAACATAACAAGGTATTCCAAAACTGTTCCTTCATCATTAGAAGGTACGCTGCTGGACATGTTGCGTGTTACGGGAAATATATTAGCTAAGTCCAATAGCAGGCCCAAATGAAGAAGCCCACTATTTACCAGCCTATGAAGAGAGATCTAGAAGTCACGTGACGACAAGGGAGGGTAGTTAGTTGTTAGAGGAGGAAAATGGGAATAAATAGGGGGGAAAGGGAAGAGAGGGCAGAGGAGATTTTATACAGTGAGTATGTGCAAGCAAGTGCTTGGGCAAGGGGGATTTCTCCCTTGAGTGTGTGTGTGTGTGTGAGCTTACTTTCCTTGTATTCCATTTCTATCTGCACTATTAATATAATTACAGGTTATTTTAGTAACTTACCAAGTACCGCAGTTCCTTTCAATACATTCATTTCCTTTCGTTCCAGTGTTGCTTTTTTGTGAGTGGTTACTGCTAAATTGTGTTATTCAACATCAATCCAGTTTTGGGTTGTAACATTGCGTAACAAGGAAAAAGATCCAGCGCATACAATATGATCTCATAGCATGCTACCCACCAAAATATAGTCGACCACCATCACATCCTTGGTGATTGCTGTACATGTAAACTCCTCCACGAGTATGTGTTGCACCTATAAAAGCACGAAGGCGTATGTCAAGCTTTCGTAGTTGATGATGGCTTCCACTAGCATTCATGAAAACTTCAACACCATTAAGCGCAAGCTCAGCATGAGGGGGCATAGGACTAAAAAGTTCCTCACAAACTTCAGCTGCAACAGCGCTGAGCAGAAAATAAACTCTAAAGTATTAGAATTCATAAACAAATTAGAATAAGTATTCTGCTACATAATTCATTTCAAGGCGTGTATGTCAAAATTATCATGGACTCATGGTGCGAGCTTTGTCCAAGTCATGCATTAAGATCATGAATCTAAATAATGATTTCACTGCATACCATGGAGGACCCAACTAGAGCATGCAGACTATATGATCCAATTCAACAAAAGTTCTTGGTAATAGAGCTAGGATATCTGACAAATCTGATGCATATACATGCATGTATATGAAATGCTCACAACTGAGCATAAAAATTATTTCAAAAACTACCAAGATCAAACATCATTCTAACGCAACCTGAGATGTCACCGAAAAGATGCGTCAATGAAATATTTTCAAGATAGCCAGTGATACATTGTAATTAACCACATACTAAATTTTTTAAAATTCGAAATTAAGATGTTCAATTATGGCTAAAAGCTGTACGACATCATATGGCATGAAAGTACGAGGATCGAATTTAAAAATAATGGGAACATAGTAACATACGTGTCTAAAAACTGAATATAGCCATAACCAAAAGGTACCACAGTCTGCGACAGAGCCTCAGATATGTCGCTTGGAAGTAAAAAGTCCTCAAGTTGCTCTTTCTGCTTCCATGCTGTAAACCATCTTAGTTCTCTATAGTTTCCATCATTTGCGAGCCACATCTTTGGACGTATCATCAATATTTTTCTATTAAGGCAAAGCACTTGGCAATTGTACCGTTCAGACCCTTTGATAACTGGCATACCAAAACTACACAATATCTCATCTGTCCAATCACCAAGCAGTAGTTCCTTCAAGCACTCCCACCTGCCAATTGATAGTTCAAAATCTCATAGCAAGAAAATAAAACATAATGACGGCGAAGGTTATTCCATCCCAATACTGACTACTACATCTGAAGAGCAATTGAAGAACTGGAAAATCCACTTCTGAACCTATAACATGCATACGTGTAAAGTTGGATACATACGCATGAGTGACGGTATCAAGTTCCAAGAAATGGTCCTCGCAGCCATAACCAGTAATTTCAAGCTCGGGTCCGAGGCGAATTGCTGCTCCAGCTTGTTTAGCCCTAGAAATGGAGTCCTTGATGTTTTTCATGTTGCAATCGAAATCCATTGCCCATTGATTCAAGTTACAGGTCGCCACTTTCAGAAGCCTCATCTTCAAATTACAGTATTCCGATGCGCTTTCCTTTATGGTTTGTATTATAGTATTAGAGCATGGGTGTGAACGTCAACGGGGCGGATGCTTGCTGTTCGAACCAGACGTGTCAAGTGGGCCGGGTCAAACTTCAATTTCTAGATACACATACACCAGACAAAACGGGTTAGCCCAATCCAAATATATTTGACGCATTTAGGCCCGCCTGTACACGGATTGGAAACCCCTAATCCAAACCCAACCCTAACAAAAAAAGACAAAAAAAACTATTTTATTATATTTTAATGAATTAAAATTATTAATAAATCATATTTTAATTAATCAGGAAATAACACATAGGTACCACTTTTCAAAATATGTTTCAACTAAATCTATCAAAATATTTACTTTTCAACTAAATTTTTTAGCGTTGAAGAAGAAAAAGAGGCGCGATGATTTTAAGATGTTCAGAAAGTTTTCGTAATGTTAAGGAAGAAGACGAGGGTAATTTAGTAATTTTGCGCTCAATCGAACTTAAATGAAAGGCAAATATTTTGGTGGACTGGGCCGAAAAATCTTTTATGTTTTGATACCGGCCCGAAATTTTCCCATTAATTAATCCAAATTTTGTTACAAACTAAATAATTGATCCAACTCGAGGCCCAACTTGTCAACCCAAATGGGTTGGCCCATAATTTTTCGCCCAACCCACCTATTTGCCCAATTGGGTTTGGCAAATGCAACAGATCAAACCCATTTTTGACAGCTCTATTTTTAAATACATGTGTTTCTCTTTTCGGCCAAATTTTCATTGTTTTTTTTAAAGCCAATAAATAAAATTATATAATGATTTTAATTCATTAACTTGGATTTAGTCTATACAAACAAGTCAGCATTTAAAATCGTTGATTTCAAATCCAACATTTCAAATCTTTCAGCTCAAACACAACCTAAAAGTATTTTTCATTTCCAATAAATATAAACGAACATAACAATATTATTTATTCTTTTTCAAAAACATTTAAACTTCATTTTCATACTCCCTAACTTTATTTTATTATAACTTTCCATCATTTCTAAATAATTATAACATTATATTGTATTATACCTTAGGACGTATTTTTAGATTTTAAAATAAACACACAAATTTTTAAAATTATATAATCCAATATATTGGAAAAATGACATGGCATCTACTGTAAAAAAATAAAAAAAATTTATAATACTAAGAGTAATTAATTCTCCCAAAACACGAGTTGTTGTGGAGGTAATTAGCACATTTTGAATAAGAATATTCTAATTTAATAGATTGGTTTAACCTTAATGATAAAAGCAACAACGTTACATATGGCAAAGCTTATTAATATGCAAGTCCAATGGGCCTCGAGGCCCATTAAACAATTTAAAGGACATCCAAAATTCAGTGAATTATAGTCTCTAGGGTTAATTTAACCAGGAAGAAAATAATTTTTGTTTTCAAGTTCCATGCTAGAGTTTACGGTCAATATTTGATCTTTTTTAAGCCAGCATCCAATTTAGGACTCGACTCATATAAATTCATTTTTTTAACAAGTCTAATCATGGGGTGGGGAGACTCGAACTCGAGTCATTACATGGGGATATGTATGACTAACAAATAAACACTGTGCAGGTTGTCCATCACAAAATACAACTCGAGTAATTACATGGCGATCTGTGTGACTAACCAATAGACATTGCGCTGGTTGTCCATCAAAAATACTTTAAAAACAGCACGGATTATTATGATTTTTTTGTGGTGAAATTACGAGGGTTTTATATGTACATATTACATGTATATATGATATTTTCTATATTTCACTTTCCACCATTTGTAATGTGAGCAAATAAGAGCTATTTAGATCCTCAGATCATGAGATAAGCACGAGGGTTACACATGATCCGTTGGTTTCGAGTAGAAAGTGTAATGTTGGGGTGGTGTACACAACAATTCTTCTATGTGCTCGTGGAAGGAAACACTACTCATATATCGCTTAATGCATAACAAGTCTTACACATTAGCATCCACGTGATATAGCACATCATATCCACTTGTCGTTTAATATGGGGCTTCGAGTCATCACTAACATATATTTTTTGGAGGGGATTGTTGGGAGTAGTGTATTCAAAAAATATTATGTGCCTTCGTGAACGGATATGATGTCATCTACCGTCTAAAGCATGATACAAACCTGACTTATTGGGACCCACATGGTACAGTCCACTTTATCGCTTAGTACGGGATTTTGCGCTGTATAAAAAATTTGACATAAAGTTAGACGTTTAATCCTAATACTACAGTTTTAGAAATAATTGAAAGATGGATAGCAAGTTGTAAATTTTCTCGTAATTCCACAACGATGGGCGGTCGGGGAAAACAAGTTACAGAGAAGTCGATGGGAATTCACATGGTTACCTTATTTAGTAAAACTCCACATGGTTTCCTTATCTAATTGACACTTCCCAAGAGTTTAATTTAATGCTGGTGGAGGAACATGGCCGCCAATCCTTCGGCAATCATCAAGACGGTAAATTAAATAAAATTCGAATAGCTGATGGCTTGTAGCTCATCTGGCACCGGTCGTAAATGTGACCCGAACATCTCGTGTTCAAGTCTCAATTCCTCCCTAAATAGTTGTAATATTTGCTCAAAAAAAAATTCAGATAAGATTAACTTCAATCCATCCATATATATATATATATATATATATATATATATATATATATATATGTATATAGGTATGTATATATATGTATGTATTATATTTGGATTGATAAATTGGATTTAGATTTAAAAAATTGATTGTTTAAAAAAAATCAAATTTGGAATATTCAAATAACACTTGTATTATAGGATGCATTTAAAAACCTATCACAATTATTAATGAAAATGCTTAAATTAAATGACACTCATATAGTGTGAAACTGTGGACGTAATATTTATTTTCTTGACATCATTTTTTGTTTTGAACAACTATTATAACTATTTTGAGGTTGGGGGGACACGAACACGAGGACTCAAACACAAGATTTTCGAGTCCTAATTAAGATCGGTACTAAATAAGCTACAAGCCATCAGCTCTTGATATCATTTTGATCTCAACATCACATGACATTATGGTCCATGCAAACAAGTGAAACCGTGGTAGCGATTCATTTGTTTGGAGTATGTATAATGTATGCAAAATGGGAGGACATAAAAAAAAATTATTGAAATAAAATTTAATTTTAAAATAAACTTTATTTTTATTTTGTCTTGGTCACATTATTTTAGTACCCGGGAATTGGGTGTCACCTATAATGCACGGACACTCCTAAAAATCATTTGGTGCAGTGTCGGACAATTCTCGGACGTCGACACTTCTCGGACACGTGTCGGACACGCCACGCGGCGTGTCCATTGTTTTATTTTAATAAAATAAAATCGGACACCCGTGTCGCACACTCCCCTCAAAATCGGACACCCATGTCATACATGGCTGATGGGCGTGTCCGACACAGAAATGACATTTTTGTGTGATAATTGTACAATTTATTTGGCTAAAATGAAATTTAGAGGTATTACTTAAACTCTATTTAATTGAAGTAATATACATTTGTTGTTAGTGTTAGTGATACTATGATGATTTCAGTGAGATATATTTGTATATATTATTTTTGAATTTGGTAAGAATATTTTTGGTGTTATATTTTATTTGGACGTATTTGTTAAACTTTATATTAATTAAAGTAATATGCATTTGGTGTTAGTATGAGTGATATTATAATGATTCCAGTGATATGCATTTATTTATATGTTTCTTGAATTTGGTAAGAATATTTTTGTTAATTTTACATGATTTTAGAATTAAAAAAATGTGAATTTCTAGTATTTGTAATATATATAGGATGCATTTAAAAACTTATTACAATTATTAACGAAAATACTTAAATTAAATGACACTCATATTGTGTGAAACTGTGGACGTAATATTTATTTTCTTGACATCATTTTTTGTTTGAACAATTATTATAACTATTTGGAGGTTGGGGGACTCGAACACGAAGACTCGAACACGAGATCTCCGAGTACTAATTAAGATCGGTACCAAGTAGGCTAAAAGCCATCGACTCTTGACATCATTTTGATCTCAACATCACATGGCATTATGGTCCATGCAAACAAGTGGAACCGTGGTAGCGATTCTGTAGGATCGAGCGTTTACCGATTTACCAATAACTACAGTTAAGGATAATGTCGCAACATCAATCTTTTCAACCATACACTAACACAAGCGCCACTGTTCAATCAATCACAAAGCAAAGACAATTGTTGAACCCCCAACAATCCATCCCCCAATAATTGCACTTCTCTGCAACTCATGGGAATCGAACACACGGCCTTGGCTCTGATACCAATTGTAGGATCGAGCGCTTACCGCTTTACCAATAACTATAGTTAAGGGTAATGACGCAACATCAATCTTTTCAACCATACACTGACACAAGCGCCACTGTTCGATCGATCACAAAGCATAGATAATTATTGAACCCCAACAGATTCATTTGTTTGGAGTGTATAATGTATGCAAATGGGAGGCCACAACAGTTTTGGAATGATTATATTATCAATTCCACGTTTTACACGATTTTACATAAAAAAAAATTATTGAAATAAAATTTAATTTTTAAAATAAACTTTATTTTTATTTTGTCAATAAGTGTCCACCATAGTACATAAACCAAACTCAATACACATATACATTTCCTTATATTCAATCACTACAATCAACAATGCATGAATACATGAATATGTAATTACTTCATAGTATACCTACTCGTACGTCGATACGGACCTTAAAGTCGACAACAAGATTAAGCTACCCCCATCGTCCGGAGGTTCATGGAGTATCTATATCAAAATCATTAACTTAATATTAGTTCACTTACAACACACCTGATATAATATATATCCTACTCAACTTCAGTTCAAGTGTTCAACATTACAAAATAACAACTCACTAAAATGAGCCTCGTACATTAATCAAAGAAATCAATACAACCTCTTTGTGTAATCATAAAGCTAGTTCATAACTATCATTTAACAATTAATCCACCGTTTCCGCACCAAAATTACTGAAACTCACAGCCATAAAATTAAGAACGTGAAGTGGACTAAGGCCATGGAAAACAAAGAACCGCTAGACAAGGTCCATAATTAGCAAGAATACGAGGGGGAAACGGTGTTGGAATCTCAATGCATGAAGGAAAGTAGGTACCCGCTGCCCCAAGCACAAATACAACACAACCTGAAAGAACCCAGCATATCAGCCTGAAACCAATTCCATAGGGAAGCTGATCGACACAGCAGCAAGAAGAACAAAGTGCAATGGTGATTCTATTGACACAGCAGCAGGTTACAAAACTAAATGCATTAGCAATTCATTCAACACAGAAGCAATAAACAGAACCAAACACACAGCTTGTTCAAGAAATGGCAGCCGGTTTTTACGTCCACAAACAGGGGAAGAAACGAGTTACAGGTGGAGGGATTTTTACAACCATTTAATTGATGAATAACACATCTAATACACAACCCAATAAAAGTATTAAGTCCTTAAACAAGAATCAAAAACTTCAGCATCAAACCACAAAAAATCGACAGTGATATCTCCCCAAAAACAGCAGGAAAAAGTTGAGCCCTAACCAAATACAAGGGGAAATCGACCAATACACAAGCAAGATGAAATCATCCACCAACCTGTTAAAATTGAATTAAACAATTCGTTGAAAACTTTGAGCTCTTCGCATGGATTTCTCGGTTCAAGAGCGAATGGAAGGGACGGCATATGAGATGTGGGAAAGGGGAGAGAGCCGATTTTGTATAGGAGTCGGAAGGTGTTTGTGTGTGTTTTAGTTTAGCCCTAATTTAAATGATTTCGGGATTGAATTTATAATGTTAATTAAATTCAAGGAATGATTTCGGGATTGAATTTACAATATTAATTAAATTCAAGGAGATTCTTAAATTTTTGAGAATGTTATTTTTGCTCTGTGATTGGATTAAATAATTTCGGGTTAAACTTGTAGTGTAACCCCTATAAACACTGATTTTAAGGAGTTAGCACATTTTGGATAAGAATAGATTTAACCTTAATTATAACAGCAACGTTACATATGGTAGTGAAAGCTTATTAATTTGCAAGAGTCCAATGGGCCTCGAGGCCCATTAAACATTTTAAATGACATCCAAAATTCAGTGAATTATAGTCTCTAGGGATAATTTAACCAGGAAGAAAAATAATTTTTGTTTTCAAGTTCCATGCTAGAGTTTACGGTCAATATTTGATCTTTTTTAAGCCAGCATCCAATTTAGGACTTCACTCATATAAATTTATCAAATACTTTTATTTAAAATAAAATAATTAATTATAATATTTTGTATGTGTTTATTACTTTATACATCACAAAATACATTTTTTTTAACTAGTCTAACTATGAGGTGGGGAGACTCGAACTCGAGTCATTACATAGGAATCTGTGTGACTAACCAATAAACACTGCACTGGTTGTCCATCACAAAATACTTTAAAAACAGCACGGTTTATTACGAGGGTTTGGTTTTATATGATCATAATACATGTATGATATCACCTAAATTTGCGATGACTTGCTCTGATATCAATAGAGAGGGGGTTCACCTCTCTTTCTTCAACACTCAATATAACAGCCTAGGTATTAGCAAATTTCCTCTGCAATGACCTGAAAATACGAAGCAAATGTGAGAAGGGGCCGGAAGTTATTCCGGCGGGTCCCCTCCGACGCTCAAGTCAGGCGAGAGAATATGAAGAGAATATATGCTGTAAGTGAAAGCAATTATAACATTAGTCTTAATCAATACTCCAAACCTGGTATTTATAGGCGGAAACCTAAGAGTAGTATGGCAACAAGGACTCTTTCCATGTTTATCCCAATCTTACCCAGATATGTTAAGATCCTGATAATACAATCAAATCCCTGATATTGCTCCGCATATCTAGGACCAGATATCTTGGGGAACTGGTTTCCTTGCTGAGAACCGGTAGCAACAAGGGAAATGAGGAGAGCTCGGCCTATCAGCTCGGGCTCTCAAAAGAGGTCTCACGCCGAGTTGCGGGAGGGAAACAGGTAAGGCGAAACAGGTCGGCCAAACAGGTCGGGCCTCGCAAAAGAGCTCGGATGGGTAGGCGAGCTCTCGCCGAAGAATGTCGAGTAACATGCCTTGGGGCTAGGTCGGCTGGTCAGGTGGTATCTTCTAGCGGGTATCACAGTCCCCCCTCCCTGTCGAGCTGACGTTGTAGACCAGAAGCTCGTATGTGCTGAGTTGTCCTGACGAGCCAATTCTTGAAAATAGCAAAACTTGATTTAGGCGGGAACTAACGGCTACAAAATTTGAATTTTAAATTGAAATTGTGACCGTTGGGCTCCCCTCCCGATTCCCGAGGCTAATCTAGACCGTACAGCGCATCAAGGATCAACGGCCAGGATTCGTTGAGGTCTCCCTATATATATACCACTCCGGGTCCCTCATTATCCACTTTTGCCATTTTCGAAACAGATCGGATCCGACCTCTTTAGCTTGCCATTTTTATTTCTGAAAACTCCTAGGTACGTTTTCTCAGCTGTTTTTGTTACAATGTCTTCACCTCAATTGTTTCCTTCCCCTCTTACTGACGAGGAGCTTAGAGCTGTAGATCAGTACGGCTCATTTTATCCCGAAGGGATTGCCCTTCCTGAGGGAGTTGAGCCCCTTGAAGAAGTGGTGCGCACTGAGGCTCCCCAGGAAGCTGGGACCTCAGCCGAACCCGACCTTCAAGTGACTGAGGTCAGCTCTCCACTTAGATCAGAGTCGCCTCCAGGCAATTATCCTTGGTATGAACTTTATGTTCCTGTCTTGGATGACTCAGATGAGGCCAAAATACGACAGGTCAGCCAGGCCCCTTCTGATTATGAATTCATCTTCCCTTCTTCTTCTCAACGACCCAACCAACCTCCTCAGGGTTTTTTACCTTCTACCGCGGTCAGCTAGAAGGGGGTTTACGTTTTCCTCTTCCTGCATTCTTTCAAGAGTTCAGTAGTTTTTATCAGTTAAACCTTGGCCAATTTTCTCCCAACTCCTTCCGAATTTTGTGTAGTCTCGTAGTTATCTTTAAGGCGTTAGGCTTGCCTTATGACCACCCCACCCTCTCTTATTTTTTTCACATCAAGAGATCAGATGAGGGCCCCTGGTATGTCACCAGCCGACCTGGCTGTGCCTTTGTTGGGGGTTATCCTAGCAAAATCAAAGACTGGAAAAATGAGTTCTTTTTTGTAAAGCCCTCCCAGCCCTGGCTCTGCTGCTCTGATTGGCTTGAACATCTCCCGGCTCTCCCCTCTCCTCCTAAAAATTTCAAAAAGAGCACCGCCTTCTTAGATGTGATGAAAGCCATAGGAGGTCACAGTTTTAATTCATCTAAGCTGGTGGTGGAGGATCTGCTTTGTTTTGCTGGGCTGAGTCCAGCTGATCTGACCTTAAGGGGGAGAGCCGGTACTGGTTCTAACATGCTTTAACCATTATTTTACTCGTGTATTTTGTTCGGTGTGACTGAACTATGTATCTGTTTATACAGAAGACAGAGTTATGAACTCATTAGTGCTGAAAGCTATTCAGAAGAGGAAGCAAAAACAGGGCCAACCCCCAGCAGCCGAGGGTGTCACTATTGTGGATGTAGGAGGTGAGAGCCCCCCCGAAGATGTAGCCCAGCTATCCCGGAAAAGACCGGCAGCTCCTGGGGGTTCGTCAGGGTCTACTGCTGTTGAAGCTCATCCTGTGAGGCAAGTTCGGTCACGCCCAGATCCGTCCGACCTCCCTTCAACGGGTGAGAAAGGGGGTGCACCAGCTCGTGTGGAGAGATGTCGTGAGCGGGTGATGGAAGCTTACAGAGGTGGTGTACGACTAGTTGGGGAAGGCCCGAGCACCGTTGCCCTAGCTGTGGCTCGTGATCTTCCCAATACTGAGGATGCCCTTTATATGAGCCAACTGAGCTGGGGGGACCTGATGACCCGAACTGGGAGCCGTCTGACCGAGTCTATGCTCTTGATGGGTGAGTTTATGTCAAGGGCAAATATGATCCGAAGACAATCCTTGAAAGATGCCAAGGTCTTCGATAATATGCAAGACACCCTTGCTGAGGCCAAATCTCTTCATGAGAAAGACATCTCGGAGCTGAAAACTCAGGTTGAGAAGGGGGCCGTCGCTGTGGCCGAGGCTCGTTCTTTGGTTGAGGTCCACAAACGTCAACATGAGGCTGAGCTCCGGGAGCTGCGTAATGAGTTAGCTTTAGCTAAAGGGCTAGCTACTTCTGCTGAGCAGGAACTAGCTAAATCTTTGAAGGAGGCGGCCGAGGAGAAACAAAAGTCTGAGGAGTTGGTAGGAGAGAAACTCCTTACTTTTATTGAGGCTGGGTTCCAGGGATGTCTTAGCCAGATCAAAGAACGTGGCTGTCTTGTGCCTGACGTCTCTTTAGATTTTCTAGACGTAGAGAAAGTAGCTGCCTCTCTCCCCCCTGATCTATAAATGTAATTTCCTCAGATTGTTCTCTTATTTAATGTTATTTCTGTTTTACCGTTCTTGTCATTTTTTTGTGGCGGACCAAGCATGACGTAACTCGGATTAGCTTAATAATTTACCACGTAATGGCAAACACTAAACACATAGGACCAAGTTAGATACAGATCGGCTTGGTTTAATAATGTACCAAATAATGTCAAACATTAAACAACTGGGACCAAGGGCGATGCAGCTCGGCCTGTCATAACAATTTGTCCGATAATGTCAAACATTAAACAGCTGGGACTAAGGGCGACATAGCTCGGCTGGGTCTAATAATTTACCAGTTATTGACAAACATTAAACAGCTGGAACCAAGAGCGACATAGCTCGGCTGTGTCTAATAATTTACCAATTATTAACATTACCCAGCTGGGACCAAGGGCGATGCAGCTCGGCCTGGCGTAATAATTCACAGCATAATTGCAAACATTAAACAGCTGGGACCAAGGGTGAAGTAGCTCGGCCTGGCGTAATAATTCACAGCATAATTGCAAACATTAAACAGCTGGGACCAAGGGTGAAGTAGCTCGGCCTGGCGTAATAATTCACAGCATAATTGCAAACATTAAACAGCTGGGACCAAGGGTGAAGTAGCTCGGCCTGGTTTACCAAACATTACACAGCTATGACCAAGGGTGAAGTGGCTCGGCCTGGTCTAATAATTCACCAATGCTCCTGAGGCAGGTGGCACACCCATGCTCCTGGCGTGACCAGGGCTGAGCTCGTGCTCCTGAGGCAGATGGCACACCCATGCTCCTGGCGTGACCAGGGCTGAGCTCGTGCTCCTGAGGCAGATGGCACACCCATGCTCCTGGCGTGACCAGGGCTGAGCTCGTGCTTGCACACCCATGCTCCTGGCGTGACCAGGGCTGAGCTCGTGCTACTGAGTTTGGTTGCACACCCATGCTCCTGGCGTGACCAGGGCTGAGCTCGTGCTTGCACACCCATGCTCCTGGCGTGACCAGGGCTGAGCTCGTGCTCCTGAGGCAGATGGCACACCCATGCTCCTGGCGTGATCAGGGCTGAGCTCGTGCTTGCACACCCATGCTCCTGGCGTGACCAGGGCTGAGCTCGTGCTACTGAGTTTGGTTGCACACCCATGCTCCTGGCGTGACCAGGGCTGAGCTCGTGCTTGCACACCCATGCTCCTGGCGTGACCAGGGCTGAGCTCGTGCTTCTGAGGTTGGTTGCACACCCATGCTCCTGGCGTGACCAGGGCTGAGCTCGCGCTTGCACACCCATGCTCCTGGCGTGACCAGGGCTGAGCTCGTGCTTGCACACCCATGCTCCTGGCGTGACCAGGGCTGAGCTCGTGCTCCTCAGGTAGGTTGAAAACCCTTTTCCTGGTTATACAATATCTGGCAAAAAATATAAAACTTTGTATAATAAAAGAGTATATTGTCCAAAAACAAAAACAATCTTCGCTAAAATTTAAAGAGCTGAACTAAGAATAATATTTTCGGAGATGGTAAGCGTTCCATGGTCTTTTCAACATCTTCCCATCAGGACCTTCTAGGTAGTAAGCTCCTGAGCTTAGCTTTTCAACAATCTTGAAGGGACCCTCCCATTTAGGGTCAAGCTTGCCCACTTGAACCTCTTGCACCTTTCTTAGTACGAGATCACCGACCTGGAAAGTTTTCTGGATGACTCGTCTGTTGTACATCCGCGTCACACGATTGCGGTAGGCTTCCATTCTGATGGCCGCAGCCTCCCTTACTTCTTCAATCAGGTCCAGGTCAGCAGCTCTTCTATCGCTGTTTTGTTCGTCATAGAAATGCACTCTTGATGATTCCGCTCCAATTTCAGCTGGGAGTACTGCTTCATTTCCATAGACCATACTGAATGGGGTTTCACCTGTTCCCGTTCTTGGTGTAGTTCGATACGACCATAGAACATTAGGTAGTTCTTCAACCCAATTTCCCTTAGCTTTTCCCAACCTAGCTTTGATGCTTTGCACGAGAGACCTGTTGGTAACTTCTACCTGGCCATTGCTCTGAGGATATGCAACGGAAGTGAAAGCCTGGTGGATTTTTAATTCTTCACACCATGCTCTGAGCAAAGCTCCTTGGAATTGCCTTCCATTGTCCGAGATGATCTTCCGCGGGACACCAAATCGGCAAACAATATTTTTCCAGATGAAGTTGAAGACCTCTTTCTCAGTGATTCTGGCTAGTGGCTCTGCTTCCACCCATTTAGAGAAGTAATCAATGGCAACAATCAGAAATTTCTTCTGAGCTTTACCTGTTGGAAAAGGTCCTACTATATCAATGCCCCACTGATCAAATGGGCATGCCGCCACAATAGCTTTCATCATCATAGCTGGATTATGCTGGAGCCTGGAATGTCTTTGACAACTGTCACATGATATAACCTATAGCAGCAGAATCCTTCTGAATAGTAGGCCAGAAATATCCGGCAAGGAGCACCTTCTTAGCCAAGAAATACGATCCTAGGTGATTTCCGCAGCACCCCTCATGAATTTCCCTTAACACGTAGTCTGACTCTTTCGGACCCAAACAACGCAGAAGTGGTTGGGCAAAAGACCTCTTGTACAGGACGCCCTCAATGAGTATGAACCTCTGACTCCTTTTTTTGAGTCTATATGCTTTTTTGGTATCAGAAGGGAGCTTGGCATTGCTAAGATAGTCTAAGAGCTCTTGTCTCCAATCATTCTCTTCCACGGATTCAGATGGGACGTCCTGACTAGGAGTCAACTCAATTTGAAACACCACGTCTCTATCTTGCCAAGCGCGGAGAGCACTAGCCATTCTTGCCAAACTGTCGGCCTTTCTATTCTCCTCTCTTGGGATCTGTTTGAATGCTACCTCTAGAAATCCCTCCTTTATTTTTTCTATGGTACTTGCATAATGGATTAGCTTCTCGTTTCTAACCTCATAGGCGCCATTCATTTGTTGGGCTACCAACTGTGAGTCAGAGAAGACATGTATACGCTTAGCTCCAACATTTCGAGCAACCCTTAATCCAGTCAATACTGCCTCATACTCTGCTTCATTGTTGGAAGCTCGGAAATCCAACCGAACTGCCAAACATACTTCTTCTCCGGTAGGAGAGATCAGCACAACCCCAATCCCACTTCCCTCATTACAAGAAGAACCATCTACAAATGCTTTCCATAATTCTTCTTTTTAGGGATGTACAGTCTCCGCAATAAAATCTGCTAAGGCCTGAGCTTTGATAGCTGTGCGTGGCTCATACTGTATATCATACTCACCTAGTTCAGTTGTCCATTTAACAAGTCGTCCAGAGACATCCGCGCGACTGAGTATTTTTCCCAGGGAGCTGTTTGTTAGCACTGTTATAGGATGGGATAGGAAGTAAGGCCTGCGTCTCCTAGCTGTGATGATCAACATTAGAGCCAACTTCTCGATCTCCTGATACCTCAGCTCCGCATCCTTCAAGGCATGAGATAAGTAATATATCGGCTGCTGTTCTGATTCCCTTTCTTTGACGAGAACCGAGCTGATTGCTTCCTCAGTTGCTGATAGGTAGACGTATAGCCTCTCTGCCTGCATAGGCTTGGCCAAAATTGGAAGTTCAGCTAAGTATTTTTTCATTCTTCAAATGCTTCCCCACATTTTTCGTCCCAATCAAATTTCCCAGCCTTCCGGAGTATCTTAAAAAAGGGGAGACTTCTATGAGCTGATCTAGAAATAAATCGTGATAAAGAAACGATTTTTCCAGCCAATCGTTGCACCTCTTGAAGGTTCTTCGGCGGAGACATCTCACAGATAGCTCTCACCTTCTCTGGATTAGCTTCAATCCCCCTTTCTGTCACTATATAGCCTAGAAATTTCCCGCTTTTTACCCCGAATACACATTTCTGAGGGTTTAACTTTAACCCGTAAGACCTAAGGGTGGAGAAAGTCTCAGTCAGATCGGCAATGAGATCGGTGCCACTTTTTGATTTTACAAGAATGTCGTCCACATATACTTCCACATTGCGGCCTAGCTGTTTTGAAAACACCTTGTCCATCAAACGCTGGTAAGTAGCTCCTGCATTCTTGAGCCCGAAGGGCATAACAACATAGCAAAAAGTCCCATCTGACGTGACAAAACTGACTTTATCTTGATCTTCTCTAGCCAGAGGAATCTGATGATATCCCTGGTAGGCATCCATTAAGCACAAGTACTGATGTCCTGCTGTTGAATCAACCATCTGATCAATCCTTGGTAATGGGTAACAATCCTTCGGACATGCCTTATTAAGATCTCTGAAGTCTATACACATCCTCCACTTTCCAGAGCTCTTTGGTACTAAGACCACATTTGAGAGCCATGTTGAAAATTGTATTTCTCGAATTTGACCTGCCCGAAGGAGCTCCTCCACCTGCTCTCTTATGACCTTATCCTTTTCAGGTCCAAAATGTCTTTTCTTCTGTTTTACAGGTTGGACTCCCGAGAGCACATTCAAATGGTGTTCTAGTACGTCTGGTCTAATTCCTCTTAGATCTCGAGCACTCCAGGCAAAGATATCCTCATTTTTAATTAAACATGAAATGAGATCGGCTCTAACGTTTATTTCCAAGTCCTTGGCTATTTTTACTTTTTGATCAGTAGAGACGAGCTCAATTATTTCAGGTTCTTCATCCAAGCTGTTGGGAATGCCTTTGTCTTTAGGAACACTATACCCAGCTCTTTCAATACAACCGACCTCCCGGCGAGCTCGCTTCACGTCTTCCTTTACTTCGTCCACGTAACATCTGCGGGCTGTTTTCTGGTCACCACAAAGAACCCCAACTTCCCTACCCACTGGGAATTTTAATTTCTGATGATGGGTAGAAGCTACCGCCTTGAAGTCCTTCATTGCAGGTCGGCCTAAGATTGCATTGTACGATGATGGTGCTTCTACCACAGTGAAATTAACCATCTTTGTTATGCGAGACATCCCATGACCCAGAGATAAGGGCAAGTTGATCTGTCCAAGCGGTTGAATTGCGTGCCCGGTGAACCCATACAGAGGAGTTGCAATGTGTTCATATTTTGACCCCTCTATCTGCATCTTTTCTAAAGTATCTTTGAATAAGACATTGACTGAGCTCCCAGTATCAATGAAGATCCTTGCTACGTCATAATTAGCTATGGTTACGGTCACGACTAGGGCATCATTGTGTGGAGTTGCAACTCCTCTCAGATCACTAGGTCCGAAGCTTATGACCGGCTCATCCCTTTCAATTAACTCTTCTGATACTTCGAAATTTTCCATTCTTCTACCATGACTTTTCCGAGCTCTGCCCGAGTCTCCATCCGTGGGTCCCCCTGAGATCATATTAATAGTTCCTCGGGTAGGATTATTATCCACCTGTTCTTTCTGAGAAGGTTCCTGCTTCCTTGTTAGCAGAGTTTTATTTCAGAGTCTCTTCTGATGATTCTTTCTACCTCATCTTCAAGCTTCTGGCACTCATTCGTTATATGACCGTACTCTCTATGGAATTCACAATACTTATCAGAAATAGGAGTACGGGACCCATTATCCAACCTCCTGGGTCTTTCTAGTTTCTTTCTATCATCACATATTTCCATAGCTCTTTCCAAGCTCATGGATAGAGGTATGCGTGATGCAAATTGACTTCTAGTTCGACCACTTTCATCAGCCCTGTCAACAGTTCTTTTCTTACTTAACTCTAACTTATCCTTCTTGTCTGATGGCCGCAGATCAACCCTTCTCTGTCTCTGAGCATCTTCTAGATTGATATACTTTTCAGCTCTTCCCAGAAGTTCGTCATAACTTCTAGGAGTTTTCTTTACCAGGGATTTAAAGAACTCTCCTGCCTTAAGCCCTTGTGTAAAGGCATTAATAAGGACATCCATCGTTGCAGTGGGGACCTCTAAGGCTACCCCGTTAAAGCGTTGTACGAACTCCCTCAAGGACTCCTGCTCATTCTGCTTGGTAGTGAACAGGCTCAAAGAAGTTTTTTGATACCTCTTACTGCTGGCATACTGGTTTAGAAAGGCAGAACTGAACTCCTCAAAGCAGCTTACAGTGTTTGGTTTAAGTAAATTAAACCACTGTTGCGCCGATCTAACCAGGGTGGTAAGGAAAACACGGCACTTGATCCCATCAGAATACCTATGCAACAGAGCAGCATTCTCAAATCTTCCAAGATGCTCTTCAGGGTCTGTGCTTCCATCATATTCTCCCACTGCAGGTTGTCTGAAATTTGGCGGGAGTTCCTCTCTTAGAATATTTAGGCAGAATGGACTTTCTCTCCTAGCCACTGGAGTTCGGCCACCAAGATGCTGAGCCAATCGCCTTATCTCTCCCCATACAGCCTCCATTGGATCTATTAGCGGAGGCTCTACTTGTGTATCTACCACAGCACTGGCTACCCTATTGTTTTCACGGGCCTGTTCTGGCTGAACAGGCGAAGGCGCCTGATTTGTTTGAGAAGGCGGTGGAGGTTGATTAGATTCCGTTGGTGGCGGAACCTGGTGTTGGAAAAGAGTATTTTGCATGGTCTGACTGATGAATTGTGCCAGTTGCTCCATAGTCATATCTCCCACCTTCATAACAGATGGAGGTGCCTGATCTTCCTGCTGTGGAGGAACATCTTGATTTTCCACACTGGGATTTAATCTTTCTTCCTGATTCCTCCCGACTCCACGCCCACGTCCACGTCGTCCAGCCATATCAACGTCTTCAATTCAGTAAATACTTCCCACAGACGGCGCCAATTGATATCACCTAAATTTGCGATGACTTGCTCTGATATCAATAGAGAGGGGGTTCACCTCTCTTTCTTCAACACTCAATATAACAGCCGGGGTATTAGTAAATATCCTCTGCAATAACCTGAAAATACGAAGCAAATGTGAGAAGGGGCCGGAAGTTATTCCGGCGGGTCCCCTCCGACGCTCAAGTCAGGCGAGAGAATATGAAGAGAATATATGCTGTAAGTGAAAGCAATTATAACATTAGTTTTTAATCAATACTCCAAACCTGGTATTTATAGGCGGAGACCTAAGAGTAGTATTGCAACAAGGACTCTTTCCATGTTTATCCAAATCTTACCCAGATATGTCAAGATCCTGATAACACAATCGAATCCCGGATATTGCTCCGCATATCTAGGACTAGATCTCTTGGGGGACTGGTTTCCTTGCTGAGAGCCGGTAGCAACATGGGAAATGAGGAGAGCTCGGCCAATCAGCTCGGTCTCTCAAAAGAGGTCTCACGTCGAGCTAGTGACGGCAAACAGGTAAGGCGCAACAGCTCGGCAAAACAGGTCGGGCCTCGCAAAAGTGCTCGGACGGGTAGGCGAGCTCTCGCCGAAGAAAGACGAGTAACATGCCTTGGAGCTAGGTCGGCTCGTCAGGTGGTATCTTCTAGCGGGTATCAATTTTAAATTTTTAACTCTTAAACCAATTGTCCAATAATGCGGACTAATTTTGACAAAATCCAAAACTCCTTATGCGCATTCACTATGAAAATATACAAAAAATTCAAAGAAAACAATAGATTGAAATAATAAATAATTTCAAGAAACTTTTTCTTCGTTAACAGAAAGATAGCAAACCCACGACATTGGATCTTTCCTAATCACGGAGAAAAATATTTTGGAGAAGATAGCGTTGATAGAATTTTCAGAGGAGGAACACTAAGTAATTACATACAATTAACAATTTTAAAAAATATTAAAAAAAAATATACCAATACAAAAATTTAAAAAATAAATTTTTTGGGGTGCAACCAATAATTAATCGTTTTTAAAAAATATAAAAATAGTAATCAACACAAACACTAAAAATAACATAATTTTTTTTAGGGTTGCCACGAGGGCGTATCCAAGATTAGAACCTGCCTGGGGCTGACAAGTTATAAACGAGCATTTTCTTCCCACATCTTCTCTCATATCCTCGACAAAGGCAGGAGCGAGGGTGCGAGACCAGGCTGCAGCTCATTTCGTTCCAAGATTGTCTCACGAAATCCAAAATTTGTGTTAATAGAGGTCAGAAACAAGTGCTGAACATAGGTAAAAAAAAAAATATATATCCCGAGCTACAGTCTAGGTCACGTGTTACACAGAGCCACACTTGGATACCAGTCGCACACCCTCCCTCCGCGACTTCACATAATCCCAGGGATCAGGGGCGGAGCCAGGATAAATTGGTACCTGGGGCTGGTCGAGCTAGACGTAGTATTAACGGACTATATCGATTCAAAGGGTGGAACTAAAACATAAATTTTTCAAAATTTACACTAATTTTTTCCCCTAGCAAATGTAATTTTTTTTTAAAAAAAAATGTGGGTGGGGCTACCTACTACCTCCGCCCCTGCTAGGGATGAAACAATATTAAAAAAAAAATATATACATTATATGAATATATTTATCATTTATTTCAAATATTGAGCATTGACGAGATTATGTGTTTCACTGCAATATATATTTATATAGTATGAATATCTATTAAAAATAGAAAAAAAAAAGTAATTATATGGTGCTTAAAAAAGGTGAGCCAACCAGAGGTGAAAAAACCTAAATTCTTAATTATCCCTCCTTTTTCCACATTGTTGAAATCTCTTCATAATGGAATCATTCATCATGCAACGAGTCCACAATTTACAGCCATTATATTATACTTCCCTTTTCTTTTTATTTTGCATTTTCTCTAGAAATCTTTTACCCAAATATGTATTATATTAATGGAGAACAAGAAAAAAGTCAGTGCTCGAATTCAAATATATTTAACATATTTTAAAAGGTAAAATCATGTTTCAAAAAACAATATGTAAAATAAAGAAAATCTTTTATCCAAATACTTAATAATAAAACAATAAAAATAGATTTTTTTAATAATTGTCCAAATTTTACAATCCTATGAATGCTCTTCGAGGAGGTTGTAGGGGAAAAGTGTTTATATAATTTACTCGTATATTTAGGTTCATAACACTACCTGGCGACTATTCAGAACTCCACATTTCCAGGTGGTGGATGCTCTGTCCTGTCAAGAAATTACAGAAATTAAAAATTCGAGGAAAATTTCAATAAAAATACACCCATTGCAGAAAGAAAAAAAAAGCCGTTCTCTACAATTCCTGACAGAATCGGAATCCCAAGAATTTCGTTCCTATTTTCATCCCAACCTGATCTTCTTCTCACCCTTTTTCCTTTTCTTGAGGTCTTACTGTTAAGTTTTATTAGTTCAAGACTTCAAGTAAAAATTTAACGGTTTATCCAAAAAATTGGGTTAGATTTGAAGATTGGTTTTTGGGAAAATTTGAAGCTAAGTTTTTGGGTTTCTTACTTAATTTAGTCTATGTACCTAGTTTTGATAATTTTGAGTAATTTCGATGGCGATGTCTGTATAAAAATCCAATCTTGAGCATTGAAGGGTGATATATACACATATAGATTTAGGTACATAAAGAGAGTCCAAATGGTGAGTGGCAACTTGTTTCATTTTAGAAAGAATTCATGGCCTCCAGAAGAATACATAAATCGAACAACTTTGCATTTGGTAAGCTTTTCTTCATCTGGGATGTCTGGATTTTTCTTAAGAATTTTGTGTATGGTTGGAAATTTTGATTTCGTTTCGTGTTTTGTGTGTGTTTTTACTTAACTTGAGTTGACTGTAAGAAGATTATTGGATTGTGCGTTCTGTATTTCTTGTTTGGGGATGTGTTTATGATGTTAAATTTGCTGGTGAATTGTTGTGTGTTTCTTTTGCTCGAGTATGGCATTGGACGTTATTTTAATGATGCTATTGAATCGTAATAGGAATTGTGTTATCGATAATCTGATAATCAAGAGTATTTATTTGGGATAAATCATCTTCCTACTTTTTTACTTCGAAACTTAGCAAATCATTGTATGATGAAGATTCTGCAGAAAGAGGAATATTGATTTGATTTAGTTTTCTTCTTCGTTTTTGTTATTTTCCAGTCGAAAATGAGATTATGTTGCAAACTATGCAATTGTATAGCTGGTTTCAGGGTTTTAGTGCTAACCTCTTTGTGGCGCCTGCACTATTTCTTTTGCAAACTTAATATAAACTTATGTCTACTACATGTGCTTATCTGATGTGAATTTCAGATGTTTCTGTTATTATTCTTTTTTTTTTCTTTTTTTTTTCTTCTCTTGATGTTATACGGTTTGAGTTTATGCTACAAGATGGTATTGTTATTCTATAGCCAAGATGCCATGAATAAGGTTTGTTGGTGTCCTGACCATGAAATCTGCATGTTATGCATTTTAGCCAATAAATCTGTACAATTGTGTCCATTTTTCATTGCTATTATTAAATGTAAGTAGCACAAGTGCATATCTTGATTATTTATTTATAATAGACACCATTTTGATTGTGTCGGTTTTTTTTGTACAGCTTGATTTTGATAGTGCTTCCCCTCCCGAACAAGCATGGAGAAGGAAATTGAATAGCCAAGCTAGTATTCTCAAAGAATTCAGTATCACATTCATGGAAGCCTTGAAAATGGTAATCAACACTATTGATGGAACTTGCCAGCAAAAAAATTTGTATAAAGTGCTCACTTCCGATTTTAATTGAAATTTGCTACAATGTTTATAGGCTCGACTTGGAATACGTTTGTGGAATTACGTGCAGGAAGAGGCATCATATGGAAGAGTAAAGTTCTCCGTTTTGCCATCGTTAAAAAAATCCCCTTTAATGTAAAAAGGAAGGCACATGTATTATTGTTTGTTCTTGTATCCTTATGAAATCTTGCTCTTTGTACAGAAAGCACCCATAGATCCTTTCAGGCGAGAAACTTGCAGACCTTCTGCTTCACAAGGAGTTCCACTTGGTGGGATGGGGTAAGTAGTTCTCAACAGGTACTCTGCGAAATTCTTCTTTTTTCTACCTCTTTTATCATTCGAAACTAATTAGTAGCCAATCTTGTATCACAGAAGTGGTAGCATATCTAGAGGCTTCAGAGGGGAATTCAGACATTTTCAAATACTTCCTGGCATATGCGAGACGTCTCCTATGATGGTCAATCAGTTTTCTGTAAGATCATCTCGTAAATCCATCTGTTCGTTATTATCTGCTCAGATCTGGCTTCACTTACTTGGTGGAAGTTGATATCAAAAAGAAAATTATCAATACGGAACAATAACTGCACCATTTTTAGTTTACAGAAATTCAGTTGTTACATTTGATCATCTGTACCATACGTGCTATGTTACAACTGATTTGCCAGAACTTTCTTTCCTATTTTTATGGATGATATTTTTCAAATCGAGAATTCTTCATGAAGATTTTACTTAAGCGAAGTGGTACAGTGTGAATTGTAAAAGCTTAGATTTTGCATCATGTCTTAGTTTTAAGTTTTATGTTCACGTGCTATCCCAAAGAGTGGAAGCTTAAAATAAAGGCATGCATGAACGATGAAAGATAACATCTGGAAAACTAAATTTAACTAGTTAATTGTGAAAAATCAATGTTAGACTGCCTAACGATTCACAAATCCACAGATTTTCATATCTCGAGATGGAGGAAACAAAAAGTATGCATCTGTTCTAGCTCCTGGCCAACATGAAGGTTTAGGGTAAGGACATAAGCAGTTGCATTGTGCTTAAGTGATTTATAATATTCCTATAGACTAATATATTTTTATTCATCGTTATGCTATAGCCCATTGAATCCCTTTTTGTAGGGCTACCTCCAGCTCTGACATCTCAGTCCTGTGGTCCTGTTCTCTTCTTTATATTTATAGAGAAAATCTAACTTCACAAAATTCTGAAGAGTGGAATGTTGTTTTCTAAATTGCTTCCCGGAGCAAAATTATGATGCATTGACTGCCGTATTTATCACTTGAGTGGCTGTGTGTGCTGTCACATGTTTGATGCAGTATTGCTTTTCCATCACAAATGACAATTTGGGTTAAAATCCTGTGACGTTATTTATTCCTGAACAATTGATTATCAGTTTTGATGTCCGTTATACTCGACTAGGATTTTGCCTAGCGGTTAATCTTTCCATTATGGATATTAACTTTTCTTCTCATGACATCAGCTTCGATGTTCGATGTGGCTTTTTTTCAAAATCAAGCAAATATTAGAGGTTACTAGTATTGTTAGATTGTGATAAAACTAAGGGAAGTCTCACCATGCTAACCTCTTTTTTGAATTGACTCTCAGCCTTAAAAACCTTGAGTAGAAACTATTTATAGCACTACATATCATTTACATTCAGGAATTCTAGCGATCAAGGTATATCATCATGGGGATGGAATTTGACAGGCCAGCATTCCACATATCATGCATTATTTCCAAGAGCGTGGACTATATATGATGGTAATTTTTTAAAATAATAATTATTTTTATTTGGGTTACATCTTTATGTAACATTTTTGTGTCTATAGGTGAACCAGATCCCGAGTTAAAAATTTCTTGTCGACAAATATCACCATTTATACCACATAATTATCGAGAGAGCAGCCTTCCCACAGCCGTGTTCGTTTACACTGTACGTAAAGTTTCTGCTCATGTTATTTCTTTTGCGAGTATCTCCACACTTAGATGTGGAAATATAAAAAATCTCCATGAAACGTAGAAAAATACGTATGTAAAAATATTGGATTATGTTATGAATAAATTGTTTGATATTTGTTAAGTGTTATTGCGTTTATTTCCTCTTCAGTTTTGTGGACTTAGTCTTTTTATTATGGGCCATGTAAATCTATCATCGGCAGTTAGTAATTAGTGGGTCAGTTTCCACTAATGTAGGTCATGTGTCTTAGCTATTTATGTGTTGAAAATCAATGAAAAAAGACAAGACATTTTATCATAACAATTTAGAACACTAAAAGGAGGACTGGTAACCTCGAATTACCACAATTATCATCTATCTCCAAGTAAGGAAATTACAAAGTTCATAACAGATTATTTCCTCAGGATTTCTGTTAGTACTTATCCAATAATAACAAAACGAAGTCCTTGTTCCATGAGTTACAGATGCGAAGAAAGGGTTTAGGGTGAATAGTTTTTCACGTGTTATGACAAAATGATATTGTTGTACCATACAATAGGAGTTTAAACTGCCTTTTTATCTTTGAGGAATTGCTGATGCTGGTATTTTCTTACGCAACATCATTTCTTTTTTACTTTTATTAGTTGGCGAATACTGGGAAGGATAGAGCAAAGGTCAGCCTTCTTTTTACATGGGCGGTGAGTTTTTTCCCCATTTTTCATTTCTGATAGTTGGAAATAAATATGGCCATACCCATGAAAATATTTCGAGTTTTTTCCAGTTCTTACCGTTTGATTAATGCAGAATTCAATTGGAGGTCTCTCACATACGACAGGAGATCATGTTAATGAACCATTTATGTGAGAATCAGTTCCAAACTAATTTTGTGCTTTGTTGACACATTTGTTTATGTTACCTTTTCTCTCACTTTTTTCAGAGGTGAAGATGGAGTTGCAGGCGTGCTGCTACATCACAAGCAAGTCATTAAACTTTATAATTAATATTATGGTTGGTTTGTAAATTCTTAAGCAAGAGTAATTTGATACGTTCCTCTCGTCACCAAGAGAAATCAGAATCAGTCCTAGACTAGGCTACGAATCAGAGTTCGCCCTAGACTAAAAAACAAAAGATGAGAAAACAGAAATTATAGTTGAATACCGGATAAGAGGAGTCGACCTCATAATACTATAACTGCCTCTCTAAGTCTACAGAACAGAAACAATCCAAAGTGTAGGCTAATGATTAATATTTGAAACTCTTTGTCGTGGCATAATAGATATACACCAAATTTGCTGTTACATAATACAACATTAATTTCTTGTAGAACCGCAAAAGATAACCCTCCTGTGACCTATGCCATCGCGGCATGTGAAACTCAGAATGTGAGTGTATCAGTTTTGCCTTGTTTTGGTCTGACTGAAGGAAGCTGCGTAACTGCAAAAGATATATGGGGTAAAATGGTGCAGGTGAAGACTGGCTTATGCATACTTTATTTATTTCATTGTATCAGTTTTACCTCTATTGACCTATGAAGTGTTACCTGGCATTTTTATCCTTTTATTTATTTCATTGTTTCTCTTATACTGGCTTATGCATACTTTAGGATGGCCATTTCGATCGAGAGAACTACAGCAAAGGGCCTACGATGCCATCATCTCCTGGAGAGACGCACTGTGCTGCTGTTGCTGCTTCTACATGGGTTGAACCTCATGGGAAGTGCACTGTCGCATTTGCCGTTTCTTGGTCATCTCCTGAAGTTAAATTTTGCAAAGGGAAGTCCTATCCTAGGTAAGTCGATAACTTTGTTTGATGAGATTAACTTCAGGATTGTCCGTCTCACAACTAAGTCCTTTAGCAAGCTATAAGTTTCTTGCATGGAGGGTAAAACTAATACTCAGAAAATGTAGGGGCAACAAAGTCATACGTATATATAATATTAATATTAAAATATCTCAGTCTAGAAATTTTTATAAGGGAGTTGTGATATTCGGCCCTGCTATCCTCCGCTGGCTCCTTCACTGATTAAGTTGGCAAGTAACCTGGATTTTTAGGAATTTTACATTGAGTAATGGGTTTTGACTTTTGAGAGTCTGATGATATTTTTGCATATTTTTACATGTTATTTCTTTCTCTCGGTTTCCAGGAGGTACGCTAAATATTATGGCACTTCTGAAATGGCGGCTAAAGATTTGGTGCATGATGCACTTACAAGTGAGTGTTCTTCATTCATAGCTCCGTAGCGCCTTTAATATGTTCCCTTTCTCGACAAGAAAATATCAAGTTAATTTAATTACTAGTGTTCTAAAAATGCATCAGATTATAAATTATGGGAGGAAGAGATCGAAAAGTGGCAGAGCCCTATTCTTAAAGACGACCGTCTACCTGAATGGTAAAATTCGTAGAAATATTTTCATCAATCACAGTTCTTTTCTCACAATAATGATATCGTTGACAATGAAATTATCTGTTCTATTTATTCTCCAACAAATATTGTACTTTTGGAGAGAATGGTGTATGATATATTTTACTATGCTTGTTTTTGTGGTTCGGTCTTAAAATCCTGCTTTTGGAAGTTCTTGATGTGTATGATGATTGTATGACGACATATTATTTTCTGTAAGAGTGGAAAACAACTACTTTTCAGGTTCATTGCGACTTGATACTTTGTATGATTAGTTTTGTGCTTTTGATCTGAATTTATCAATTTATATTTATTGATCTTTGCTATGCAGGTATAGGTTTACGCTGTTCAATGAACTATATTTTCTGGTTTCTGGGGGAACAGTCTGGATTGGTACTGATCTATCTAAACTCCAGTTTTTTTCTTTATCCACTTAAGTTAGGCCTGCATCTTGCTTTTAGTTATCAGAAATGGTAGTTACAAAATTCGTTTTTTCTTCAAGAATATGTTCTAGCATGCATTTCATTGCCCATATATTACGACTTAAAGCTTGAGGATCCCTGCTTTTGATTGTTATTCTTGAAGCTCTATTTTTGTCTCTTAAGCTAATTTTTTTTTCGCCTAAACAATGCTGGTGATTACTTTTTCATGCAGACTCTACCTTACAAAAAGATGACTCAACCGGTAGCAAGTCCATAATCACGAATAATAGACTAGCCGAAACAACCACCGAATCAAGGGTAGTTCACGGGTCGGCTGAAATTCTTAAAGAAGGGACTGAAAATGGTTGCGAAACTCCTTTAAATGTCGATCCAGTAGAAGGTGGTGTCGTAGTTTCTAGAAAATATCCAGATCAAGAAGATTCAAGCACTCATATGGAAGACAATAGCTTTCGAACGCCCTCTAGTAAGTTCATGGAATCGATGAACAGTAGTCATGATGATGTGGGCCAGTTTTTATATTTGGAAGGTATTGAATATATAATGTGGTGTACGTATGACGTGCATTTCTACGCTTCTTTTGCACTTCTTGAGCTGTTTCCGAAAATTGAGCTCGGTATTCAGCGTGAATTTGCCAAAGCCGTACTAGCTGAGGATACAAGAAAAGTGAGGTTCCTTGCAGAGGGGAATTGGGGAATTCGGAAGGTGAAAGGAGCCATTCCTCATGATCTTGGAACCCACGATCCCTGGCATGAAATGAACGCATACAACATACACGACACGAGTAGGTGGAAAGATCTGAATCCGAAATTCATTCTTCAGGTCTATCGAGACTTTGCCGCGACAGGAGATTTCTCTTTCGGGGCCGATGTTTGGCCGGCTGTATGTGCCGCAGTCGAATACATGGATCAGTTCGACCGAGATAATGATGGGCTGATAGAAAACGACGGGTTCCCGGATCAAACTTATGACACCTGGACAGTTCATGGTATAAGTGCCTACTGTGGTTCCTTATGGATAAGTGCCCTCCAAGCTGCTGCAGCAATGGCATTACAGCTAGGGGATGTTGCCTTTGCTGAGAAATGCAACGGGAAATTCAGGAAGGCTAAAGCTGTTTTCGAAGAAAAATTGTGGAATGGCTCGTATTTTAACTATGACAGTGGGTCTAGCAGTAACAGCAAGTCTATCCAGGCTGATCAACTTGCGGGACAGTGGTACGCAGCATCTTCGGGCTTGCCGGATCTTTTTGAAGATTTCAAGATTCGAAGTACGCTCCAGAAAATATATGATTTTAATGTCATGAAAATTCGAGGAGGCCGGATGGGTGCCGTAAATGGGATGTATCCAAACGGTAAGATAGACACGACTTGTATGCAATCTCGTGAAATATGGACTGGTGTGACTTATGGTGTGGCGGCTGCCATGATTCATGCTGGAATGGAGGAGCAGGCCTTCACAACTGCAGAAGGTATATTCCTTGCTGGCTGGTCCGAAGAAGGATTCGGGTAGGTTCTAAGATTTCAAGTACGGTTTTCCTAGCTTTATCGACGAAAATTCAGGCACCCTGTTAGGTTGGTCCGAGTTACTAAAGCATCGTTTGCCCCGGACGTTGTTTCAGTTGGGCCAAATACTTTGGTTCCATCCTTGTCTCAGTCCACACGTGATATTTAAGTATCATTCACAATCCCTTCTTAAATTCATTTCGTTGTTTTTCAGATATGCATTTCAGACTCCCGAAGGCTGGACCACTGGAGGGCATTTCCGATCTCTTGTATACATGAGACCGCTCGCGATATGGGGGATGCAACGGGCATTGTCCCCGTCTAAGACTATCCTCGAAGCTCCTGAAATCAATCTCATGGATAGAACACAAACATCCTCTGGAAGTGTAAATCCTTCTAAAAACGAAACCGGTGTAAGGAAGATAGCAAACAAGGTACGGTGCTTTGGCAACGCGGTATTCCACTGTAATTGCTAACATAGTAAGATAGTGTAAATTTCTTTCAAGTATACTGTTTGATTTTCTTGAATCTCTCTGAAATAAAAGTCGGGGAGGATTCAAGGAAGTGGATTTTATATTTGGAGGAAATAATGGGAATTTTTAGATTGCGACATAGAAGCTG